>JAWWLR010000034.1:85823055-85834255 GCA_035041075.1 Acraspis erinacei | reverse complement strand
CGAAAAAACCGTTCACTAACTGATTTAAGAACCTATTTTTTTTGTATAAAAAATAGGATTTTTTGATAAAATATAAGAAATTTCCCAATGTTTCTTTACAGTTTCACATAATTGTATGAAAGTTTCCCATAAGTGTATTAAAGTCTCACATAATTGTATTAAAGTTTCACATAAGTGTATTAAAGTCTCACATAATTGTATTAAAATCTCATATATTTTATCTAAAATTTATTATTTGCTATACGAAATATTATCTCAAAGATACGGTAATCCTTAAACTGAAACATATAGTATATTTATGAAAAATTCAGACGCAGTTATGAAACATTGAAAACCTGGGCCCCCAGTGTACAACTTGAGAAACGAAATTCTATTTCAACTAATTTTAAAACATACATTGATTATTTCTTCAATATTACCACTTTGGACCAATTGCATTAAAAAAAATAAAATAAAAATAAAAGAAGTTAATATTTTCTTTAAAAATTTTCTAAAAATTTGATTGAGAAACGTAGAAACTTTATTCTCTTAATCTACATGGATAGGAAAAAATATTAGTGCTTAGTGAAAATGAATAATATATTTCATTATATAATATTTATATAAATTATAAATAAAATAGAAATATTCACCTATTGCCCGGGGAGCCATTTCTCGAGGAGACCGTTGCTTTCTTTTAACCAAAAAATTTAATACTTTATTTTTTGTAGTAAAAGTCATTAGATGAGTCTTAATTAATCTTCTGAATCATGTAAAAATAGTGAAAATAGAATTATATTAGACCTCAGATAATTGGTACGTCCTCGAAAATTGGTAGGCTTGCCCTAGAAAAATTAAATAAAATAACACCATTGGGTAGAATTTTTAGCTCTATTGTGGAACATGTAAACAGGCTACGTCACATCTATACCAACATAGCGTATTTATACAAGTTATTACTTCAAAATGAAGAAGTTAGTGGCAAATAGAGAAGTTTATTAAAAGAACGCGGTTGTGTAGCATTTTAAAATTGATTGCGGCAATAAGAATTCAATATTGTGAAACTTGTACGTAAGCCACGTGACCACTATACCAACAAATCGTATCTACAAGTTATTACTTCAATCTTCAAAATGGCAAAATTTAACGGAAAATAGAAATGTTTGTTTAAAAAACGCGATCACATTTTCAACTTTATTGAAACAATAAGAATACGGATGAGGTATTCGCTCGCGTATTACTTCATACACTTCGTACATGATTTTCGGATAATAGCGAGTAGAATTTAACTATTATTTTATAAATGTGAAATAAATCAGAGCGACCACAAAATATGAATTTTGTTATTTAGACAAATATCAAAAATTATTTTCTCACCAAAAGGAATCATTTGTGCCATGGTCTGAATTTATACAGTTTTGCGATTTCATTATAAAGGATGTTTTTCCTTAGTTTCTAGGAATTTAATTAATATTTTTAATTTAGAAAGCGTTAGAAAATTTTATTACAGATATTCTTAAATACGCTGACACCTTCGATTCATTAGATAATTAAATAACACTAAAACAAAATTAATTATTTCTTGAATTTATCCCTAAAGTCCATGAATTTGATAATAATTCCAACAAATTTTTATTTTATCTTCTTATATTTAAAGTTGAATGCATATTTAAGTAAAATTATATGGGACCTATATTAAATTCAATTTGAACCGCTTCAAATTTCCGACTTTTTAAGTAAAAATATTGCATTTTCAAGAAAATAAATTTTCTAGCAAAAAACACATGAATTCTCAATCAAATAGTTGAATCGTCAACTAAAAAAGATTAATTTTTATCCAAATAATTGAATTTCGAACAAAAAAATATAAATTTTGAGCGAAATAGTTGAATCTTGATCTAAGAAGATCAGTTCAATCGATGAATTTTAAATTTAAATGATGAATCTTCAACTAGAATAGATGGATTTTAAACGAAATGGAAGAAATTTAAACTTAAATGATGAATGTTCAATTAGAATAGTTACATTTTAAACTAAAAAGGTTAATTTTCAACCAAGAAGAATAATTTCTACCAAAAAAGACGAAGTTGAAAAAAAGTTACATTATAGAAAAAAGTAATTAACATTCATCTAAAATGATAATTCTTCAAAGGTATTACTTGAATTTTTAACCAAATAGATGAATTGTAAACTAAAATGATGAATTCTTAACTGTAGTAATTGCCTATTTAAACCAAAAAAATTAAATTCAACCAAAAAATACTAATTTTCATTAAAAAAGATAATTATTGAGTCAAAACTTAAGTAGTTAAATTTTTATTTGAAAAAATAAATAATCAAAAAACGAAACTAATTTTTAACTAAAATAATAAAATTTTCATCTGGAATAGTTACATTTTCAGTTAAAGAAAAAAAATTTAACCAAAAAAAAGCAAACAAATTTTCAACCAAATATGCTTAAACTTTCAACTGGAATGTTTATATTTTCAATAAAAAAATTATTCTGAGCCAAAGAAAAAACGAACTTTCCATAAAAAGTACGACTTTTCAACAAGAGTCGAATTTTCAACCAAGAACAAATTTCCAGTCGAAAGAGAGAAAAAATGCAAAAAAACGGTTGAATTTTTAAGTTAAAAGATGCTTTCTCAACTAAAAACGATAATTTTCAACAAAAAATAGAATCAGTAAATGTTTATGTAATATGAAGCTATAGTTTTACCGACTAAGAATTAAATAAGCTAGAGCCGACAATTCCTAATCGATAAAGATTTTAAATGTGCTGAAAGGAAAAAATTTTCTGATGGATCATCACTATTAAATAAATGTAAAGTTGTTTTTATGAAAGTAGAATTTTCTTATGTGAAAAAATATCCAATTATTAGTGAATTTGTGTATAGGGTGCCTTTAAAATGTATTCATAAACTTTATTAAAAATTTCATGAATTATTTTTGTAAACTAAGTGCTACTACACTTATTTCGATTGATCCCAAAATCATTATCATTATTTGTGGAAAGAATAAAAAAAAGTTGTAAAAATTCATTTTTTTACATTGTTTAGTAATAAAGATGTGCATTAAAATATATTTAAAAATAGGATTTCATAATTTTTTGTAATTTAGTTAGGAGCATCTAAAAAGAATATCAAAATCGATTGCGAGTTTTCGGCACTAAGCTGTTTTGAAACAATTTTTGACGCTTTTTCCAAATGTGTGGTGGTGCAGGGTACGGCGGATAGTGTAAATAATGCCTGTGTTTTTTAATTTTTATATGAATTTCTTACATTGACTGGCTATTTTTAATTTGAAAAATAGAGCTGAAATTTAATTTTTGTTGAAAAATATGTGGCATAAAAAGTTATGGTAAAGAAATTAACTTTCAATCAAACAGTTGCATTAACAACCAAATAGATGAACTTTCTAGTGAAATAATTGAGTTTTTCAAAACACTTATAGTTCAAGATTTAAACAAATAGTATAATTTTAAAGCTAAAAAGAGTCATTTTTCAAGGACAGTTCAATTTTTAACAAAAAAGTGAATTTTCAATCCAACAGGAAAGATTTTTAAAAACCCATAGTTGAATTTTCGACCAAAAATGATGTCTTAACAGAATCGTTAAATTTTCAAAAAATAATTAGATTTTTAACAAAGTAGTTGAATTTCAAACCGAATAGTTGCATTTTCAACATATAAAGATGTATTTTTAAAGAAATGGTCGAAGTTTCAAACAAAAAAGATTAAAATTCAATCAAACATTTAAATTTTCAAGAGAAAAAGATACATTTTTTAAATAGTTGAATTTTCATCAAAAAAGTTCATTTTCAACCAATACAGAAGACTTTTCAACAAAAGAGTAAAGTTTTGAAGCTAAAAAGTCGAAGTTTTAATCGGTAAAGATAAATTAAAAAGAAGATCATTTTCAATCATGAAAAATGAAGTTTTCAAATAAAAACTCTAATAAAAGAAAACTTGGATTAAAAAAAAAACATTTTTAACCAAATTTTTAAATTTTAATGAAATTCTTAAATTTTCAACTAAAAGATGAATTTTCGAATGAAGAAGATTAATGTTCTATCAAAAAATACGACTTTCCGACTAATCCAATATAAAAAATCAAGTTTTAACCAAACATGGAATAGTTAAATTACCAGAAAAAAAATCATTTTTAACAAAAATAAAATGAATTTTCAACAAAGTGCTTAAATTTTTAAGCCAAAAAGACGAATTATTTGTAAAAAAGTTGAATTTCCAACCCAAAAATATTATTTTTCTACAAAAAATGTTAATTTTCAACTAAATAGATTAATTTTCTAACAAGTTGTTGAATTTTTAAGCCAAATAGATATATTTTCTATAAAAAAGTAGAATTTTTGACATAAAAGATCAGTAGTTCAACTTTAGTCTAATAATTGACTTTTGAACCAAAAAAGATTTAAATCAAACAAATGTATTTTTAACCTCAATCAATTTTCACCCAAGAAGATTAAACTTCTACCAAGAAAGACGAATTTTCAACAAAATGCGTGAATTTTAACCAAATATTTCAATTTTTAACGGATAAAGATTATTTTTAACAAAAAAATGGAATAATTTAACTGTCAGTTTAATAAATTTATTTTCAACTGACCATAAGACGAATTTCCATCTAAATATTTAAATTTTCAACCTTTATCTAAAAGTATAATTTTTAACAAAGTGGTTGAATTTTTGATAAAATGATTGCTTCTGTACAATATAATTGCATTTTCAAATGAATAAATTTTCAATCAAATAATAGAATTTTGAACCATACAAGGGGAATTCCAAGCCAAAAATATAGTAGTAGCCTTCCAAAAATTACCGTACAAATTTAAATATACATTGGCATAAAAAAAAGAACTTTAACCCAAAAGCATAGTTGTATTTCCTTATTTGGTTTATGTTCTAAATTCTATCAAGTTGTTAGCGTTATTTCCACTTATATCCCCCCTCACTTTTGACTGACCTTAGTTTTCATCCGCCCCCCCCCCCCAAGCTTTCAACGCAGTTTATGGAAAATAATTCCCTAGCCACTTTTTCTTTTGAGAAAACATCAATGAGAGTAATCTACCATAATTTTATGGAATCTAAAGTAATTCCATATAATCCAGAATAATCTTGGATAATCAAGAGCTATTCTGTATATAGGTAATCCAGGGTGATAAATTCTGGATTAAAATGGCTGAAAAATGTTAGTACTTTGAATACAAATGTTCTAACTTTCTTAATTTAAAAATAGACAATGAAATATATGTGATGGAGGAGAAATTCCGAACAATCTCGTAGGAATAATATAAAATGAAGATCTTTTGAAAAATGCCGAATTTCCTCATAGACTAGGTCATATACTTAAAACAGAATGAAGAATGTGAGAGAGAAAGAGAAGTTTTATTTAATGTACCCCGAGGCATAAAGTTGTATCTGTTGGTGCTGCACGCACCTCAAGAAGAGATTCGCGTTGTCGAGTCGTAATCTGATCGTATCTTTATATCGCATTATAAAGGCAAAGGACGAATGTAAATGTCGATTCTAGCATGTTGTTGCCAAATTTCTGAGCAACAGTTCCCATAAAAATGGTACTTAAGCATTTCATTATTTTATTTTCGAGGTGGAAGTGGAAATGCTTTGGCTTGTTAACACTCAGAAGGTCGCTCATCAACAATTTGTCATAGTGGTAAAAAAATCTTACTTTCAAAATCCCACATTATATTAACTACCTATTTTGTAAGTTTTTGAAATTCTCCAAATTTCTATCAGTCCTTCTATGACGTGCCTTTCCAACAAGTTGATATTTTTCAGAAATGCAAACTTTACTGCTCTAAAATCTCTAAATGCTTTAAAAACCAGGAAAGTTGGGTTTCTCAACTCCATTTTCTCAATTTTCACGAAAATTCGGAATTCATTTGTTCTATTTAAAATTAATTTATAAACAACATATTGAATTCAGCATGAATCGCTTCAGATTTCAAGTCGTTTTTTTACAAAAGAGATGAATTTAAAAAAAATAAGTTGAGTTTTCAATTTAAATCTCGAATATTTTAGAAAACAGTTTACTTCTAATCCCGAAAAGACGAATTTATTTTCAACCAAAAAAGATGATGAAAAAGAATTTTAATTTGTTGGAATAATAAGTTACATTCACAACCAAATAGTTGAACTTTCAAGAAAAAGAGACAATTTTTAAATCAAAAGAGATAAATTGATTTTAAGTGTTTTCTTTTTAATACGTTCATAACAATTTTAGACCAAATAATTGAAATTTCAAGCCGAAAAGACGTATTTTATTGCAGACAGTTGGATTTGTAATAAAAAAAGTTTTTTAAAACCAATAAAGATAAATTTTCTACCAAAAAGAAGACGTTTCGACCAAACAAGATTAATTTAAATTCCATAAGGACCAATTTTTATTTTTTACAATTGAAATTAATTTATAAGAATCATATTGAATTCAGTATGAAACACTTCGATTCCAAGTCGATTTTTTACCAAAAAATATTAATTTCATTTAAAAAATTAAGAAATTTTCAACTAAAAAGTGGATTTTTTAACAAATAAAATCAAAAAATTTGTTTACCAATAAGTTACATTTGCAACCAAATAATTAAACTTTCAAA
Organism: Acraspis erinacei; assembly: GCA_035041075.1. Taxonomy (NCBI): domain Eukaryota; kingdom Metazoa; phylum Arthropoda; class Insecta; order Hymenoptera; family Cynipidae; genus Acraspis; species Acraspis erinacei. Next base: position 85,827,646 of record JAWWLR010000034.1, on the reverse strand, counting down.
CAAAAGACAGAAAGTTTTAAACAAAACAGATGACTTTTTGACAAAATAGTTGTATTTTCATCAAAATATATCCTTTTTCAACATTAAATAATTATTATTAAAATGATTTTAAGCGTTTTTTTAATACACGCATAACAATTTTAGACCAAATAATTGAAATTTCAAGTCTAAAAGACGTATTTTATTGCAAACAGTTGAATTTTTAACAAAAATATGTTTAAAACCAATAAGGATCAATTTTCTACCAAAAAAAGACGTTTCGACCAAGCAAGATTAATTTAAATTCCATAAGGACCAATTTTCATTTTTTATAATTGAAATTAATTTATAAGAATCATATGGAATTCAGTATGAAACGCTTCAGATTCCAAGTCGATTTTTTACCAAAAAATATGAATTTAATTTTAAAAAATAAGAAATTTTCAACTAAAAAGTGGATTTTTTAACAAATAAAATCCAAAAATTTGTTTACCAATAAGTTACATTTACAGCTGAATAACTAAACTTTCAAACAAAAGACAGGAAGTTTTAAGCAAAAGAGATGGCTTTTTGACAAAATAGTTATTGAATTTTCATCAAAATATGTCCTTTTTCAACATTGAATAATTATTATTAAAATGATTTTAAGCGTTTTTTTAATACACGCATAACAATTTTAGACCAAATAAGTGAAATTTCAAGCCAAAAAGACGTATTTTATTACAGACAATTGGATTTTTAACAAAAAATGGTTTAAAACCAGTGAAGATAAATTGTCAACCAAAATAGACGTTTCGACCAAAAAGATGAATTTTTACTTCCAAAAGGAAAAATTTTCTTTTTTTATAATAATTAAAATTAATTTATAAGCATCATATGGAATTCAGTATGAAACGCTTCAGATTCCAAGTCGATTGTTTACCAAAAGAAATGAATTTCCATTTAAAAAATGAGATTTTTCAACCTAACAGAGGAATTTTTAACAAATAAAATAATTTTTTTACCAAGATTTACATTTACAACCAAATAGTTAAGCTTTCAAACAAAACACAGGAAGTTTAAAAAAAAGAGATGGCTTTTTAACCAAATCGTTCAATTTTCAACAAAATGGATCATTTTCAAACAATACACAATAATTATTAAATGGATCTTTAGTAATTTCTAAAACGTACCTAATAATTTTATATCAAATAATTGAAATTTCGAGCCGAAACGACGAATTTGATTGAAAACAGTTAAGTTTTTAATAAAAAAAGTTGTTTTCGACCAATAAAGATAAATTTTCAACAAAAAAAAAGAAGATTCGACCAAAAAAGATGAATTTTAATTCAAAAAGGACAAATTTTCATTTTTTATAATAATTAAAATTAATTTATAAGCACCATATTGAATTCAGTATGGAACGCTTAAGATTCCAAGTCAATTTTTTTACCAACTTGGATGAATTTTCATTAAAAATTAAGATTTTTCAACCAAACAGTGGAATTTTTAACAAATATAAAAAAGTACAACAAATAGGTTCATTTGAAACCGAGAAATATAAATTTTCAAACAAATATTTGAAATTCCAAGCCGAATTGTAATTCCTTTTTCAAGAAAATTAATTTACAGCCAAGAAAGATAAATTTTCAACAACATAAAATGCCTTTCTAAACAAAAAATAATAAATTTTCTATTGAGGAGTCACAAAATAGTTTGAATTGTAAACAAAAAATACAACTGTTTAACAAAATAGTTACATTTTCGACCAAAAAATATGACTTTTTAACAAAATGGTGAAATTTTCAAAAAAAAGTTCGTTTTCAATAAAAAAATATAGATGAATAAATAGATGCATTTTTCAAATAACAGATGAGTTACCAACAAAATCTTCATTTTCAAAAAAAAAATTGACTTTTCAATCAAAAAGGATGAATTTTCTACTGAAAAAGAAAAATTGACATCAAAACAGTTGAATTTTTGACTAAAAGGATGAAATTCTAAAAAAAAGTTGAATGGTCAACTGAAATTGTCGAGCCGAAAAGAGACGTCTTTTAAAACTAGGGATACTAATTTTCAAAAATATAGTATAATTTTTGAATAAAAAACAATTTATTAATGAAGCGAGAATCAAAATTTTAAACAAATTCTTGAATTATTAAGAGAAAAAATATTAATTTTTACAGAAAAGTTGAATTTTTAACCAAGGAAGATCCAATTTTCGACTAAGAACTTTTATACCAAAAACGAAAATTTAAACCAAAAGGACGAAATTTTTGTATCCAAAAAGTTAAATTTTAAACAAAATACTTGAATTTTCAGACAGTTGCATTCAGGACCAAATAGTTGAACTTTCAAGCAAAGGAGACTAATTTTTTAACTAAAAAGAAGAATTTAAAAAATATAATTTTTAGTCAAGAAAGAAACAAAATTTTAAACATATTCTTGAAATTTGAAGTCAAAAGTACGAACTTTTTAGAATTTATTATCATTTTCAAACAAGAAATATCATTTTATTAAACTTTCTTTCCATTTTTGGACAAAGAATTATTGTTTTATTTGAAATTTTATCCTCTCGGGTTGAGAATTAAGTTGTGTGAAGAAAATTCGTCGCATTGAAACTTGAACAGTTTGGTAGAAAATTATACTATTTTGTTGAAAATTAACTTTTTTGAAAAAAATTAATATTTTCGTTCGAAAATTTAACTATCTGGTTCATATTACACTAGTTTTATAAATAATTAACAATGGGGTGGAAAATTAACTTTTTTGTTGAAAAATCATACTGTCGAGTTCTAAATCCAATTGTTTTGCAGATAAATCGCCCTTCTGGTTTCAGAATTAAACAATTTTCTTTAAAATTCGTTTTTATCGTAGAATTCAAATGGGTTACGATTTATATTTTTAATTGAAAATTCAACTATTTTGTTCGAAATTGAACTATGCCTATAAAGATTTAGCAATTTGGTAGAAAATTTACTTTTTTATAAAAAATCATATTTTTGGGTTTTAAGTTCAATTGTTTGATAAATAAATCGCTATTCTGGCTTCAACATTTAACAATTTTGTTTAAAATTTACCTTTTTCGTAGAATATTGACCTTCTTGATGGTAAACTCATCTTTTTTGTAAAAAAAATTAACTATTAGGTTAAAAATATATTTGTTGGTTAAAAATTAATTTTTTATCTGAAAATGTAACTTTTCCATTTTTTGTTCCTTATTAAGTTGAAAATTCAACTATTTGTTAGAAAATTCCTGTATTTTGTGTTAAATTTCACCTTTTAGTTGAATTTAAATTGTTGAAAATTCTTTTTTTTAAATTATTTTTCAACTGAAAATTTAACTTTCCCATTTTCAGTTAAAAGATTTCAACTTTTTTGTATAAAATTAATCTTTTCTCATTTAAATCATTTGGTTCAAAATTCGTCTTTTAGTGGAAAATTCATCTTCGTCTTCTGGGCTTTCAAGTTCAACTTTTTTCGGTTGAATTAGAAACTGTTTTGTTCGAAAATTATACCATTTGATTAATCATGAATATTTTTTGGTTGAAAATCCAACTATTTTGATAAAATCATATTTTTTAGTCGAAAATTTAACCATTTTGTTAAAAATTATGCCATTTGAATTGAAAGTTTATCTTTTATGGTAGAAAAATCATCTTTGTTGGTTCAAGATTAACTTTTTGATTGAAAATTGCCCTGCCTTTGAAAAAAATTAGTTTTTTTGGCTTGAAAATTTTAATTTTTCGTTAAAAATTCAACTATTTTGTTTGAAAATTCTTTTTTTTTTTCTTAAAAGTTTAATTATTTGGTTGTTAATGTAACTCTTGGATTAAAAATCAATTTTTAAATTGAAAGTTCCTCTTTCCAGGTTCCAAAATCATTTATTTGGAAAGTCCATCTTTTTTATTGAAATTCAACTATTTTGTTGAAAATTTAATATATTTCGATTCGAAAGCTTTGAAATGTAGAGTTTTTCATATTTAAATAATTATTAAAATTAACATTATTTGAAAGAATGTATTTTCCTATTAATCCCCTACTTTCTTGGATGTCCAAAATAGTCCGAACCTGGTAACGCAGTTCATGGACGGCCCCTTCTGATATCGCACAATTTTATATTTTTATATATAATGTTTATTAAAATTGATAAAGATCTCTAAATCATTAGATTGTATGATTTTATTCAGCCCCTTTTCGACTCAACTGACCTCGCTTTTATCAAGAAGCGTTAAAAAAGCCCAGTAGCAGTTTTATTAATAATTCATTACTCCTCGAAAAACAATTAATAACTCGGGGCGGATGGAGTTCGCGAATATGAGTGAGATCATTACCGATAAGAAATCGCAAGGTTAGATGCTCAGGCCCGAGATGCAACGGCAGTTCCGAATGCCTTTGCATAAATCAGAATGTTAATCGCACTCTCTTTCTCTCACATAAGCAACCAAAACTATCTTGTGACAGATCTTCACTCTCGAGAAAAAAATTCGTAACACCGACAAATCTCTTCCTGATCTTATTAACAAATGCACACTTTGTAGAAGCTAATCCCACGTTCTGAACCCACAATTTTCCAGAGTTGGGTAGTAACTTGTTAGGGACCGGAGCAAAATTATGTAATAGCTCAAGAGGG
>JAWWLR010000034.1:85802270-85813702 GCA_035041075.1 Acraspis erinacei | reverse complement strand
ATTTTTGAATTCTTTATTCTAAAAATACCCAATTACATTATATAAATAACTAATATTGAAAAATTAATTAATTATTCGTCACTATTTATAATTTTTTTCATGTTTTTTTTTAATTAGAATACAGAATAAAATAATTATATTTGATTGCATTTACAAAATCTTTTTTCAATAGTGTCTTTGGAAAAATGATAGTCTTCAATAGTAAATTCTCTACTCTTTACATTGGTGATAGAAAATGTGGCTTAAATACTTTATTTCGGATAAAATACACTAATACGTCATTAATATTTAAACTCTTACAATAACCTTGAGTTGTTTTAAATTAAATAAAAGCATAGAGACTTCAGAAACATTTAATTATATACAGTCAACTTGCTTATTTATTTATAGCCTTTATGTTCAAATTAGAAAACAAATTAAATCTGGCTGTTGCAAGAACTGTACTTCACTTCTAATAACACATTTGTACTTTTTAAAAGTAATGTATCGAATTGAACATTTTTCCATAACAGCAGAAATATGACTCAGGAGTTATAAGTACTTTATAATTTGAAAATATACATAGGGTATTTTTTTAAGCAAAGAAAGAAGTTCAAAAGGGTTAATGTAAGATTCCTTTTGTAATCAATCAATATAATTGATAATTACCTATTTTTAACTGTGAGCCTAAAGAATAAAGTTACCGACCGATGAACAGCCTGAGTCGCGCCGACAACCCCATTGGTCACTGCTAGCGCGCTAATTTTGAATTATTTATGAGAAATAATGATTGGAAAATGCATCCAAAGTAATTTCTTAATCCGAAATTAGAATTTTGGAGTGACGGGTGAAAAAAATGATACTTTTTCTGCAAATTCAATTATTCTAATCGTAAATTCATCAGTTTAGTTGTAAATTTATCTTTTTGGATTAAAACTCAACTATCCCAGTTAAATATTCAGTTATTTTAGTTGAAAATTCATCTCCTGTAGAGAATTATTTTTTAAACTAAATTTTTTTTACTTAAAAATTTATCTGTTTAAATTTTGATTGACAATTTATCTTTTTTAATTTAAAATGCATGTATTTAATTAAAAATTCTTTTTTTTTTAATCTGCAGCTAGAGACAACGACACCTTTCAAGGATCCTATGTTATAAACAAAGTTATATTTTATCTGAACCCCATTTATTTCTTTTTAAATTAAGTGAATACTTTAAATAAGAATTTTTCAGGAATATGCATCTTTTCTCCGTTCTATTTAATAAAATCTGGAAAGATTTCAACTTCCTTAGTCTCAACAGAGACTAGATGACCCATCGCGACAAATAAAAATGATTTATTTCTTGGAACTCAGCATTCATAACCTCTTTTTCATTAAAATCGAATTTTTTGTATCTGTCACTCCAAAATCGTATTTTAGGATTAGGAAAATTCTATTTGGGTATTTCTCAATCATTATTTATTATAAATATTAAATCTGAATATTCATATAATTCAAAATTTGCGCGCTAACGTTGACCAATCGCGTTGTCGGCGACGCAAGCGCATTCTAAAAAGTTCCCAAGAATCGGAACACTACCAACGACTTACGACGAAAAGTTTCTTGCATATGAATGAGCCTTTATATTTACAAGTTTGTTACATAACCCGCAAATATATATTGGAATTGGGACCCTTTCGCACCCCATGTGTGGTATCATTTAAAGCTCATTTGTGTTTGGTTTCTTTTCTGCAAGTGGGTTCCAATGGAAACCTCAGGTTTTTCTGTGATATTTCTTTGGTTGAAAATTTAACTATTTGGTTATAAATTTACTTTCTTGATGAAAATTCAAATGTTGGTTGTCCAAATTTGGTCGATGGATTTTTACTTTTATTTTCCGGAATTCTGCACGTTATTTTGTTAAAATTATTTTTTTTTTAAGAATTATTGTTTCATCTGAAAAGTTGACTTTTCCATTTCTGGTTCAAAATGTTCTGGTTCAAAATGTAAATGTATCCACTACTTAAAAAATTCATTTTTATTATTAAAAATTAGTTTTTAAACTGAAAATTTAACAATGCCATTTTTATTTGAATTTTTGTTAGTAGAAAACTCAAATGTTTCGTTTGATTTTCATATTTCTTGATTGAGAATTATATCTTCTCGGTTGAGAGTTCAACTATTTTGTTAAAAATTAGCCTCTTTTCATTGAATTAAACTGCTTGAAAATATTTAGTTTTTAGGTCAGATATTAACTATTTGATTGAAAAATCACGTATTTTGTTGAAAATTCGTCTTTTGGTAAAAATTTAATCTTCTTGATTGAAACTTCCGCAATTTGGTGAAAAATTTAACTTATGTATTGATAGTTTAATTATTTTGTTGTAAATTCATCTATTTCTTTGCTGATCTTTTCTTCGAAAATTCAACTCTTGGGTTTAAAATGGGTCGTTTTGAATTGAAAATTCGTCTGTCTTGTATAAAAATCAACTCAATTCTCGAAAATTCAACATTTCCGGTTGAATAATCAGCTTTAATATATCGGCGCGAATTTACTTTTTATTTTTTGTTCAAAAAAGTATCACGTGTTAAAAAAATCTTGACGGCCCCCAACCCATGTCAAGTGTGGACACTCCTTTACACTGTACACATTTTTTCGGACAATTCCGATACATTTAGGATACTAAAGTAACTGAAATTTACGAAATTAAGTTGCTGAAAAAGAAATTCAATAACTTTTATACTGAATTCACAAAAAAAATATGCGCCGCTTCGCGACAAGTTTGAGCGCGCCTAAGGCGCGCGTGTCTGCTGTCGCGCTTCGCGCTGTTTTTCGTACTTTTTCAACAGTCAGCTCAGTCCTAAAAGCATATGAAATGGTTCTTTTTGCAATATATTTTGTTTAGTACAAATACTCAACTGAGTATGAGAAACAGTATAAGACGATCATTTATTTTGTTTCTTTTCACTTTAAAAAACGAAAAAACTTTGTAAAAATAACCTAATTTTACGTAAGTTTGAACGGACTCGACGACTGGAGAAAATGGCGTTCACGACTGCTTCCGTGCAGCCGACAGAGTCCGTCTGCGGCGCTGCGGCTCGCGCAACCGCACACATTAACCAGTACAGGCGGTGTTTGCAAAATTACAAAATTCTAAGTTTACAAAAAATGTTTATTTATTGTTGTTTCGCTTGAAAATGTTGCTATACTCTGCTGATATCTTTTTTTTAAGGGAAATTTCTATTTTAATTTAGAGCTTATATCTAATTCGAAAACAGTTTCATTATTTTAAGCATATGAAAAATATAATATGTAAAATATATTATAAACTTACAGTAATGTTAAAAGAAAAATTTAAATAATATTTAGATAAAAATTCGACTTATTTTTTGTCCATCAAGTGTGAAAAAGGAGGAAAAATGGAGTCCTGAATAAAAAAATGATGAGCGCGAGGCAAGGAGGTGAATCCAAGATAAATTACCTTCGTGGAAGATAATCGTTATTTATCTTCGGTGAAGATATAGATAGGCGCACAATTGATGATTCTTAATGCCTCGGAGAGCAGTTTCTGAAGATTGCACCGGAACTCTGAAAATTAATGGCAGTGCAGTCCGGAATTGTGTTATCATTGCAGAACCGATTACGCATTTATAAGCACACGCCGCAGTTCATAATTATTCATCCACATAACGTGGATGATACACGTTCCGGTCAGTGAGTGGAGATGTTCATTCGATAGGATGCTCGACCACCTGCCAAAACCGATATTGTATACCATTAACGTACATAACTACATACACATACGATACTCAAAGAGCACGCAATCTTCCACTTTTTTCTCAATGTCATGACCAAACTTCATCACTTTTTCCATCTTCTTATACTTTTTATGCTTTTTACACTTTTTGCAGAAAATGTTTCTGATGGACATGCAGAAGATATAAATACAGAAAAAAACATGACAGCTTTTAAAGATAAAAGTATACTTTAATTGAAGCGCTTAAAAAGTAGCACTTTCCTTTCTTAAAAAATGGTAGTCACGAGATCTCGCATACCTTGTTGCGGAAACCCTGATGGGTTGCATACTACGTGAATTTTGTTTTGTGTCAAGAGGAAGGAGGGTCGTAAAAACCGAAAATTATAGACGTGAAAAAAATGGGTAATTGCATTTTTAACCAAATAATGAATTCTGAATTCATTAACTTCATTCATTATTCTGAATTCTTAACTTACAAATATAAATTTTCGAATACATAAACTTTATATATACATGATTTCTAAACCAAATCGTTGAATTTTGATCCATAAAAGATAAGTTTTTCAACAAAAATAGAACAGTTAGATTTGCAATAAAAAAAATTTTTCAAAAAAACAATCATTATCAACTAGTAAACATCAAAAGGAAACAAGACGAATTTATAATGAAATAGTCGAATCCTCAACCAAATAGATGAATTTTCACTAAAGAATATTAATTTCCTACCAAAATGTATTAATTATTAACAAAAGAGTTAATTCTTTAAGTTAAAAGATCTAATTTTTTAGAAAACAGTGGAGTTACTAACCGGAAAACAAGAATTTTTAACAACAAAGTTCACTTTTAATGTAAAACAGTGAATTTTCAACGAAACACATAATTTTATTTTCAAATAGAAATATAATCGTTAAAAAGTTTAGTTCAAAAACCTAATTTTCAACCAAAGATAAAAAACGAATTTCGAATAAATTGAATTCAGCTAAAAAAGACGCACTTTTACCAAAATAGTTAAATCCTCAACCGAAATGATAAATTTTCAACTAACAGGAATTATTTTCTACCCAAATTGAATTCTCAAGATATAAAGAAAACATTTTCAACCAAAAATGGAACAGCTACATTCTAAGATAGAAAATGAATTTTCAACCCAAAAAAACGATTCTTCAACAGAATAATTGAATTTTCCTGATAATTAGTATAATTTTTAACAAAATGATTTAATTTTCTGCAAAAGTAGTTTAATTTTCAAATGGAGAGATCAATTTAAAAAAATAATTTTCGGCCCAATAATTTAATTTCCTACTAAATTTTTGCAGTTTCAAAACTAAATGACGAACTTAGAAAAAATAGCTGAATTTTCAATAAAAAAAAGATGATTTTTCAAGAAAAAAGGTAATCTCCGAACAAATAGTTGAATTTTCGACTAAAAACATGAATCATCAACCAAAAAAAAAAAGATTTTTTGCAACATAATTCAATAAAATTTGTACAAAAAACTTAATTTCTAATCAAGAAAGATGAACTTTGAACAAAATAGTTCAATTTTCAAATAAATAAAAAAATTCAAACAAAAATAAAATCGTTAAATTTCCAGTTGAAAACATTAATTTTAAACAACAAAAAAACGAATTATCAAATAGTTAAATTCAAACAAAAATGTCGAATTATATTAAAAAAATAATTGAAACCGCAACCAAAGTCATAAAACTTCAATTTAAAAAAACTAATTTTCAACAATGAAAAAACAAATTCTCAACTAGTTAAATTCAAACGAAAATGTTGAATTATATTAACAAAATAATTGACTTCTCAACCAAAGTGATAAATTTTGAAGAAAACATAATAATTCCCTACCCAAATAGACGAATTTTCAACAAAATGCACCGATTCTTTTCCAGATAGTGGAATCTTCAACTTATAAATGAATTGAAAATCCCTCTTTTGTTGTAAAAAATTAAAATTTTTGGTAAAAAATTCATCTCTTTTTTTGAAAATTAACTTTTTGTTCAAAATTCATATTTTGTATTCAAACATTTAATTATATTGTAGAAAATGGGTATTTTCGTAAGACATTTAATTTTTTGGTTAAAAAAAAACAAGAATCAAGAATACAGTATCTTATAATAGTTATTTGTGATACAAGGGTCCTAACTGGCACTTCTTCAGTCGAGTATGAAAGTTGTAGTATTAGTCGAAGTCGAGGCGTAGCCGAGACGAAGAACGAGTACTGCCATTCACACGAGGCAAAGTGCCACTTAGGGGCCGAGTGTCACACACTGTTTTTTATCACGCCAGTTGATCATAAGTGCAAATATTAGTTGCATAGTGCCCTAATCTAAAAACGCAAGAGGGAATCCAATCCAATCCAATTCAATTCCCGAGACGCAGAACTAGTACGGCAATTTAATCGAGGCATAGTGGCACTTAGTAGCCGAGTGTCACAGACTATTTTTTATCACACCAGTCGATCATAAGTGCAAATAGTTGCATAGAGTCCTAATCTGAGAACCCAAGAGGGAATCCAATCCAATTCAATTCAATTCTCGAGGCGAAGAACGAGTACTGCAATTTACTCGAGGCCAAGTGGCACTTAGGAGCTAAGTGTCATAGAATATTTTTTATCACGCCAGTCGATCATTAGTGCAAATAGATGCATAGATTCCTAACCTAAAAACTCAAGAGGGAGTCCAATTCAATTCAATTCCCGAGACGAAGGACGAGTACTGCAATTTACACGAGGCCAAGTGGCACTTAGGGGTCCCGTGTCACAGACTATTTTTTATCACGCCAGTCGCTCATAAGTGCAAATAGTTGCATAGAGTCCTAATCTAAAACCAAAGAGGGAATCCAATTCAATTCAATTCTCGAGACGAAGGATGAGTAGTGCAATTTACTCGAGGCCAAGTGGCACTTAGGAGCTGAGTGTCACAGAATATTTTTTATCACGCCAGTCGATCATAAGTGCAAATAGTTCCATAGAGTCCTAATCTAAAAACTCAAGAGGGAGTCCAATTCAATTCAATTCCCGAGACGAAGGACGAGTACTGTAATTTACACGAGGCAAAGTGCCTCTTAGTGGCCGAGTGTCACAGACTATTTTTTATCACAGCAGTTAGCGAAAGCGCAGTAAGTCTACATGCAGAAGTTGTAGTCACTGCACTCAATATACCATAAAGTATTAAATACAGATGGAAATTTTTATCAGACAATTGAATTACAGTGTTAGTTATTTTATAGTACGCTGTACCCTAAGTACTAATTTTACGGTCTATGTTAAGGACTGCTTTTTTAGATATCGTTCACAGTACCTGAAATCGCACTTATGATGACGGTGTCATACAAAAATTATATTTATATAACCTGGAAAACAAATAAACCTAAGAAATAATGAGTCATTCGAAATTTATATTTTGCGATATTGATGATAATAATGATTTAAAATTATTTTTCTTCCAAGTTTAAAAAATGAAGGTTCATTTTCTTTTAGCGACTGTAAGTATCTATATGTTCCCGACAATTAAATATTTTTTACGCCTGAATTTTGAATGCATACAAAACAAACCTGGTTATGAATACGAAAGTTATAATTATTAAAAATTCATCAAATGGATAAAGATCACTATCAATCCTATAGTCGCTTCCATTCTTGGAATAAGTACTATAAAATTATTCACAGACGTGCTAATAACTCATAATTGGAAATTTATTCCTCGTTAATTTTGAACGATAGTCTATATGGAGGACTCTTGGATCATTATAGAACGATTAATTACTGTTGTGTGTTATTAAAATTAAAACTAAAATCGATAGGTATTGTCTGGCTTATCGAATGGTGTTAATCGATTCTCATGATAAGCAGAAGGTAGCGATATACTGGCATTACTTAGCGTATAGCATTATTTCGTGATTCACAGAACCGTTTCCTCGTTCCCAGCTACCGATGAGAGTTTGCATTAATTAAATACGGATTCTCATTACCTTCCTACAAACGATGTTTCGCTGATCCTGGTGAAGCATGTCGAATTAGTTTCTTCGTTCATTACGTCGGTTCTCATTGAAGGTACGTTTCGCTATACCTATTCCTTCATTTTTTTTTGCTAAATGTCATGTGATTGTATCCCTTCTCGAAGTTCATTCAGGAAACCATTACTAGGTTAAGACCATGGTTTTCTTCAATTAGTTCCTTATTTTATTGATTTTCAAAATGAATACATGCATAATTAAACTTTACTCTTTTTTAAAAAAACAATATTTGACGTACGACGTCAGTCCGGAAAGTATCCTCCCAGTTTTGAAGGATTAGCTAGCAGCTACTTTGTTGCATTATATTTGATTTCTTCTACATATTGATATCGTTTTCCTTTTAGAGGATGATTCAATTTGAGAAACAGCCAGAAATCACAGGGAACCAGTTTAGGACACTATGGGGACTGCCGAAGTTGTGTGAGGCCGTATTTCACCAGAAAAGTCTGAATAAGCTGTTATGAATGGGCAGGTGCTTTGTCGTGATGAAATACCTATTCGCCCCTTTCCACTGAAGTACAACCACTTCCTCTAAATTTTGAGTTTCACCTATGTAGTATAGACTCATCACCATACACTTTCCAAATCATGATGACTTTCGATTTTTTTGTAAAGGACGAATCGCGAAAGAAGATGGTATAATAATTGAACAAAATTTGTAAAGAAACTTTAAATATCTAAATTAGTTCAAAAACACGTTTCGGCAAAACTCAATTATAGATTTTTTTGCTTGCTGTGTGAGGGAAAAAAATCTAATAAAATTTTTACTGCAAATAAGCAAAAAAACAAAAACGAATAAAATTTTAATATTCAAATGATCATTTTAAGAAGATAACTGAAACAGACCATTTGTTTCATTTTGCGTATTTATCCATTTATTTACAACAAAAATAAATGGTCTTTTGGCTAATTTCTCACGTAAGCATTGCTGAACCAATCAAAAATCTTTTTAAGTTTGAAAAAAAATTTAAATAGCAAATTTATTTTATTTTTATTATTTAACAATATAGGAAAATTGCAATTCTTTTTCTCCCACCCTGACAATCAAAATTTTCTCAAATATTCCTTGTTGGTCCTGGAAACCTGTAAGTCTACAAGAAGAGAGAGTCGAAATTAAGCAGATTTATATTAACACTTTTAAAAGAGAAAATAAAAATCAATTTCCGAAATTGAATATTGGTTTTATTTAGTTGACAATTCATTTTTTCTTAACTAAAAATTAAACTAGTCCATTTGAGGATTAATTATTTTAATTAGAAATTGATTTCTTTGGTAGAAAATACAACTATATCTGATGGAAAGTTATTTCTCTTTCGTAAAAAAAGTGTAGTAGTATATTTCTGCTTAGGAACTCATCTTTTTTATTGAAAATTTATTATTTGGTTTTAACTTTAATTATTTCGTAGAAAAATCCACAATTTTACTAGATAGTCATTATTTGTTACTGAAAATCTTACGTTTTGTTGAAAATTGATTTGTTATTTGGGTAAAAAATGTAACTATTTGATCGAAAATTAACTTTCGGGTTAAGAATTCAACAGTTTTGCAGACGAATTTTGCTTGGCTGAAAATTTAATTCTTTTATTGAAAATTCGACTTTTTGGTTTAAAAATGTATTTCTGTGGCAGGAGTTAATTCTTTTTTTGATAAAAATTCTACTGTTACATTGAAAGCTAATCGTTTTCTTTAACAATTCATCTTTTTTGGCTGAATATTAATATTGCGAGCTGAAAATTTACGTATTACCTTTTCAGGTGAAAATTTACTTGTTCTTTTTTTTCAAAATTCAACTTATTTGTTGAAATTTTTTAGTTTTTATTTGGAAATTCGTCTGTTTGGTAAAAAATTTATCTTTGTTAAATAAATTGATTATCTTGGTTGAAAAATTACCTATATTGTGGAAAAGTCGTTTTCTTGGTAAAAAATTTTTTTTACTGCAAATTTAACGATCCCATTTGAAGATTAATTCTTTTAGTTGGAAATTCCTCTCTTAATAAAAATGTAATCTCTATGGTTAAAAATTGGACTATTTTGGTTAAAAGGTAATTCTTTTTGTAAATGCAATATTTTTTGGTTTAATATATTTTGTTGAATATGAACTTGTTTTGGTTGAACATTAAACTACTTTATCCAAAATTCGCAATTTTTTGGTTTACTTGAACTGCTTTAGATTTGAAATGAAAATATTTTTTTATTGAAATATCAGCTACTACATTTTTTGTTGAAAATTATTCTGATTGTATTGAAAATTTAACTACTTGGTTGAAATTTGAACACCTCTCTTAATAATATATTATTTTGTTTGAATATTTACCTTTTTTTAAAAAAATTTCTTCTTTCTGAACGAAGAACTAACCGTTTTGTTAAAAGTTTTGTTTCTTTGAAGGGAAAAATAATTGTTTACTGAAAATTAAACTATTCACAATGTGAGAGAAATTTAATAATTTTTGAGTTTAAAATTCAACTGTTTAGTTTAATCTTGATCTTTTTTAATTGAAAGTCATTATTTTAGTTGTAATTCAACTCATTCATTGCAAATTTAACTATTACATTGGAAATACGTTTCATGTTGTTAAAAATTAAAATTTTTAACTGAAAATTGGCCTATTCCGTTATCGGCTGATGATTAATCTATTTTAATTAAGAATTAAAGTTACTTGGTTGAAAGTGGAACTCCATTTTTAAACATTATTTTTTTGTAAGATTCATAATTTTAGTTCAAAATTCGCCTCTTTGGTTGAAGATACAGCTATTTGGTTGAAAATTAATCTTTTTAGCTGAAAATTCATGCGTTTTGCTAAAAATGCAACATTTCTAAAACATTTTTTGTTGATGCTAGAAAGTTGTAAACCTTCCAGAAGTGGGCTACGAAGCTAGATAATTCTATTTTTAACTAATCTATTTTAATCTATTTCTATTAACTTCTTAATTAATTAATTAATTAATTAATAAAAATTACTTGCTTTTCTAATTTCTTTTAATCTGTTTTAATATATTTTAACTTTCAGAATGAAAAATCATTAATTTACAGCTACATAGGGATAGGCCCAGCATAGAAAAATTTCAATTTTTCAGCTTTATAAATATTACAATTTTTATGATTAACTTTCTACTTTCAATAAAAACTGTAACAACTGCGACTCAAGATATATGAATGAATTTGTTTCAAAATTAATTTCCAATCCGCAAAAGTGTGTCACTTTGATCCGAAGTTGATAATCAGAATGATATACAACGTTTTCATATCCCAGGATTTACTGTCTTACAAGTAACGCGTACTATCAAATTCTAACTATTGAATCAAACATTTTCTAAAGACACATGTTCCTATGGAAGGTAAAAAAATAAAAAGAATTTTTGCAGAGCTTCCTGGTACCATTTTTTCATATTCCCAGCAGGAATGTAAAAGCAATAATATTTTTATTTACAAAATACCGCTAAGCCGCAAACACTTTCAAGTATCATTTTGAAGGACCACCCCGTTGGGTATTGGCATAAAACTTCCGCTTTTGAAGAACTTTCAAGTCCCTTTTTGGCAATCTTTTGCGAGAATGAAAAAGCAAGCAGTCTTTGGTGTAGCATCTTTTGAAAACTCGTTCAAGAATCGGCAATCGGCGATCTTGTCGCCAACCTCAAGCGGTGTGGGCTTTGATGATTTAGCAGCAGCAGCAGCAGCAGCAGCAGCAGCAG
>JAWWLR010000034.1:85767999-85779969 GCA_035041075.1 Acraspis erinacei | reverse complement strand
TTACTACTATAATTATCGACCGCAAAGAAGGCTTTAAGAAATTAGTTGAATTTTCAAAACAAAAATGAATTCTCAACGAAAGATTTTATGTTTCGTATTTCATGTATGAATTTATCAATTTTCAATCCAAAAGGACGAATTTTCAACAGACCATATAAATTTACGACTCAAAAATATGACTCAAGAAAACAGTTGGATTTTAAACATAAAAATATGAATTTTGAACAAAATTTTATTTTTTAATCAAGAGAGATGGATTTTTTAACCAAATAATTCAATTAAAAAAAAAAGTTTTCAACATAAAATGGAATACTGCATGTTCAGCTTAAAAACCTAATTTTCAACAACAATAAAAAACGAACTTTCAACTGGTGGACTTCAACCAAATTATTTGTAATAATTGATGTTATTTTGTCAATCAGGGTAATTAGTTAATTAATTTCCGTTGTTAGATATAGCCGATTACTTTTCAAATAATTCTCTGGAGAAACAAGACAAAATTCGAACCAGGGCAGATTTTTTTCTCGTTTCTCCAGAAAATTATTTGACCAGTAATCGGCAATATCTAACATCAAAAACTATTCTGTTTTGTTGACAATTTGTCTCTTTGGGTTAAATTTCACTGTTTATTTGTATTTTAATTTAAAATCATTTTATTTAAAATAGCAGCTGCTTACAACTATTATATTTTGGTTTAACAATTATTTTTTTTATATGGTAGAAAGTTGAACTATGTCAAAAATTATTATTTTTTTTAATTCACAATTTTTGTTGAAAGAACATCCTTCTAGTTGAAAATTTAACTATTTAGTATAACATTTGTTTTTTATTTATTTATTAAAAAAATGGTTTCAACTGACAATTCAACTACTTTTTCGAAAATAGAACTGCTTCGTCAAAAATTTATTTTCTTTGTTAATGATTTATCATTTTAGTTAAACATTGAACTATTTTGTTAATTTTTTTTAATTAATTTTTTTTTTAGTTTAGAATATAATTTCTTATTTAAAAGTTTGTTTTTGGTTAAAAATTCAACTATATGAATGAAAAACTTTTTTCAATATTCATTTTTTTTTTGGTTGTATGTACATCATTGTAGTTAAAAATTCATCTCTTTTGTTGAAGTCTTACATATATAAATAAATATTTGTTTTTTGGTTTTAAATAGTTTAGGCGATTGAAAATTTAGCTTCTGTATTTTTGGTTTTAACTTGACCTTTTTAGTTCAAAATCCACAAATTTGGATCACTTAAAATGACTGATTTCATCAGTGAGTCGAATTGACTGATTAAAAAAGTTAGTTTTTACTGATTATCAGTAATAGAGTCCCCATTATTTGATTCAGGCACAATTGACTGATTCCAATTTAAAGCTTATATGATAGGTGTGATAAAAAAATAATTTTAAAAGCTAATAAATTTTAAAGATAAAGATAATGCATACGATTTATATAAGAAGTGAATGAGAATAATGAAAAAATAATCCTTTTCTGAAAGTTTCTATTAATCAGGATTTTTAATCTTCGATTTTATAGAGATAAAAATTTCAGGTAAAAAATTGTACTCTTATCCACTTGTTATCTGAACAAGGACCGTGGGACATGATTTTAAGACCTGCGCTCGGCCCCTTTAATAAATTTCGAGGGCCCTCTTCCTAACAAAAAGACCAGGGGGTGTCAGCGAAATCATCAAACAAAGCTTTCAACGTGACACTTTGGCTTTGGGGGAATTTTCTAAAAAACTTGACTTTGGAGACTGTTTATTTTCGGATTCGAATCTAAGGTAAATATTTTTTTAAACTGATTAGAAGTTTGGGAGCATCCATAAATTACGAACTAATTATATAAACAAATAATATGAGTATTTCAGATATTAGGAAGTAAAATTTGTTCCTAAAAACGATTCTAATTGATAATTACCAGGGTCCGAACTAAAATTAAGCTACAAAGGTACAATGTCACAATTGTGTTTCTTTAAATTTTTATATAAAAATAAATGAAAGTGCCGTTACGTTTCGTTTCGTTCTCTTCTATGTAAAACATAATTGCCACATTAATTTCGTTCAGCATAGTTTTAATTACTTAAAGGGAAGTGAGAAGAAATAAGGTAGGGGAAGTAAGCGAAGTAGGGGAAATGAGGGTTGGGAGTATTATGTAAATTATGGGAGGGGCAATAAGAGGAAATTATGAAAGGGGAAGTAGGAAAGTAAGGGTTAATGAGGGGAGTATGGGAAATAGACGAAGTGAGAGTAAACTAGGTTAAATAAGGTGAGTAGGGGAAGTGAGAGAATGATAAAAAGTGAGCAAAATAGGAGAAGTGAGAGGAAATGATATGAGGTGCTGTAGGGGAAATAAGAATAGAGAAGTAGGGGAATTGATTGCACATGAGTGTATGCAAGGGGAATTAGAGGAAATGATTAGAAATGAGAGTGAGTAGGAGAGGGGATGTCAGCGCTGGTGAAGGGAAGTAGGTAAAGGGAAGTGATACATGAGTAAGCAAAGAGAAAGAAGTAG
This sequence comes from Acraspis erinacei, assembly GCA_035041075.1. Classification (NCBI taxonomy): domain Eukaryota; kingdom Metazoa; phylum Arthropoda; class Insecta; order Hymenoptera; family Cynipidae; genus Acraspis; species Acraspis erinacei. Next base: position 85,777,457 of record JAWWLR010000034.1, on the reverse strand, counting down.
AGGAGATGGGGAAGTAGAGGAGGAAGAAGTTGAAAGGTGGGATCGACAGGTGAAGTTCGGGGAGTGAAAGTATGGGCGGGGTAGGTTTCAACGACTAAATTCTCTTAATAGACTACGAAACCTTTTCAATAATCATTTTTATTTCGATGCCCGAAAAAAGTATAATTTGCATAAAAGCAGTTATTAAAATTTGTGTAAACATAAGATATGCGTGAAATTTTAATTGAGTATAGAATTTCAATTGAGTAAGGGTAATGAAGGGAAGGGGAGTAGAGGAATCGATGAGAGGGGCAGTAGGGAAAATTAGGGTACATTAGGGGAGGGGAATTAAGGAATTAAGGAAGTGATGGTAAATCAGGGTGAATATGGGAAGTGGGGAGACAGAGCAATGCAGTAGAAGTGAGAGAAGTAGGGGAAGTGAGGAAAGTAGGAGATGTATAGGAAGTAGGAGAAGTGAAGGAAGCAGAAGATGCAAGGGGAAGCGATAAGAGGTGATGCAGGAGAAAATGAGAGGGGGAAGAACACAAGAAAGAAGTTAAAGGGATTGCCGAAGGGCAAAGTGAAGGGAGAGAAAGTATAGGCGGGAGAGGTTTGAACGAATTAATTGACGTCTTAGTCGGCTGTGAAACATTTTTAATACTAATTTTTATTTTTATTTATAAACAAAAAAATAACTTGCATGAAAGCACTGACTAAAATGTGTGCAAACATAGAATGTGCGTAAAATTTAAGTTTGAATTATAATGCAATCTGCACGTAACATTCGGTAATCTTTTGAAATTCTTGAAAGCTTTTGAAATGCTCTGAAATCCGTAGATCTTTGGAATCTTTTTACATTGCTTAAAATCTTGAAAATCCACTGAAATCGTCATTCCTTCCCTTTATATCCCTTAAAATCTTTTAAATCTTAAAATCTTTTGAAGTCCCAAGAACTCTCATGAAATCTCATTAAATTCGTTTAAATTTTCAAAAACTTATTGAAATCTCCTGATATTGTTCCAAAATCGTGAAAATACTTCGGTGTCACATAACATATTTCAAAACCCTTAACAAAATTTTAACTTATATTAAAATGTTTCAAAATCACTTAAAATCTCTTAAAACCTTTTAAAATCGTATAAATCCTTGAAATTGTATGAAATATTAAAAAGCCCATAAAAATCACTTGTAATCCCTGAAAATAGGTGAAAATCTCCTAAAATTTCCTCAAACCGTTTAAAATGATTGACTTTCTTGAATCATTTTGAAAATATTTTTAAATCCCTTGAAAAAATATTTTAATCTTTAAAAACTGAGGGAATCTTTCCGAATCTCTTTAAATGCGTGACAATATATTTAAATCTAGTAGAATCTTTTTAAAGTCATTGAAAATCTTATCAATCCTTTAAATTCTTTATAATTCTTTTAAAGTCCTTTGAAATCCCGTGAAATCGCCATCATAATTAATTAAATTAATTAATTGATCATTAATTAATAATCATCATAAAACGCTTTTAAATCCGTTAAAATCTTTAAAAATCTCTTTAAGTATTTTGAAATTTCTTTAAATCCCTTCCAATGTTCGAGATCCCATTACAATTATCTGGTATTTGTCAAAATCGAGAAAATACTTGGGTATTACATGAAATCCTTTAAAATCCTTTGAATTCCAGGGACTCATTAAAAAATCTTTCGATACCATAAAAAATTTTAATCCCTTGAAATCTTTTGCAATATCTTGACATCTTATGAAATACCTAAAAAGCTTCAGGAACCTCGTTAAATTCCGTAAATATTTTTAATTGTTTGAAATACGTTTTAGTAAAAAATAGCAATCTTACCATGGGGGTATACAATTTCAGAAAATATCCTTACGTAATTAATGGATATTCCCTTTAATATTCCAAAAGTCAATAATTCAAATAAAATTTTCTCAATTTTAAACACTTCCCCGTATCAAAATTTCATATTTTAGCAATTTAAGTATTTTTTTTAAATGTCTCACACCAGGAATAAAAAATAAAATATCCATAATTCTTTCTCTGAAACTTTGTGTATAAGATTTAATAGGATCGAAAATGGTACAAAAGTGCATTGACGTCTGGGATGAGGACGATTTACAATGGAGGCATTAATAGTCGCGGGAAATCGTAAATAATTTCGTGGAATGTGGATACACGAAAACGTTAAAATGGGCGCCAGTAGGCTGTAAACCAATAAAGCGATAAAACCTGGAATTTTATAGAATCCATGGATCAAATTGTTTCGGCTTTCCGCTTTGTTCACTCTCGTAGTGAATGGCTAACAAACTCTACAACCATACTTCCACTTTAACCTCATTTACATGCATACCAAAACAGAGAATTTACTAGACTTACAATTAGGCTAATAATAAATTTATAATCACCTTAACTACTATATTAAATTATTATCTTTTTTAAATTTCTCTAAAAAAACTATCACTGAAATTAAAAAATAAAATGTGAATTTTAAAAATTATTATTCATATGGAGGTCCTAATGAATTTTTCAGTCTGGTAAATTTTTCGTTATTAACAAAAAATGAAATTATGTTACATTTTCTCAATTCATTGGTGTGGACTGTTGCTTTTGCAGCAGAAGTAAAGTACGCAATAATTTGTAAACGAAAAAATAAGCTTCAAATGACCAATCTTCGAACCTCCTGGGACTAATAGTTAAAAAGTTATAAATTTATTAATTAAACAAATAGTTTTCTCTAATGTGCATTAACTATAATGTCTGTTAATAGTTACAAACAAATTTGAGATCTAATTTTGCTTATTAAGTTGTGATTTGGCATTTGCTGAATTGCTTAAAGTATATTGATAATTCTACCCAAAAAAATAAAGATAGAAGGGATGCGAAAGGATATAAAGGGATAGAAAGAAAGCGACACAAGGGATGTGATAAGGAAAGAGAAGGGATATATGAGAGTGGTAACTGTCAGCTTTGAAAAAGTGAGACTAGGAAAAATATATGAGAGAGGAAATGAGGTAGGGTATGAGTAGTTTATGAGGGGGTAGGAAATAAATTTGTCGAGGAAAGAGAAGGGAGGGTTATATAAGGGAAGGAGAGGAGGACAGATGCTAGAATATTTTTACGGAGGATTTTATGGAGGGGATGTGATAAAGGGAGATGGAGGAACAAATACTAGAATTTGAAATGTCAGTTTGTTGAAGAAGGAGTAGGGTAAAAATATGAGATGGTATGAGGGGAAGAGGGTGAATAGTATATGTCAATGGAGGAATGACATGGATTGAGGATAGAAAAGAAAAGTGTATAAGTGAATGTGAGGAGAGCAGATACTAGAGTAATTGGAAGGAGAGCGGATCAAGGAAATGTTATAATCCACGAGGGAAGAGGAAGGGGCATAAATGAGAGATGTGAGTGTAAGCTTAGGAAAGTCAGAGTAGAGTAAATAGATGAGAAAGGAAGAGAGAGAGAGAGATGTGAGTCGTAAATGACGGTGTTAGAATAAGAGTAGTGTATAAAAGAGAAGCTTATAAGAGAACATGGAGAGACAAGTATAAACTCGGAAAAAGGAAGAGTGGTGTAATCATCTAAAAGGGAAAGACAGGGAGGGGATTTATGTGTATACAAATATAGGGATGAGAGTGATTAAGGGATGAAAAGGGAGTGTTATATAAATGAGTTTCAAGAGGGAAGATGTTAGAGTAATCGAACAGAGAATGTTATGGATGGGGTGTGATAAGGGAAGAGAAGAGGCGTATATGAAAGTGTCTAGTGTGAGTTTGTTACAGGGATAGTAAGGTATATATATATATATATATATATATATATACATATATATATGTATATAAGAAAATAGGAGGGGGTGTACGTGAATGATATATGTGAATTGAGGAATGATAATTACAGAGGAAGGAAAAGGGAAGGGTTTATAAGGTAGGGTGATAAGGGCAGATGCTGGAGTAGTTGGATGGAGGGGATAGAGCTGTGAGTCCATCAAACGTTGCATTTGAAAACATTAAAAACTTACGAAAAAAATGAACGTTTCGTTACACTACAGTTTTAGAAAAATGCAAAAATTGCATAAACTAACGTTCGCACATGCGTACTCATGTCAACTTGAGTTTAGGATATTTTTTTGGGTCTCTTGTAGTATTATATACTAATGCTATTTTTTATGTAAATAGTGGAGTATGAAATTATTTTGTCTCAAACAGTTAAATAAAATTTCTGCAATTTTAAATAATTTTTTATTTTTCGTCAATGGTATTTAAAACTTTGGCAACTTTAACGTCTCCAATGCTTCATGAAACTTTTCATTCGGCCAAAGTTTCATAAAACTCTTCAACGACAGTGGAAGAGGGAGGGGCATTTATGAGGAGTAAGTGTGATAGGGAAAAGGGGGTGAGTGGGTCAAATAAGTGAAACTGGTAAAGGATAAGTGGTATATAGGAATATAGGAATGAGAGTGGTGGGGGAAGAGGAAGGTGTTGTATATAAGTGAGGGTGAGGAGGGAAGAGATCATAGTAGTTGGTGGTAGGACATATAGAGAGAGAGAGACGTGATAAAGGGAAAGGGAAGGCATATATGAGGGGAAGTAAGCGTAAAAGAGAAAAAAAGATAATGGGGGTGAATATATGAGAGGAAAAGAGAGAGAGGGGATGAGTGGTATATAAAGGTGGATAAAAAATAAAAGGTAATTAATTAATAAAAGCAAGGTTAGAAGCTGAAATATAAGTTGCAAAATCGGATTAAGTACAATAAGGAAAATCTTTATTTTAATCACCAATCGCCATCTATAAAAAATTACAGGTCAAATGCCTCGATTCTCTCTCGCCTTTAATTCTCTGTTTTGCTCTTGTTTTCTCTTTCAATGGGTCAGCATGATGCAAAGAGGGAATTATGACAAGGTTTGAGATAAGAGTATGCAGAAGAAGGGGTATATATGGGATTGCAGATATTATCTGAGGGAGATGGATGGTTAGCAATGGAAGAGTGGGAGGTGGTGAGTGGTATATGGGGGTAGAGGAAACATAAGAGAGCAGGTGATACGTGAAGGTGAGGAGTGCAGGTCCTAGAGTATTAAGAGAGTGAAAGCAATAAAGACGATGTGATAAGGAAAGAGGAAGGGGCACGTATAAGATTTGTAAGTGTGGCCTTGGAAGACGGGATAGTAGGATAAATATATGATGGGGTAAGAGGGGGAGGGTGTGAATGGTATATGAAAATGGATGAATGAGAGTGATGGCAGGAAAAGGGAAGGGTATATATAAGTTTTGGCAGTAAGAACGGATGCTGGGGTGTTTGGTGGGAGTGGGTTAAGGAGGATAGAGACACTGTGATAGGAAAAGAGAGAAAAGCGAAAAAAATACAAAAATAAATAATAAAAATAAAGAAAGAAATGAAGAAAGATGCAAGGGAAGAAGGGGGCGATTGGGTTGAAAGGTTAAAGAGAGATGAGGTCAGTGGTATATAGGAATGTAGGAATGAGAGTGGTGGAAAGAAGAGAAAGGATTAGTATATAATAATTGAGGTTGACGAGAGCAGATGCTATAGTAGTTGGTGGGAGGGGAGTGATATGTGAGAAGAAGAAAAAAGTCATATATGAGAGGGTTTAACTGTAAAAGGCAAAAAGGGTAGAGAGGAGAGTACAGTAAAGACAATCCAGGGGAAGGGGACGTACTTGAATATTGCAAACATTGCTTTCAATAAAAGGAGAAAATCTCTTATATGAATCCAATTCTATACTAAAAGGGTCAAAACACTCGTTTTTAAGTATTTGTCGTAAAACTTTACCTTGAATTTAAAATCATTCAAACAATGTAAAAAGGATTCGGATACTAATTTTATTTCAGAAAAGGGGAGGGGAACAGAATATATTCCAGAGTTGCCACTTGTAGAATTAAGAATGAGGGTCACACCCTTGACTTTTTCATAATCGGATTATGAAAATATTTCAGTCTTCTTCTTTCCCGACTGGGCAAACGTGTCAAGTTGGTAGTTATTTGCACAGTGGTGTTTTAACTTTTAGCGTACTGATCTGAAAACCAAACATAATTTATCGTTGCGCTTATTGCCGTAGGTACCTGAGCAGTGGACACTGAGCACCCTTCAGTAATTCGGTTTCATACCACATCCCACCCCTTCTCAACGGCTTTATTGCCACCCTGTATAAGTGCATAGTCTATAGAAAGAGTTAGTCTCATACATAAATGTTTGCGGTCTTATTCGTCCGATGCTGGCGGCTAACGTGGGCCAATTTGATGCTCCACTGCTCAGATTCAGGAAGATAGTAGACAAATGCTTATGGGGCTGCTGAATAATAGGCCATGATTATATGGCAACCCCTTGAACGAGGGGCTTAAAATGCAACGAGGGCTCGTGACGGGGCTCGCAACAATATGTCCATGTACTTGCATATTACTCTCCCTTTTTCTTCCCACTACTTTTAGTTTGCTTTTCATTCTTTTTTTTTTTCTTACCACTTTTGTACAAAAAGAACTGTATCTTTTCCAATTTTTGTCTCCGTAACTTTAATGTGCGCAGCTTTTCCGCGTTGTGAATAAAAATAGCACTACGAGTATGAGAGGCTAAAGCAGCGTAGATGTCACGTGTCAACATCCTTGTCCACCCAAACGAGAATCCATCTTCGTATCTCAACACTGCCTCGTCAGCCGATGATCGAGGCGCCTCTTACCCTAAAAAAAACTCCCCCGAAAAAATAGCTTTCATCTTTGCGGCTTCTTTCAAATATCACATTATAAATTCCAGAATTTGTGATTGTTTTTACAATTTGGAGAATTTCAAATCAATGAAAACTTTGCCACGGATGAGTAGAGCTTATTCATAGCTTATAATTCTGCCAAACTCTAAATCTGGCAAGCTTTCAAAATCACGTGTAATATGAGAGAAGAATTAAGGTCAATATTAAATTAGGCACAGTATTAAATTGATAAATAAATATAAAAATGCTAGACCTTCGTAGGATAATATTTGAATATTTTTTTTAAGATCCTGCTTCAGTATGACGGAACACATTTAGAAAAAGATTTTAAATACAAATTTCATATAATAAAAGGCCCTTGAATGTGTCCTCTTATATGTCACGGCTGTTGCAAAATATCTATTTTGAAATTCCCTGACTTTTCATAAGTCTTCCCTGACCAATTTTAAATGTTCCCATGCCAATATATAAGTTATATTTTCAGGTGTAAAAGCAACCTTACACCTAAGAGTTCCATAATATTGCTGAAAAACAACCCAAAAAAATGTTTTTCTTTTTACCGAAAAAAAACTATATGGAATTTAGCCGAGTTAAAAAAAAGAATTCTAAATAATTATGCTAAAAATGTACGGTAAAACATGTTTTCTTGATTTACTTAAAAATTATTTCTTTATTGAAAAATTGCTTGCATGAAAATTGTTGATATCTACTAAATACATTTTTGTTCCATTAATACCTCAAAATCAGCCGGGGTTTTAAATTTACACTTGTATAATTAAAAAAAATATATAAAAAATTTTTCCTATCCGTGGGAGAATATTTTTTATAAATGAGTATTAAAAGCCAAAATTAATTTTGCGAAAGAATACAAATGAATACAATAAATAACCAAAAAAATGAGACGAAATTAGAACTTTTGTGTTATTTGGAACAATTTTTTACTTTTTTTTGTAAATTGTATACTGCTGTATTTTATTGTATTTTTAATATTTAAATAAAGTTATTAAAGAATTTTCAATTATTGCATTCAATTATTTCATTTTTTCTGACATATGATGACAAATATTTAAATGAAATAAAATCTCTGAAATCGAAAAGAGTGAAGTTTAACTTCAAGTTCTAAAAATGTTCAATTATTTCTAAGAATTTATCACCTTAGATCGAAAAAGAAAAATTTTTCGGATGCAAAAATTGTAACTTCTTGCATACTTTCTTGTAAAATATTAGATATTAATACCAAATTCTGCCAAAGATAATACACAATAGTTCTAATTTCCTGGATTTTTTGTCATTTATTATATTTCCCTAAAAAAAAATTAATTATTTTTTTAAACTCACTTTTTAAATCTTTTAACATCCTGTGAATTCCTATAAAATTGTGAAATCCCCTGCATTTTCTGAAATTCATAGAAATCCACTGATATCATTAAAGTTTTGAAATTCCATGAAATCTTTTTAAATAACCGAAAAGCTTTGAAATCCTTGAAAATCAGAGAAATACTTTTTTAAAAACGTAATTTTTTGTACATGATTGGAACCCGAAAAATGATCTTTTGATCAAGTTATTATTGTTGACGATTATTTATTATTCCTTTGATCGAAATTTCCAAGTTTAAAAAAAAATGAAAATCTTTAAATCCTTAACATGTTTTACAATGCCTTGGCAGCGTTCCTAAGACAGCATAAATTCCCATAAAACCCGTAGGAATCCCTTTAAACTTTCATCCCATTTCATTTAGCCCATAAAATTCTCTATAAAATCTTTCAAATCTTTTGAAATCCAATAAAATTTTTTTTATCTAAATTCCTTTCCAAAATCGTATAAAATCACGCAGTTCTGCTAGAATCCCTTCAAACCCCGTGTAATACTTTAAAATCCTGTAAATTATCCTAAAATTGGTAATATCTCGTAATTCTTTAAGAGGCTATGAAACAAATTTTTAAGCATGAAAATTCTATAAAATTACACGAAATTTCTTCATATATCTAAAAATCTATTAAAATCTTGAAAACTCTATAAAATACTTTTAAATCCCTGAAATCCTCTGAAATAGCATAAATTCCCATGACAACCGTAGTGTAATTCCTGAAAATTTCATTTTATTTCATTCAGTCCCAAAAGTTCTCTAGAAATTCTTTTAAATCTCTTGAAAACTCGCAAAATATACTAAAATCTTTAAAATCCTTTGAAATGCATTGCAATTTTTTACATCGTTAAATTCCTGTTGGAAATCCTTAAAATCAAATAGGTCTAGTAAAATACCTTGAAATACTGTAAATTTTCTTTAAAATGGTAATATCCCTTAGAATTTGTTCAAGATTTTTTTCAACTTTTTAATCCTATATTAAATCAGACGTAACTTCTTTAAATCTCTTAAATTTTTTAAATCTTGGAAACCATACAAATTTTTTTCAAATCCCTGAAATAATTTAAAATCCCTTAAAACCTCTTGAAAGCTCGTAAAATTTTTGGAAATTCCTTTGAAAAGTTTTAGAATCCTTTGATACTTCGATTTTTAAGACGACTGGTAGGTTATTTAATCTAATCTATCAAAGAAGATTGAGTAATTTGAGAAAACAGAGCACTATTCTCATGTTTAAGCTTTCGTTGCCCCGGGAAGAAAGTGAGAAGAACTAAAGGGCGGTAAAGTTGCGGAGTGAGTGGAAATTAAGGAAAGGGAAATTATCAGAAGTAGAGGAAATAAGGGACCGTTAGGGGATGGGAAGTAGAGGATGTAAGGCAAGTGGGGGAGGGATAGCCGGG
>JAWWLR010000034.1:85715236-85729993 GCA_035041075.1 Acraspis erinacei | reverse complement strand
TATTACAGCTAATATATAAATTTCATGAATAAACTAACAAACACTAAACGAAAATATATTTTGCCATGTAACCTCTTGTTAAGAATACTTCAAATCTTTCGCGCTTCGTTACGTATTTCCGATTCCGGTTTCGCGGCGGCTAGTGGAAGGCGTCACCTGACACAACTCTCCCTAGCTATAGTATTGGTATCTTGGTGCCACTAATATAAGGCGCATTTTTTTCTTTCGATTATTACATAAAAAATAAAATTTACTTTTAAAAAACTACCTTTGCAACCTATAGTCATTTAGGGGTGAGTTTGTTTTTATTCCCTAACTTTTTACATTTTATCGTACAATCGAGTGAAGATGATCGAATTTGTTCAATATAAAATTATCTAGCCAATTATGGTTAAATCCAGGCCATAGGTCAATTAGATCAATGACAATGACAAGTCTAAGGTTCAAGGGTTGTTTTTTTGTTTTCATGAATATCGCGAAACCAACAACTTTTGACTGAGTTTTTTTAGGAGTTTGGAAATGCATAATCCAAGCAATAAGGGTAAAAAGTTCTACGTTTCACGTTATTTATAATAAAAAAACACCCCTTATTTAACCTTGATTTAACCATTATTGAATTAATAATTTTATATCGAACAAATCGGATCCTCTTCACTCGATTGTACAAGCAAACGTGAAAAAGTTATAAAATAAAAACAAACTCACCCCTAAATTACAAGGGGGTTGTATCTTCCGCAATCCCCTCGAATACGAAAACTTGAAATTAGACTTAGGAAATGTCCAAAAAAAAATTCCCTCAAAATTTCAGCCTTTAAGTATTTTTTGAAGTAAATGTGGGGGTTTGCGTCTATATTTACTGCATTTAAATTATCAAGAAAAACATGAATCTTAAACCACTTCTTTCAATTTTTAACTAGAAAATATTAATTTAAAACCAAATAAAAAAAATTTGAACGGAAATGGAATAGTTAAATTTTCATTTTAAAAAATTGTAACTAAAAATTAAACGATTTTTTAAACAAATTAGTTGCATTTTCAACAGAATAATTTAATTTTCAACCAAATATTATTAATAACCGAGCGAGATGAATGGCGAACCAAAAATAAAATGAAACACTTTTCAACTGAAAAAAATAGCCTTTATCCATGAATAGGTAGATTTTCTTATTGATTTCTATTAATTCAGTTCACATTTAAGTAAAAACGACAAAAGGGGAACTTTCATGAAAAGAAGGGAAAAATAAGGCTTCTTGCAGAAACGGAAAAAGGGAGGAACAAGGGAAAGAAAAATGAAGCTTGAAGCATGAAATTGATTTTAAAACTTAGTAAGTTATTATTTAATTGTACAATTGCAGGACCATCTGTCGATAAATTGGACAACTTTGTTAACTTTTGTCATCTGGAAATGTACTAAACATTGTATGTAACAAGCTATAAAAAACTAGTATCAAAACTATTATCAAATAGTATTAGCAGATAATTATTTATTGCTCGGTTGACGGTTATATAAAAAATAAATTTATATTTCGTATTAAAAAATAAGATAGGGGTCAGCCTCACTGTCACTTGCCATCTTAGGATGGGGAGGGGGGTCTTCAAAATTATAAAAATTGTGGCGAGAAGGAGGCGTAAGTGCAGAATCAATGAAAATCGCGTCACGTAATATGTGGACACCCCATTGTTTTACTCTGAATTGATGCATGAAGATTTCAATAATCGATGTAAAGGTATGAATTAAATTAATAATTAGGATAATGAGAGAAATCGATGAAATTTAATGTTTGTGAGAAGGCGTTTGAAAGTGGGAGGTCGAGATCACCTGGGGTTGGTGGTTCGTGAGATACTGGAGATGTAGCAGCAACTTGGTAGTTATAATGCGACTGTAATGGTCGTCACAGGAGCATCGCGTGTCGCAAGTTGCCACTGAAGCCCGCGTGAGACAAACCAGACCTACCCCATCATTATGGCGTGTCTGATGCAATATTGTATCCCAAATGAGGCACTTGAAGTAGCTTCAATTTTTCCAATCCTTAGAATTATTGCTCAAGTATTCCCATCCATATTGCAGCGTATAAGCCTCGAAATAACTATCAGTCCTTCGACGATTTATCTTTAATCACAAAATGCATTGATCAAAATTTATTTGTTCATAATAGTATACACTACTGTCGAAAATCATCTACGCGCTAGCGCGAGTGGTACTGCAAATCATTGCTGACTTTGAAACGTGATTACTCATTCAAAAAAGAGGCGAGGAACTTTTCTAAAAAACCACTCGAAAACTTATGAAATTCCGCGTCGAAGTACCTTTAATAAAAATATTTTTAGCCGTTTAAAAAGAGAGGAGATAAAAAAGCGAGAATATCTAAAATATCATAAATTTTTGCGAGTTACCGAGATATGACTAAAAATGTCCAAGCGTGTCTGCATCGATTTTCAGTCGGCGATCACTGCTGACCGGTCTTGCTGTTGACGCCGACAGAAACCCTAATTAGATACGCTTGGACATTTTTATGTCTGATTTTTTCTAGAACTACCCCAGGCACGAGGTGAAGTCTAGGTTCAAAATTAGAAAAATTCTTGCATTGTCGATTAAAGTTCTCGCATCGTATATTATTTTAAAACAATCAAAACTATCTCTATTAAAGCTCATTAGACGCGGAATTTGATAAATTTTCCATTGATTTTTCAGAAAAGTTTCTCTCTCCTTTTTTTAATGAGTAATCACGTTTCAAAGCCAGCAATGGTTTTGTGTACCGTTCGCGCTAGCCGTGTAGATAATTTCTGACAGTAGTGTACATGCGTATATCATTTTTGTTGTGATATGTAATTAAAAAATTCCGTCATGTATTTAAAAATGGCGCGCGTGTTTGTTGTGCCCTTTAACATCCGGATGAGCATTATGTTATCAGTTCATAAAAACTGCATCGTGGAGGCGTGGCGCCGGATGCGTACATCATAGAAATTTGCGCATTTCCGATGAGATTCAGATTGATCTTTCTTATGAATCTTTGAGAATGCCTTTTTATTTATGAAAAAAAATATATAAACCAGTACTTTTCAAGGCTTCTGAAAGCATTCGTAGTTCTCAATTTATGCAACATTTTTAAACAGGGTGATTGATAACTCTTTCATTTCCCTTGAACATTATTCCTCAAAAATCAAAATTTCAATCTTGTAACATTTTGTAACAACAGTCGATTTTTCAACCAAAAAGTTGAATTTTCAAATCGAATCTAGAATCTTCTTCCAAAAAATGACTTTCTCACTAAATCATTGCATTTTTTACCAAACATAGATAAATTCCTAAGGAAAAAGTAAATATTTGACATTTCAACCAAAACAGATTTTAATTTTAAATATGAAACAGATGGAGTCCACCAAAAAGACGAATTTTTAATAAAAAAATTGACTTTTCAACCAAGAAAAATACTTTTTAACCAAATTGTTTAATTTTAAACAAATTAGATTATTATTAGATAGAAACAAATTAATTAATTTTTTAATAAAACTGTTTAATTATGAAACAAAACTATACATTTTCAACTAAAATTATGCATTTTCAACCAAAAAGTGTACTGTTAACAATGAAGTTTACCTTTCAACCAATTGTGAGAGTTTTGAATAAAGAATATTTTAATTTTCTAACAACATTTTTTTTTAAACAAAACACATGAATTTTCGTCGAAATAGTTGAATTTAAAACAAAACCTTTGACTTTTCAAGTAAGAAAGATACTTTTTAAATTTTTTTGAATTTTAAAGAAAATAAACCATTTTAACAAGAAAATAATTTTTTACAAAATTTTCGATCTTGCCACCAAAAGCATGAATGTTTAAAAAAAATTCTACCGAAAAACTCAATCTTCAAATAAATACAATAATTTTCCTCTAAAAAAGAAATATTTGCAACTTGAATAAAAAAATTAATTTTGTGCTAAAAAAATATAAACAAAATAGTTCATTTTTTAACCACAGAGATGAATTTTGAATTAAAATTATGCTAGTTCAACCTTCAACCAAGGCCTTGAACTTTCAACCAAGGACAGTTTTCTAAAAAAAAAAGAATAAAATACACGAATTTTAATCCAAATATAGTTGCATTTTCAAATAAAAAAGATGAATTTACAATTAAAAATAGAATTATTAAATTTTCAGTTAAAAATAATATTTTAAAACAAAAAATAATTTTTAAACCAAAAGATGTATTTTCAAACAAAAACATTAACTTTCTACCGAAAAAAAGAATTTTCAACAAAATACATCAATTTTGAATCAAATAGTTGAATTTTCAACCAAAAAACATAAATTTACATAATTTTTTATGAGAAATAGAATAATTAAATTGTCAGTAACAAAAAATTAATATTCGACAACAAAGATACGGATTTTCTAAATATAGTTTAATTTTTCACAAAAGTAGTTCAATTTTCAACCAAAAAAATCAACTTATAAGAAAGAAGATTAAATTTCTAACAGAAAACTCAAATTTTAACAAAATACATGAATTTCAGACAAGAAGATTATTTTATGGTCAGAAAAACTTAACAAATTTTTAATAATATAGTTTTAAAAAATTGTTAAGTTTTGTACGCAGTGGATTAATTTTTCGTCAAACAGTTGAATTTTCAACGATAAAAAATTAATTTTTGACCGAAAAAGAAGAATTTTCACCTAAAAATGAACAATTAAAAAAATTGAGTAGTTCAACATTCAGTTAGCAAAATTAATATAAAAAATTTCAACCGAAGTTTAGTTGAAAAATATTAGGATCACCTATGCAAATTACTCCGAATTACCAGGGTTACTCTGGATTACAAGTTTACTTGAATTGATTAAATAAATTTTTAGTTATTAAATACAATTTATTAAATTTATTAAATTTATTATTATTTATTAAAAAAAGATTACTTGAATTGCTAAAGTTCTTCGAATGAACAAGATTACAAGTGGATTACTCTAGATTATAGGCGGATTACTCGGAATTACTTAAATTACTTCGGATTACAAGTGGATTACTCGAATCATAATGAATTACTTGAATTTTGATTGGCCTGAATTTACACGATTTTAAAATTACAATTTTAATTGCAATATAATCTAATACGCCGATTCACCGCAACAACAATTAACCTTGCCAGATAAACTTTACGTGAATCGAAAATAATTTCCGATTTTTAATCTTGCCTGGATAATCTTTCGCCTTAGAATCGCTCCATTTTTATTCGAGATTTAGCGAGAATTAAGACGCCTGCGCTATCTATCGTCGTTTAACTTCATTAAATTGGAGAGAAATATGGATTCCCATCTGTCAGTTGCTTTTTACGCTTTTGGCTAAATGTTATTAAAAAAATTCTAGTTCGTCTACAATAGCGTAATTTATTTCGGAGGAGATGTATCAGTGTGAACAATTTTTTTCGTGTTTTCTGTTGCTGATTCTACATTTTGTACCAAAATTTGCTCACTTCAGCGTGACGCAGTAGACGATATCAAAATTATTCTCCTAACCTCGGTCCACCTTTCGCCGAAATTTGTTTAATTTTTAACCGTTGCAAGTCTTGCGTGCAACAAATTTTAACTTGTTATGTCTGTGATATTTTTAATTTGGTGTTTCGATTTATAGCTCGAATTCACTCATACTTTGCCGTTTTCCCATTGCTGCTAAGGACGGCGTAGCAAAAGAAATCTTTTCTTCCGTCGTAGCATTTTAGTTTTTTCTGTGAGACTATCTGAGGCTATGGTGTAGCAAGTTTATGAAAATTACACCAAAGGGCGAGAAAGAGTGTATTTTGGAAAACGATATTTGAGAAATTGTGGATCTGACAAACCTTGACACGTCGGAACTTCCTAACCCTTTCAAAGAAAGTGCATTTGTGCGAAATACAATGACACCTGCCGAAAATGGCAATAAATAAGGATCTTGACTATTCTTTGCAGTCTATTTAATACATGTAGTATCTTATTTTTCCTCACACAGGAACAGAGCCCGTTAATTTATAGTACACTTGTGTCTCTTATAATTGACGTCACATTTACTTGTGTTGAGGACAACCTGTAGTGCCCCCTCTGGAAATTTACTGGTACAGGATATCCAAGTCGCTAAGAAACGTCCCATGGAAATGCATTGTGGATTAGGAGGCCTGGTCTCAACCCTCCCTGAAGGATCTTTAGGATACCCGAGTGGTCCAGCGGATTACCAGAACTGTTTCCCCCTCGAGCATTACCAATATAATGATATGCCAATAGAAAAGGTGAATAGGGAGTTTTTGCTGAAGGTTTGATAAGAGAGGACTTCCTGATTTCACACGCTACATGTCACGGCCTCTGGGTAGCACCTTGCATTCTGGGTAGCCCTGTGACCCTATATCTTCCTTGGTTCTTGCGCCGACACGTATAAGGCTACATTACCATATCAGTATAAGGTATAAGCATTGTTTCCTCGACAAGCAAGCAAGCGAGTAACTAAGGAATAAGGATGGCTAGACTTGGTTACCTGCTTGCATGAGCCAACTGATCCGATCAGAAGCTCTGCTGAAACGACGGTAGTCTTACACGCAGACACCGCGCCGCGCCGCTAATCCAAAGGAGACGCGCTAATTGAATTACTTCTGCAGTTTAAAACAGCGGCTAATCAGTAGAGTCGACAAGGCTGTCGTGGACAAACCAACCTGCCTATCTACAACCCTCTGTATACCACTCGCTAATCCCCATATCTGATAGAAATTCATTTTGCTCATATGAATGCTCTTTAACCCTAGCTTACTCTGCGATTTCAATGCATTCTGTGTGCAAAGTTCAAGCAGATTTAGCTAATCCTTCTATACTCCCCTAGAGGATAAAAACCTCCTTAACTCAATTCCAATTCTAACGGTGATATGGGGTCGTCCATTATTATTGATACTAGGCTATAGTACCATTTGAGTCCTTTAGAATGCGTACATATACCACCAGGCGACTCCAGTTTACTAGGTATAAGAAGTACTCGCATTTGCCTAGACGTTTGACCATGGGAAAGGAAAACTGCAGGAAACCATCTTCCTGAGTTCAACCGATTTTCCAACTGTCGAGTTTGAAATAAGTCATTCGTTGGGCTTGATCATCGAACATACACAATATCAATCCTCCTCTGTGTCACACCTCCCAGTCGACATTATTAGTTAAACGCAGCGAATAAACAACCTGGTCGTACGTCGCAGGCGGCCACCCATCCGAGTTCTATCCACGCTGGAAATGGCTCAACATTCACGAATATTCCCGGGTCAAAATTCACTATACAGATAGTACCGTTGGTGGGGTTGTCCATAAATTACGTAACGCTTTTTTGGAGATATTTACACCCTTTCTACTCCCTTGTATAACTTTATCAGAATAATAAACAAAAGCTCCAACCACCCCCACTGTTACATAACTTTGAGTAATCAAAATTTTTCCATATAAATTCAACGTTTTAAGGGAAGACGCAAAACTTTATTTTCAAAATTCCGTGACTTTTCTCTGACTAATTTTTTATTTTCCTTAACCATTAATATATAAATAACAACATGCTGATATTGTAAAATTGGTAATATAGAATCTTTCATGAATGGAATAAAAAAATTTAAAAATTTTTAATTTATGATTCTCATGGCTGCCACAGCCGAATCTATTTAAAAAATAATGAAAAAGTCACCTACTCAAGCCCAAAAAGTTGCTAAAAGTAACTAATGTAGATTAATAATTTCACTAACCTTCGCTTGAGTAAAAAAGAATTCGATTAATCCATAGGTATTGGTTTTTAATCTACTGATACGTGTAGTTTATTCAATGAATTTTTTATGAAGCTTTGACTTTGAAACATTCAATTTAGTTTTTAATTCCAAACTGTAAAATTATTGAAAATGTTTACTTCAACTAATCGAAAAAGAAAATGTACATCAATGTATATTTTCTTTCTCTGATAAAAAAATACCAGCATTTTCCAATATTTTAACAAAAAATTTCATTTCCAACACAATTGATGAATTTTAAAGCAAAAAAAAATGATTTCTAGAAAAAAAACTTAAATTTTTAAAACAAAAAAATGAATCTTGAACAAAAAAGACGTGTTTATATTAAAAAAGATGAGTTTTTACGCAAAAATGGAATAGTTATATTTTCAATTGAAAGAAAATGATTTCCAATTAAAAAGTAAAGAACTTTCCACTAAAAAGATGAAATTTTAACTAATAAGATTACTTTTCTACAAAAAGAAAAATTTTCAACAAAATGCATTAATTTACAATCAAATAAAGAGGAAATTTCAACTAAATCGCAAAAATTTTCAAGTAAAAAATGATAAATATCTTTAAAAAAAGGAATTTTAAACCAAAAAGTTCAATTTTCAACAAAATACATGATTTTTCAACCCAATATTTGAATTTTTAACCGATAAACGAATTTTCAACCAAAAAGATTAGGTTTGCAACTAATGAAATTACTTTTCTATAAAATAGACAAATTTTCAACCAAAAAGATGCGGTTTTAATTAAGAGATTTCTTTTCTATAAAAAATGAATTTTCAAACAAACAGTTGAATTTTCAAGCAAAAACCTTAAAACTCTATCAATAAAGACGAATTTTCAAACCAATAGTTGAATTTTTCATGAAAAAAAAGAATTTTCAACCATAAGATGAATTTGCACTAAAAAAGATCAATTAAAAAACGGATTTTTAACAAAAAAGTTCAATTTTCAACAAAATAAATAAATTTGCAACCATTTTTGAGATTTTTAAGAAATAAAAGTTGACAAATGTTTAATAAGAAGAAACAAATTTTAACAAAAAAGTTCAATCTGCAACCAAAGAAATATATTTTCAACCGTACAGATCAATTTTAATTAAAATACATGAAATTTCAACCCAATAGATGAATTTGTTAATCTTTTACCAAACAGTTAAATTAAAAAAGTAATAAAATTCACTTCAACTACAGTTCATCGAAAATTTCCTAACTCTTTCAGGTTTTCCTGAATTTTCCAGAATTCCCTGACCTATAGTAACTCTGAACAAATTACAATAAGGTACAGAAAGGTAAAAATTGTCCGTTTTTTAAACTGAATATATTTAAAAGAAAAAAATTTAAGCTTAAAAAAAACTAATTCTAAAATCAAATAAAGCAAACTTTATTTTTATCTTAATTTTTCAAGTTCCTATGTTTTCATTTTAAACATAGATTATGATTAATAGAAAGGTTATAAAAACCCGTATCGAATTTATAGTTCAAAATTTTTTTTACAAATCACCAGAATAGATGATAGATTAGAAATAATATCCCATACATTAATTTGCTATTAATTTTTTATTTCAGTTCTGATGCTTTGATTTTTTAGTTATGTATTAATTACTTAAATTGAAAAAATTTTCAGTTTTAAAAGTTTTATTTTATTAATTTTAATGACATGGAAAAATGTTTCTTAATCGGGAAGACCAAAGATATTGTTTTTATTTTTAGAGACCACCCTGAAGAATCTATAAACTGGACTTCAAAGAATAAACATCTCGGGGAAAACCTAATTCAAAAATTGTTCAAACTCTTAATATTTAAAAATTTGTAATCACATATGTTATAATCAATCTAATCTTTCTCTCCTTCAGGATTGAACAGGAATAAAATCTTTTTCTAAATCTCTGTTGCCTTCCATTTTTCTAAAGCCTGATAAGATCACTTGACTCCTGTCTGAACCTTTTTTCGAAACAAGAACACTCCCAGCGTAGATTCCAAACCTTTGAAAAATAGGAGGAGGAGATGCTTGAATCAATTCCGACCCTGAATTGAATTTTTGGGTACCTTTCTAAGCTTGAATGGAACCGCGAAGGATGTAATAAATTTTTAGTGATCCTTCGGGTTAGAATGAAGTCATCTTAAACGTGTATCAACGCTCGGATAAAATCTCACGACTCTGACGAAAATTGCGAGAATCTTGCTAAAACTGGAGGTAATTACTTAAGCGGCGAGACGTAATCTGCTTAATCGGACGAAACGGTAGATATACGAAACCATAAATGGAGACTTGCTGGAGATCTGCTAAATCTTTAGTAATAATTAATCACTCATTGTCCATTCTTGGAAGCACAAGTTGTCTTCATTACTTTCAAACATTTCCAATTTGTAGTCTTACAACAGTCACTCGCAATTAGAGTTACAATCAACTTTATACAAACACAGCGATGCGGTTATTCAGAAAGGTTGATCGAAAAAATAACTTTTTATTAAATGCAAATTCAAAATTTTATCTGTTTTTGATTACCTGGAATTTTTTCGAGTGTCTTTTTATCAGTACTTAGCCCTTGAATGATTAAATAATTTTTTTATGATTCTTTGTTTTTGATTCCATAAACTTTTGAATAATATCTGAAGTTAATTGATCAAGGATAATTGAAGAAAAATCAAAAAGTCATTTTTTTAATTTTACTATATTTACGCTTCAGTTATCATGCTCTAATGAAATCTCTTAACTTTTCTGTAAGTTTTAAAGCTATTCTTTGAAAATAGGTTTCTATACTAAATATGAATAATCTCTGATGGGGCTGCAAATGAATCTCTGTAAAACTTTCAGAAGTCTTTTTAGACCTCCAGAAATAAAAAAATTTACATTTACGAAAATAACAAAATTACGAAAATAGAAATTTTCAAACATATTTTGTTAACACGCGAACCCAAGGTGTTTATCGGTCGAATCAAAATTAATTATACTTTTTTGGGGTCCTAATATGCTACTTTTAAATATATTTTTGCTTTCCAAAATTTTATTTTTTTCGAACCAACCCTATTATTCACAGTGTCCAACTAATTTTTTTTCCTCCAAATTCTGGGTTATTCTGGGGTCGCGCCAAAAACTACGGTTTCTAGTAAAGTGGATTTCCTAATTATACATTGCAAAAAATGGTTAGTTGGGC
The DNA here is from genome assembly GCA_035041075.1 of Acraspis erinacei. NCBI lineage: Eukaryota > Metazoa > Arthropoda > Insecta > Hymenoptera > Cynipidae > Acraspis > Acraspis erinacei. The sequence goes on along the minus strand of JAWWLR010000034.1, from coordinate 85,719,080 downwards.
AACTATTCAGTTTTTAAGATATGGAACTGCTATTTTGTTAGTTGGGACAGCCATTTAATTACTTGCTCTTACTAACTGAATAGTCGCTGCAACTAATGGAATTGTTGTAGCAACCAATAAAACAGTAGTATCAACTAATAAAGTAGCAGTACCATATCTTATTAACTAAATAGTTGGCTCAACTAATCATTTTTTCACTGTAAATACTAACGAAGTGTGCACGAATTTTCCGAAAAATGTTCCTGTAAAATAAAAGTTAAATGATAACCTAATAAGTTTGAAAATCATTTTTGTATTTCGGACTGCACATTCTTTCTCCACTTTTCCTCTTTTTTAACGAATTATTTTTTGTTCCTGTTTTCACGAAACTTCTCCTTTTCTTGTTTTTTTTCACTTACATTCAAACTGAATTAATATAACCGAATAAGAACATCGAAATATTTTCTGTCCAAAGTTTTTTTTCTAATTATATTGTTAAGTGTATGGTTTAAAATTGATCTTTTTTGGTTAAAAATTCTACTATTTGGTTGAATATTTAATTACATTGTTGAAAATGAAACTATTTTGGTGAGCAATATTCTTTATTCCATGCTTGATTGAAAACAAATATTTTTTAAATTAAAAATTAAACTTCTTAATTGAAAATGTAGGTTTTTTAGTTGAAAATACAACTATTTGTTTAAAAATGTAAGTATTTTATTATAAATTTGTCTTTTCTGGTAGAAAATTAAACTTCTTGGTTAAAAAATAATCTTTTTTGTTCAAAATTTAACGATTTGGTTAAATCTTGAATTCTTTAGTTGAAAATTAATTTTTTTTAAGATTCATCATTTCTTCGAAACTTCATATCTTTGGTTTAAAAATGAACTATTTTGTTGAATATTCTCTTCTTTTTTGGTTGAGTTTTATTTTTTTTAACTAACAACGTAACTTCCATAGTTTTGGCTAAAGGCGATATTTTTTTATTGAAAATGGAACTTTTCTAGTTTAAAAATCTCATTTGGCTAAAATCTCAACTGTTTCGTTGAAAATTAGTCTGTTTTGGTTGAGGATTCAACAATTTTGTATAAAATTCGTTTTATTTTTGGTTGAATATCAATTTTTTAAACTGCAAAAATTTAAATATTTCATTTTTGGTTAAAAATTTATCTTTTTTAATTAAAAGCTTAACTTACTTTCTTGAAAATTTGTCTGTTTTGACAGAAAATTTACCTTCTTGGTTGAAAAATCACCAATTTGATTAAAAATGTATGTATTTTTTGAAAATTTGTGTTCTTGGCTTGAAATCTAATTTTCTTGACTAAATAAAAACATCTCTTCTGTTAAAAATTAATTTATATTGTTAAAAATTCGCTGTTTTGTTAAGAATTAAGTTTTTCACTGAAAATTTAACTATTCTATTTTTGGTTACAAATTTACCTTTCTAATTAAAAATTCATTTATTTGATTGAAAATTCATGTATTTCTTTTTTTTTAATTCTTCTCTTTGGTAGAAAATTCATCTTCTTTGTTCCAATTTCATCCTTTTGGCTAAGAATTAAACTATTTCGTTAAAAAACAAAGGTTTTTTTTAATATTCATATTTTTGCTTTCAAAATTTATATGTAATTAAAGATACAACAAATTTGACTATTTAAAAAAAATATAACTAGTTATTTGAATATCCGAATATTTAATTGGTAATTAAATTCTTGATTGAAACATAATCTTTTGGATTTAAAAATTCGACATTTACCTTTTGGTTGAAAAATCATCTTTTTTTAGTGAAAATTTGGTTGAATTCAACTTGTGCAAAGTTCTTCTTTTTTCATTTAAAAATTAATTTTCTTAACTACAAATTTAATGATTCCATTTTTGGTTCAAAATAAATTTTTAAATTACCTTTCTGTTTTAAAATTCAGCTTTTTGACTGTTAAGGTCAACTTTTTTTTAAAACCCTCGACTTTTTAGATTAAAAAGTTAACTCTTTTGTTAAAAATTCTTCTTTTTTGGTAGAAAAGTAATTTTTTGCTGAAAATTCATCTATTTGGTTGAGGATTTAACTATTTCGTCAAAATGTATCTTTTTTCTTTGAATTAAGCTATTTGAAACATCTTTTTTATTTTTGTTGAAAATTAATTTTGAAACTGAAAATCTATCTATTCCATTTTTGGTTGCTCCTGCATAATTGGAAAAATTGCCCTAAAATCTTCCAGATTCTTTTCTGAAAATTTTGGAAATTTTTTAAGAATTTTCCATAAATCGTAAGAAAATTTGTCTATTCTCTTGAAGCCTTTCAAAATGTATATTTTCCAAAACTTTAAATGTTATTCCCGACTCTAACTCGTATTCTGTATAATTTCCGTTTTTTCCGGTTAGAAGACAGCTATTTATTGGAACTTTTTTGCAGCCTCAGCGAATTTCATTTTGACTAAAGTCGACCTTCTTATCTCTAGACAAGGATCAGAGCAAAAATGTATATGTCAAAACAAACGATGTTTTATGTCTCGTAGCCGGACGCGAAATATTCTCCCATGGGGCAGATTTCATATGGCACGATATGGCGCAGACTCGACAACATTTTAATTAAAGCGAATTTACATCTACTTACGCGACAGTTCTGTAATCAGATAACACTAACATTTCTGAAATCCTCTTCACTAACCGGTGAGATCAAAGAACTTTGAGGCGCATTGATACCAGAAGAGGCGAGTGCCATCCCTTTTTTTCTTGACAGCTTCACTACCTTGTTCTTGGGACGGTCAATTCCACTATCTCCGAAACTGAGCTGAGACAACGCAAAGTGGGGAGTGTTGTCCAGGAAGCGGACTCAACTCGCCTCAATCAATTCTAGACGATGGGAAAGGCTTACTCAATCTTAGATAATGATCATTCACGTAGAAATGCCTCCAAGATCGGTGTATATATGAATAAGAGAAGACAGAATGGAAAACTGAATAGGCAAAACACGTTTCAAATCAGGTCACGATTCATTTAACCCATCTAGAAATCATTTTAGAGACCTCACAGTTAGAACTTGTCGAATATGGTACATTCTTTTAAGATCAAAACAAAACAAGGATACAAAAATTTGTCAGAGTGGGCGACATGCACCATCAAAAAATTATTCAAAGTGGTTCAAACCTCCCCCTCCCATAAATTCCCCTCTTCTCCTCTGATACCCCTCCCCTCAATCCTCCCGTCGGTTCTCATCCCTTTCCCAAATTTTCCTACTCTACTTTCCCCTTTCCTCACTTCCCACGTTACACACTCCTTCTCCTACTTCTCTTCATGGGCCAATGCTGCCTCTCCTAAACTCACTAGCACTACCCTTCTAGCCCTCCCCTTAACTACCATACCACCCTCCCTTCTCCAGCCCTCATTTGCCCTGCGCTTTCTCCTCTAATTTTCCCTCATATTTCCTGCTTTCTCTCCTCTCATTTTCCTTACACTTCCTGTCCTAATTTCCCCCTTCACTCCGCCTTCCCTTGTTTCTCCTTATTTCCTATACTTATCGAGCACTTATCTTATTCATCAACATCCTCATTACTCCTCATTTCATTTAAATTTTCTCCCATCATTACCCTCCACTTCCTCCACTTCTTCTCCCATCATTTCCCCTCACTTCCGCTCCTGGGAGAAAAGTACGACAGAGGGACGAATTAAGGACCCTGTAGGGAAGGACGCGCCAAAGATCCCCAAATCCGACCCCTTCGCCATGACAGTTCTCCCGGGAATACGTAATATCCGGGTGCGCACGATTCAAACATCTGTAAATACAACAGCAAGACCATTTTGAGGTTAGCTCAGAAACAACACCATTTACTAATTGTCTTAAGAGACTTAAATGCAATTTTCACATTTT
>JAWWLR010000034.1:85668779-85696056 GCA_035041075.1 Acraspis erinacei | reverse complement strand
ATGGTGAAAAACTACGGGGCATTTCATGGATGTCAAGGAATGCAGAGATTTGTTAGAATTCAAGGAATCCAGAATATATCAATATGCTTTTGTACATAATTGGTGCAGATAAACTAAATGTGAAGTGATATAAACATATTTTAAAGCTGTAATTGCTAAGCTAACCAACAAACAAAATCTTGCAGCTTTCGCAAAAGTATACAAAAATAAAATCATTTCGTGAACGATCCAAACAAATATCTAAGTCCAGAATTTATTGAGACAATATTCTGCAAAAAAATTGTGATGAAATTCGTTTATTTTATCAATACTTATCACAGATTAATTCTTGTCTTTATTACTCATTTTGAAAAATAGTTTAACCACACATTTCCTTTTCCCTTGTCAAACACTTTTCAAATGTTCGAAAACATTACGAGCGCAGGCGCTAATCTTTTCAAGTTCCCGCGCCGCTCGAACTTATCACCTTCGGAACACTTTTCAGCAAATTCCCTGCAATCATCTGATTGGTCGAAAACCCTACTCCGCAAATCTGCTACTCTACAAAACAGTTGAATTTTCAAACCAATAATCTACATTTTCACATCGAAAATATATATTTTCAACCAAAAAATTAATATTCAACAAATCGTTGGACTTTCAACTTTAAAGGCAAATTTTCAACAAAATGTTAAATCTTCAAGCCAATTATATAAATTCTCTTTCTGACTAAGTTCATAACCGCAAAATCCAAACATAGCAAACAGTAAAAAAATTACCTGAATTCTGAATAAAAATATACAGTTTGGTCAATTTCCTTTCACCAATTTAATAAGATTCTTGGGTTTTCGATTATTATAATATTTTGTATTTGTGTTTGCGCATACTGGCGACATCTGTCGGAATATATCGAACTAACTTCTAAGATACCCTACATCGATATTATTTTTCTATCTTTTTAATATAAATTGCGTTTTAATTCGTTATAGCGAAGTAACCTAATTCATTTTTATGAAACCAGAGTATCTTCTTTAAATAATAAAATAAATATAAACTTAATAACTTTAGTTCATTTACCACGAGGATACTTCTTACCATTCGAATCGTACAATGATAAATGATGGCGTCGTCTGCTAAGGTCTTCTGCTTTACATTTTGTAAATAAAAAATAATTCAATACAATAAAACTTAAATTTTAACACAAAATTTAATTTCCTATAGAAGACGACTATACTTAATTTACCATTTTTGTGAAAATCGGTCTATTTAAAGAATAAAAAAGAGCCTTTTAAGTATACACGAAAAAGTAGGTTATGTTGCATACTTTCTGAAATGCAGCGGAATTTATCATACTTCATGGAATTTATCATGTGCGATTTTGATAAGTTATTCGCCTGTTGTGTGCAAATTGTGATTGACTAATTATAACTGAAACATTAAAAATGTTTTCACGTATCTCTTTAAGTACTTACTGTCGTGTGTTGACAAAACCACACGTGGGAAGACAGGTATATAATTTCGTTACTATTGAGGTTATGTCACGTTCATTATTTTACTTCAGTCAATTACCATTAAATAACTAAAAACTAATTTAAACCTGAGTATAAAAAGAATTTTTGTCGTTTTTAAATTCTTCTTTACTGTTTTTTTTTCTCAAGTCGGCAATATTTCATTTGTAATGCAGTGATTCAAAACCGAAAACTTCTAAACTTCATTTTTATCTTTTAACTACATTTACATATAAAAATTAGCGAGGTAATATCTTATTAAACGCATTTTTAATTCAAAGAGTTCCAACAAAACAATATTTTAATTATTCTTTCAGTATTTTACATGAGTTAACCTTAAAGCAATTTATATATAATTTTTCGTAGTTATATAATTATGGTGACCAGGCGTCCTGATTTTATCAGGGCATGCCCTGCTTTTTAATCGCTGTCCTGATTTTTTGTGCTATGCTCGGATTTTGTCTGCCCGAAAAGAAAAATTCGAAGTTTGTATTGTTCTAACCTAAATTTTGTTCACAATTTCTGAGGAGAGTCTCAATGTGACTGCTCAATTCAATTTTAAAAAATTGACATTTGTGGATTTTTTCTCATATTTAAGAAGAAAGGAGTTATTTATATAATTTATAAACTCAGGGAAGGACAATAAAATTTTATTATTATGTTCGAAATATAACCATTTTGTTAAAAACGAAAAATTTTGGTATAAGATTCAACTACACGTTTTAAAATTAATTTATTTATTCAAGATTCATCATTAGGGTTCAAAATTCTTGTATTTTATTGAAAATTAATTTCTTTGATTAAAAATTTAACTATTTTTCCGAAAGTTTTTTTAAAATTTTAATTAATTAATTGTTTAGCCTGAAATTGTAACTATTGGGTTCAAATTTTTTTAAAATAAAATATTCATAAATATAGTTAAAAATTCAAGTATTTTCTTAAAAATTCTTTTTTATTTATTGGTAGAAAATTAACCTTTATTCTTGAAACTTCATCTTTTTGGTCGAAAATTTAACTATGCGGTTCAAAACTATTTTTTATTCAATATTCATTAAAATTATTTGCCGATTAATTTATTGTGTTAAAAATTAATTTCTTTGATTAAAAATGTATCTATTTTGTTCAAAATTGTCGTTTTTTTGTTGTTAAACTTTATTTTTTTACCTGAAAATATAGTTTTTTCTCATTGGGTAAAAATTGATGTTTTTTAGTTGAAAACTCATCTTTCTGGTTAAAAGTTGAATAATTTTGCTCAAAATAATTTTTTTTTATTCAAGATTCATTATTATAGTTAAAAATTCATGTATTTTGTTGAAAATTATTTTTTTAGTAAAAAATACAACTATTCCAGTTTTGGTTAATAATGTATTATTTTTTAGTTGAAAATTCGTCTTTTGGTAACAAAAATGAATCTTTATGGTTGAATTAAAAATCTTTAATTAAAAATGCAACTGTTTCGTTGAAAATCGTTCTTGTTTTTGTGTTAAAAATCGATTGTGCAAATTTATCATTTTTATTTGAAAAATCATCTTTCTGGTCAAACATTCAACTACTTGGTTAAAAGTTAATTTTTTTTATTCAAAATTCATCATTAAAGCTAAAATTTCATGTATTTTTTTTTAAATCGTTCTATTATTTTTTGTTATTAAAAATAATTTTGTTATTCGAAAATATGAATATTTCAGTTTTGGTCAAAAATTTGTCTTTTTTATTTAAAAATTCGTCTTTTTTGGTTGTAATTTATTCTTTATGTTCCTAAAAAAATCTTTTTGGCCGATATTTAAACAACTATTTACTTTTAAATTATTTTTTTTTATTGAAGATTCATCATGATAGTTCAAACTCATGTATTCTGTGGAAAATTGATTTATTTGGTTGAAAAGGCGTTTTCTTTTTGTTTAAAAATACTTTTTTAGTTGAAAAATCGTATTTTACGGTAAAAAAATTCATATTTATGGTTGAAAATTCATCTGTTGGTCGAAAATTCAACTATTTGGTTCAAAATCCTGTTGTTTTTATTGAAAATTTATAATTATAGTGAAAAATGCATGAGTTTTGTTGAAAATGTATTTCTTTAGTTGAAAATTCATGTATTTTGTTGAAAATTTGTTCTTTTATGTATTAAAAATAAATTTTTTTAGTCCCACAAATGAATATTACAGTTTTTGTTGAAAATTAATCTTTTTAGTCTATAATTCAAGTATTTACTTTAAAATTAATTTTTTTATGGAAGTTTTATGATGAGATTTTGACAAAATACGTTTTCTTTTTAGCTGAAAATCATTTTTTTAGTTGGATATTCATCTTTTTAGCCAAAAATTCAACTATTTGGTTCAAAATCCTTTATTTATTGAATATTCATATTAAATATATGTAGTTGAAAATTTATGTTTTTTGTTGAAAATGTATTTCTGTTGTATTTTTATAGAAAATGTATTTCTGTGCTTGAAAATTTATGTATTTTGTTTCAAATTCGTTCTTTTTTTATCGTAAAAAATTATTTTTTTTAGACAAGAATATGAATATTACAGTTTTGGTTGAAGATGTATTATTTTTAATTGAAAATTTGTCTCTTTGTTTGAAAATTAAACTTTTTGGTTCAAAATTTATTCTTTTTATTAGAAATTAATCACTATAGTGGAAAGTTCTTATTCATATTTTTTTTTAATTAATTTCTTTGTTAACATTGTAACTATTTTGTTGAACGTTCGTTTTTACTTTGTTGTTAAAAATTAAGTTTTGCATCTGAAAATATTTATTTAAAAGAAAAATCGTATTTTTGGGTAAACGAATTGATCTTTCTGTTTTAAAATTCACCTTTTTCTTATAAAATTCAACTATTCGGATAAAAATTCATTTTTTTATTGAAGATTTATCATTCAAGTTCATGTATTTTTTTATTTTATTACTTAAACATTCCTTGGAATCTTTTAAATTACCCTAAAATATTTGTAAATCCTATTAAAATTGTTTTAATTCCTAGAAACTTTTTAAATCTCTTAAAAATTCCTTGGAATCCATTAGAATACCCTAAAATATTGCAAATCTTATTAATTTGTATCAAATTCCTATAATCTTTTTAAAACCCTTGAAAATTGCATCGAATTTTAAAAAAAACCGAAATCTTTCAATTATTTGGAAATTGTTTTTAGAAAATGTTAATTTCAAAATGCCTTGGAATATTTTTAAATACCCTAAAATATTGCAAATACTAATAAATTTGGTTAAATTAATATATTTTTGTTTAACTTTTGAAATTTTCGTGGAACATTAAAAGATAACCCAAAATCTTTCAAAAAACTTCAAAATTCGTTTAAAAAGTGTATTCTATCGAAAATTTCTTGGATTGTTTTAAAATATCCTAAAATATTGCGAATCCTATTACATTTTTTTAAATTTCCTGAATCTTTTTAAAGCTCTTGAAAATTTTTTAGAATTAAAAATAACCCAAATACTTGGAAATTCCCTTAAAAAATTTTATAACTTCAAAATGCCTTGAAATCTATTAAAATACCCACAAATATTGCAAAAACTAATACATTTTTTGAAATTCCTAGAATTTTTTAAAGCTCTTGAAAATTATTTGGAGATTTAGGAATCTCTTAAAAATTCCATGAAATTTAAAAAGATAACCCAAAACTTTTCAAACACTTGAAAATTCGTTTAAATTCATGTATAAACTCATGTATTTTGTTGAAAATTCTATTTTATTTTATTAAAAACTATTTTTTTACGTAAAAAATATGAATATTCCAGTTTGGGAGAAAATTTGACTTTTTAAATTGAAAATTCGTCTTTTAATCCCTCTGGTTGAAAATTCATGTCTTTCTTTGAAAAATAATTAATTTGGTAAATAATTGAACTATTTTGTTGAAAATTATTTTATTTTTATTTTTGGAAATACATTTTTTTAGTCTAAAATATGAATACTCCCTTTTTGATTGTAAATGTGTCTTTTTTAGTTGAAAATTTATGTATTTTTATTAAAAATTCGCCATTTTTGGTAGAAAATCATATTTATGGTTGGGATTTCATCCTTTTGGTCAAAAATTAAACTCGTTGATTCAAAATCCTTTTTTTTATGGAAGATTGATTAAATATAGTTGAAAATTCATGTGTTTTATTGAAAATGTGTTTCTGTGCTTTAAAATTCATGTATTTTCTTGAAAATTCGTTATTTTTTATTGTAAAGAAATAATTTTTTTAGTCAAAAGTATGAATATTACAGTTTTGGTTGAAGATGTATCATTTTTAGTTGAAAATTGGACTCTTTGGTTGAAAATTCAGCTATTTGGTTCAAAATTTATTCTTTTTATTGAAGACTCATCACGATAGGGGAAATTTCATGTTCATATTTTTTTGAAATTAATTTCTTTGGTTAAAATTGTAACTGTTTTGTTTAAAACACGTATTTTTGGGTAAAAAATTTATTTTTGAGTTTAAAAATTCATCTTTTTCTTAGAAAATTCAACTTTTTGGATAAAAACTCATTTTTTTATTGAAGATTTATCATTCCAGTTAAATATTCATGTCTTGTGTTGAAAATTTTTTTTTGTTATAAAAACTCCTGTAATGGAAAATATGAATATTTTTTGTTTTAATTGAAAATTTCTCTTGTGTAGTTAAAAATTTATCGTATATAATTATAAATGCGTCTTTTTCGATAGAAAATTAATCTTGATGATTGCAAATTCATATTTTCTGTTAAAAATTAAACAGTTTGGTTGAAAATTATTTTTTTTTTTAATTTTATTAAAAATTAATTTTGTTAGTAAAATATGAATAGTCCAGTTTTGGTTGAAAATTTTACTTTTTGAATTGAAAATTCGTCTGGTCTGGTAGAAAATAAATCCTAATGATTGAAAATTAATCTTTTCGGTCGAACGTTTAAGCCTTTACTTCAAAATTTATTATTTTTGTTAAAGATTCTTCTCTGTAGTTGAAAATTCATGTATTTCTTTGAAAACTAATTAATTTGGTAAATAATTGAATTATTTTTTTTGAAAATTAGTTTGATTGTTTTTTGGAAATACATTTTTTTAGTTGAAAATTCATGTATTTTTATTAAAAATTCGCTATTTTTTGTAGAAAATCGTCTTTATTGTTGGGAATTAATCCTTTTGGTCGAAAATTATACTAGTTGATTCAAAATCCTTTTTTATTGAAGATTTATTAAATATAGTTGAAAATTCTTTATTTTTTATCGTAAAAAAATAATTTTTTTAGTAAAAAATATGAATATTACAATTTTTATTGAAGATGTATCATTTTTAGTTGAAAATTGGTCTCTTTGGTTGAAAATTCAGCTATTTGGTTCAAAATTTATTCTTTTTATTGAAGACTCATCACGATAGGGGAAAGTTCATGTTCATATTTTTTTGAAATTAATTTCTTTGGTTAAAATTGTAACTGTTTTGTTTAAAAAACGTATTTTTGGGTAAAAAATTTATTTTTGAGTTTAAAAATTCATCTTTTTCTTAGAAAATTCAACTTTTTGGATAAAAACTCATTTTTTTATTGAAGATTTATCATTCCAGTTAAATATTCATGTCTTGTGTTGAAAATTTTTTTTTGTTATAAAAACTCCTGTAATGGAAAATATGAATATTTTTTGTTTTAATTGAAAATTTCTCTTGTGTAGTTAAAAATTTATCGTATATAATTATAAATGCGTCTTTTTCGATAGAAAATTAATCTTGATGATTGCAAATTCATATTTTCTGTTAAAAATTAAACTGTTTGGTTGAAATTTTTTTTTTTAAATTTTATTAAAAATTAATTTTTTAGTAAAATATGAATATTCCAGTTTTGGTTGAAAATTTTACTTTTTTAATTGAAAATTCGTCTGGTCTGGTAGAAAATAAATCCTAATGATTGAAAGTTAATCTTTTCGGTCGAACGTTTAAGCATTTGCTTCAAAATTTATTATTTTTATTCAAGATTCTTCTTTGTAGCTGAAAATTCATGCATTTCTTTAAAAACTAATTAATTTCTTAATTAATTGAACTATTTTGTTGAAAACTCGATTTCTTAATTTTTAAATGCATTTTTTTTTTTGAAAATTCACATATTTTTATTAAAAATTCGCCATTTTTTGTAGAAAATCCTCTTTATTGTTGAGAATTTATCCTTTTGGTCGAAAATTAAACTAGTTGATTCAAAATCCTTTTTTTATGAAGTTTTTCTATTTTTGGAAATACATTTTTTAGTCTAAAATATTAATACTTCATTTTTGGTTGTGAATGTATCTTTTTTAGTGGAAAATTCATCTATTTTTTTAAAAATTCGTCATTTTTGGTAAAAAATGCAACCATTTGGTTCAAAATTCAATTTATGTATATAACTTACCTAATATAAGAATTATTTCTACAAAAACAAGGATTACGAATTATAAAATTATGGAACATTAATTAATTCGATTTCTAATTGTTTCAGACATTTCCACAAAGTAGATACTTACACGTATCCCAGCGTATTAAGGATATTAAGGTTATTAGTTCAAGAATCCGCTGCTTAGGACCTCATTCATCTCATTCAACAGTTTTTAGTGCAAATCTTATAAGATTTTCAAGTACCGCTGAAGTGACTCAAGTGCCTGCAGAAAATGCACTACCCCCAATACCTGGTAATTCAGATCTTTACCTTTTTTTTTAATTTCCTTCAATTCTTTTGAAATCTTTTACAGTATTATAAAATATTCCAAGAAACTTTTAATAGATTTCAAAAATTTTAAGGGATTTTAATGTATTTGAGTGTATTTTAAAAGATTTCTAGATATTTTAAATATATTAAAATTTTTTAACGAATTTTCAAGTATTTCCAAAATTTGGAATTATTTCCTAAAACTCCAAACAATTTTCAAGAGCTTTAAAAAATTGTAGGTATTTCGCAAAATTTATTAGGATTTGAAATATTTAAGGGTATTTTAACAGATTTCAAGGCAAAAATTGAACGATTTTGTTCAAAGTTATTTTTTTTTATTCGAGATTCATCATTATAGTTAAAAATTCATGTATTTTGTTGAACATTAACTTTTTTAGTGAAAAATACGAGTATTCCAGTTTTGGTTAATAATTTATTCTTTTTTAGTTGAAAATTCGTCTTTTTTGGTATCAAAAATGTATCTTTATGGTTGAAAAATCACCTTTTTTAATCGAAAATGTTTTGTGTTAAAAATGAATTGTGCAAATTTATCCTTTTTAGTTGAAAATTCCTCTTCCTGGTCAAAAATTAAACTATTTGTTTCGAAATTAATTTTTTTTATTGAAAGTTCATCATTAAAGTTAAAAATTCATGTATTTTCTTAAAAAATTGTTTTATTTATGTTTTTATTAAAAATAATTTTGATATTCGAAAATATTTCTTCTTTATTTAAAAATTCAGTTTTTGGGTTGTAATTTAATCTTCATGTTCGAAAATTAATCTTTTTGGCCGATATTTCAACTACTATTTACATTCAAATTATTTGTTTATTGAAGATTCATGTTTGAAAATTGATTACTTTGGTTGAAAAGGCGTTTTCTTTTTGTTTACAAATTTTTTTTTGAATTTCCTTCATTTCTTTCGAAATCTTTTACAGTATTATAAAATATTCCAAGAAACTTTTAATCGATTTCAAAAATTTTAAGGGATTTTAATGTATTTGAGTGTATTTTAAAAGATTTCTAGACATTTTAAATATATTAAAATTTTTTAACGAATTTTCAAGTATTTCCAAAATTTGGAATTATTTCCTAAAAATTCAAACAATTTTCAAGAGCATTAAAAAATTCTAGGAATTTCGCAAAATTTATTAGGATTTGCAATATTTTAGGGTATTTTAACAGATTTTAAGGCAAAAATTGAACGATTTTGTTAAAAATTATTTTTTTATTCGAGATTCATCATTATAGTTAAAAATTCATGTATTTTGTTGAAAATTAACTTGTTTAGTGAAAAATACATGTATTCCAGCTTTGGTTAATAATTTATTATTTTTTTAGTTGAAAATTCGTCTTTTTTGTAACAAAAATTAATCTTTATGGTTGAAAAATCATGTTTTTTTAATCGAAAATGTTTTGTGTTAAAAATTAATTGTGCAAATTTATCCTTTTTAGTTGAAAATTCCTCTTTCTGGTCAAAAATTAAACTATTTGTTTCGAAATTAATTTCTTTTATTTGGAAATTTACTTTCAAATTATTTTTTATTGAATATTCATGGTTGAAAATTGATTAATTTGGTTGAAAAGGCGTTTTCTTTTTGTTTAAAAATGTTGTTGTTGAATTTCCTTCATTTCTTTTGAAATCTTTTACAGTATTATAAAATATTCCAAGAAACTGTTAAAAGATTTCAAAAATTTGAAGGGATTTTAATTTATTTGAGTGTATTTTAAAAGATTCGTAGATATTTTAAATATATTAAAATTTTTTTAACGAATTTTCAAGTATTTCAAAAATTTGGAATTATTTCCTAAAACTCCAAACAATTTTCAAGAGCTTTAAAAAATTCTAGGAATTTCGCAAAGTTTATTAGCTTTTGCAATATTGTCGGGTATTTTAAAAGATTTCAAGGCATTTTTAAGTGATACATTTTTTTCAACGAATTTGCAAGTATTTCAAAGATTTTGGGTTATTTTTAATTCCAAAAAATTTTTAAGGGCTGTAAAAAGATTCTAGAAATTTAAAAAATTTAATAGGATTCGAAATATTTTAGGGTATTTTAAAAAATTCCAAGGCATTTTAGAGAGAATACATTTTTTAAACGAATTTTGAAGTTTTTTACAAGGTTTTGAGTTATCTTTTAATGTTCCACGAAAATTTCAAAAGTTAAACAAAAATATATTAATTTAACCAAATTTATTAGTATTTGCAATATTTTAGGGTATTTAAAGGATTCCAGGGAATTTTAAAGAGACTAAAAATGGTTGTAAATAACTTTCAAGTATTTGAAAGATTTTGGGTTATTTTTTTTAATTTTTGAAAAATTTAATAGGATTTGTAATATTTTAGGGTATTTTAAAAGATAACAAGAAATTTTATTTAACAAAATTTATTAGGATTTGCAATATTTCAGGGTATTTAAAAAAATTGCAAGGCATTTTGAAGTGATACAATTTTTTGAACGAATTTTCAATTATTCGAAAGATTTTTTTTAATTCTATAGAATTTTTAAGAGCTTTAAAAAATTCTAGGAATATCAAAATATCTAATAGGATATGCAATATTTTAGGGTATTTAAAAATATTTCAAGGCGTTTTGAAGTGAACATTTTCTTAAAACAATTTCCAAATATTTGAAAGATTTTGGGTAATAATTTAATTATGTTAAAATTATGATATTTTATTTATTGTTATTTTTTTTTAAATTGTATCGTCTGTAAAAAGTTTTTTTCAGATGAAGGCCTTTGTTCTTTCTAATTCCACGAAATTTTCAAGAGCTTTAAAACATTCTAGGAATTTAGACAAATTTAATAGAATTTGCAATATTTGAGGATATTTAAAAATATTCCAAAACATTTTGAAGTTATAACGTTTTTTTAAACGAATTTTCATGTATTTGAAAGATTTCGGGTTTTTTAATTCCAGGGAATTTTCAAGAGCTTTAAAAATATTCTTGGAATTTAAAAACTTTTAATAGGATTTGTGATATCTTAGGGTATTTAAAAACATTGCAATATATTTTGCAGTGAATATTTTTAAAAAGCAATTTCCAAATATTTGAAAGATTTTTTTTTAATTCCAAGGAACTTTTAAGGGCTATAAAATGGTTCCAAGAATTTAAAAAATTTGTAAATAGTTGAAAACTGAAGAAAATTGAATTTTCCACTATTGAAAATTCAACTATCAATTTTCTTCTATTTTCAAAATTTCAAAATGCATTTATTTTAAATTCAATCAAACTGAAAATAATGCGAAAATCGAAGAAAATTAAAAACTGAATTGTTAAAATTCGAAGAAAATTGAATGTGCAACTGTTAAAAATTCAACTGTTGAAAATAAAATAAAATTGATCAATGCATTTTCAACAGTTAAAAACTTGATTTTCTTCAATTTTCTATATTTGAAAATTCACCGATTAATTTTCTGCAATTTTCAGCAGTGAAAAATTAAGTTTTCAACATTTAAAAATTAATTTTTCTTTAATTACATAAAACTGAAAATGCAATGAAAATTAAAGAAAATCGAATTTTCAACAGGTGAAAAATAAATTTTTTTAAATAGATTGTTTTAAATTGAAGAAAACGGAAAATTGAATTATCGATTTTCAACAGTTCAATTTTTAAAGTTGAAAGTTCAATTTTCAAAATTTTTAAATGCATTTATTTTAAATTAAAGAAAACGGAAAGTACAAGGAAAATTGAAGAAACTTGATAATTAATTTTTCAATATTTGACAATTCATTTTATAGGTTTAAGTATTTGAGCTTTACATTTTTTTAAATTTCTTAAATAAAAATGTTTTAAACATCAGTTTTAAAAGTATAAAAATCGTAAAAAAATTAAAAGAGTAATAATTTTTTTATTTCGTCGTGCATGAAAAAAAATTTAGCAAACCGGAAAATGATCGAGAATTTTTCCAGGAAAATGTGAAAAGCTTTAAAAAAATTCTATGAATGTAACCAAACTTACTAGGATGTACAATATTTTAGGGTATTTTAAAGATTGAAAAGCATTTTAAAGAATTTAAAAGGATTGGAATTGATTTGACTGTATTTTTAAAATTCCAAGGAATTTTCAAGAGCTTTAAAAAATTCTAGGAATTTAGAAAAAATTAATAAGAGTTGCAATATTTGAGGGTATTTAAAAATATTCCAAATCATTTGGAAGTAATAACAATTTCTTAAATGAATCTTCAAGTATTTGAAAGATTTTTTTTTTAACTCTAAGGAATTTTCAAGAGCTTTAAAAAGATTCTTAGAATTTACAAAAATTTAATAGAATTTCCAAGGTGTTTTAAAGACATTAAAAAAATTTAACGTATTTTCAAGTATTTCAAAGATTTGGTCTTATGTTTTTAAATTCCAAGAAATTTTCAAAAGCTTTAAGAGATTCTAGGAATTAAAAAAAAATAAATAGGATTTTTTACTATTTTTTACTATATATACTAATAATGCTACTATTAATAGGATTTTTTTTTAAATTCCATGTAATTTTCAAGAGCTTTAAAAAGATACAAGGGATTTTAAAAGGTTTCAACGGATTTTAAATATTTTAGAATATTTTAAAAGTTTTCAAGAAATTTTAAATAGACTTCAATCATTTGAAGGGATTTAAAATTATTTTTAAAGATTCTAGGGTATTTTTAAAAATTGTGACGAATTTTCAAATGCTTTAAAAACTTTCTTGAAATTTGAAAAAATAGTCAAGTGTTTGAAATATTTTAGGATATTTTAAATGATTTTGGCATACTGTTAAAAAATTCCAAGGAATTTTCAAATGCTTTAAAACAGTTCAAAGAATTTCAAAGGATTTTAATATTTCTGGATGTCTTAAAAGATTCCAAGGAATTATCAATTTATCTTAATAACTTACGAAGATTTCAAAAAATTTGAATGATTTTAAGGTATTTTAAAAAAATCAAAGGAAGTTTAAAGAACTCTAAAAAAAATTTCAAAAAAATTTTAAACGATTTAAAATAGCTAAGGGTTTTTTTTTAAATATATTGCAATCATTTGAAGTTATTCCAAATTGTTTGAACAATGTTAGGGTATTTTTTTAATTTGTAGGTACATAATTTTTAAGACATTTAAATTTTTTAAGGAATTTGAAAAGTTTTCAAAATATTGACATATTTTAAGGTATTTTTAAAAATTCCGTTGAATATTCAATGGATATTTTTAGGTTTTACAGAACCTATAAGGTTGTATGACTTGATTTTAAAATATTTTTTTTTGCAATTTGAGTCATTTTAATTAATTTTGAATTTACCTTTAATCCTAATTAATTTATTCTCAATTCTTTTGAATTCTTTGGAATTCCCTTGAATTGATTTAAATTGACGCAATTCTACTCAACTGAATCGATTTAAAAAATTTATATTATTTTTATTTTCTTTAATTCATCTTAAAGAATTTTTAAACTCACCTTGATTTCTTGAGAGTTTTACCTAATTCTTCTGGATTCCCTTAAATATTTCTAAACTGGTTTTAAACTTACCGAGAATAATAAATGAAAAATTTATAAATTTAAATTTCGTGTTGATATAATATATAAGATTAGAATTTTGGTCGTTGAATATTAATTAATGTGAATTTTGAAAATTATGTTTTGCGGCATTTCCCAGAAAAATGTAAAATAATTTTTTTATTTTGAAAAATTAACTTTAAGAGAACATTCTAAAAGTTTACGAAAGATTTACGAAATTATCAAACATAATTTTAAGGATATTGTAGTAATTTGGCTGGGTTTAAAAAAATGTGTAGGAAAAATTTTAAGAATAATTTCGAATCATTTTACAAGATATTTAGAAGTTCTGAAATTTTTTTAAAATAATTACAAATTTTAAACAATTTAAAGCAGCATGTAAATGTTTCAAGATTTAGAAATCAAATTTTGAAGTATTTTAAGGATTTTAAAACTATTTAAACTTAAAAAAACTTTTAATTTAAAAAGTCTTCAGTTCATGAAAACTGTAATCGGGTCATATTTAATTTTTCTTACTTTAAATTCCCTACAATGATATAATTTAAAAAAATTAAAATTCATTGACTGATTTTTCAATTTAGAGAATTGAAAATGATAACGTGGATTTCTATTTTTGGAACTGAATCTGAATCTTTGAACTCTATAATTTATAAAAGTTTAAAAATTTTAATTTAGCAGTTTAACTGCATTTATATAAAAAAAATTTCAGTTGAAAAGAGTTAGTAGCTTCCATTCTATACGTGTAAATTATTAAGCATTTGAATACAACATTTTTGAATTAAAAAACTTTTAAAATCAATTTTTTTTATTAAAACGGCCACTATTATAATTTTTCGTTCATAATTTACCTCGTTTGATTAAAAATATTACTATTGAGTTGAAAATTTAATTATTCAGTTCAAGATAAAATAATGCTATTAAAGATTCATATTTTTTGGTCAAAAATTCAATTAAGTGGTTGAAAATTTGTCTTCCTTGGCAGAAAATAATTTTTTTTAGTTGAAAATTTAACTACATGTTCAAAATTCATATCTTTGACTGAAAATTCAACTATTTTGATGAAAATTAATTTTCTGGTGGTTGAGAAATAATGTTCTTTAACTGTAAATGTAACTACTGAATCTTGGATTGAAAATGTATATTTGTAATTAAAAATTGATCTTTTCTAGTTGAAAAATTAATCATTTGGTTGAAAATTCGTTTTTTTTTGGGAGAAAATTAATTATTTTGGTTGAAAATTCGTCCTTTTTAGTTAAAAATTAAACAAAATTAAAAAATTAAAGTCAGTTTAAATTCAAATGATTGAAAATTTGTTTTTTAAAATCAACTTTTACGCTGAAAATTTAACTGTTCTGTTTTTGGTTGAAAACTTATTTTTTTTAGTTGAAAATTAATTTTTGTTGATTAAAAATTATCTTTCTTGTCGAAAATTCGCCTCTTTTTGTTGAAAGTTCAACTAATTAGTGAAAAGTTTAACTGTTTTGTTAAAAATGTATTTCATTCATTTAAGATTAAACTATTTTTGTTAAAAATGTACTTTTTTGTCTTAAAAATAATTTATTTACTTCAAATTTAACCATTCAATTTCTTGTTTAAATAGTTAAAAATTTAAAAGTTTAAAATTAAAATTTCGTTTGATTGAAATGCCAACAATTGCATATTTTTTTGCAAATTCATGCGTTTGGCGAAGTTCGATTTAAAGTTTGAAATAAAATTTTGAAGCATTTTCAGTATTTTTAAACCATTTAAAAAGCCAGTAATTTAAATTTTAATTCAAGAAGTTTTCAGTTTATAAATAAATTATTAAGCACTTGAATAAAACATTTTTGAAGCGCTTCAATTTGCAGCTCAGTTTTTATTACTTCAAATGGAAAAATTGTTGAATGTAGAGTTCGATTTTTAAATTTTCATTGGCCGTGAAAAATTATTTTTCTTCATAGAACCGCCGACAGCTGTGGACCCAGAAATTGTCCAGGTTATTGGCGATTCGCTACAAAGTTACGGTTTGGGAGGTTACTTACCAATAGGACTTACACAACATTTTTTATTCTTTATAAACACTACATGTGGACTTCCTTGGTGGACGACAATTATTCTGGGTAAATAAAAAATCGCACTTAATCTCCATAAAATTAAAGATGAAAAAAAGCATCGAATTGAATGAAAATTTTGATTATTTCAGGAACGGCCGGTATAAAAGTGGCGCTCTTTCCATTATTTCTGAAAATGCAGAAACATCAGGCTCTGACAGTTTTTTACGAAAAAGACTTGGGCTATTTCGAAAGAAGAAAAAGAGATGCAATAGCCGACGGAAATCAGGTGAAAGGTGAGACAGCACTTTGGAATTATTTTTCTTTATTTTATTTTTATTTTTATTTTTTGATTTAATTTTTTCTTTTAATTTTAGTTCAGACGTATTCTTTGAAACAAGACCAATTCTACGGTTCTCACGGCATGATGACGACAAAGCAGACTATGGTTCATTATGGGATCCAGGTTTGTTTAAAATTTAAGAAAATTTAAAATTGATGCAAAATGAAATTATTTTTTCACATCAAATATTAAAATTTATTTAAAATTTAAAAAAAAACTATATAAGAGGAAAGAAAAAAGGTGACTCTAAATCTCCTTGCTCCTTTTTTTTTAAATTACAATCATAAAACGTGTCCAAAAAATCTGCCAAAATTTTGATGGTTTTCCCCCTTTAAATTAAAAAAAATTCTCTAAAAATTATGTTAATTTTTTTTAAATCATAAACATAAATTCCAGCCTTTATAAAACCTGAAACATTGAAAGAGATTCTTTTTAATGATTCCAATTTCAAAATATTTCCTGAGCTTTTCCTTTTTTCCAACTTTTCTTTTCTACAATGCAATTTTTTAACTAAATATATAGTAAAATATGTATTGAGGATAATTAATTTTCAGTAAAAAAATAAAATGAATTTTCTATAAAACAGTTTTTAATTTTATACCAATATTCTCTATAAAAAGGGAAAAATATTGAGATTTTTCACTAAGAG
Source organism: Acraspis erinacei (assembly GCA_035041075.1). Lineage (NCBI taxonomy): Eukaryota > Metazoa > Arthropoda > Insecta > Hymenoptera > Cynipidae > Acraspis > Acraspis erinacei. Next base: position 85,679,426 of record JAWWLR010000034.1, on the reverse strand, counting down.
AGGAATAAATTCTTTTAAATAAAATTATTGTAAGTACTTTTAATAATTGTAAATTAAAGCGCTTTAAATTTCTAATATCTCAAGTAAAAATATTTCATTTTCAAACAAATTCCTTAATTTTTGACCGGATACTTGAATTTTCAACAAGATGAATTTTCAACCAAAAATATTAATTTTCTCTCAACTAAGTAGTTCAATTTTTAAAGAGAAAAGATGAATTTTCAACGAAAAATGTAGAAGCAGATATTTCAACCAAAAATATTTAATTCTAAATAAAAATAGTTGAATTTTTCCCCAAAAAAAGAGACTTTTCAATCAAATAGTTAAAGTTTCAACCAAAATAGATTAATTTTCAACCAACAGTTGTATTTTCAACTAGGATGATTCACTTTCTACCAAAAAAGACGATTTTTCAACTAAAGAGAATTAAAAACACGGGGAATTTATTTCTTATCGAAATAAAATCCAAATTTTCGTTGTTTTAATCATTTTTGTCAATTTAGAAAAGTGATTTCTAGTTTATCTATAATCGCAGATTTTTCAGATTATTAAATTTTAATTTATTTTTTAGATTTATTTATAAATTAATCTCGTTTTTGTAAAAAAATTAATATTTATGGTTGAACATTTATATTTTTGATATAAAATTCAATTATTCCAGTTGACGGTTCATCATTTTAGTTGAAAATTTATCAGTTTGGTTAAAAATTTATCTTTTCTTGATCAAAAGTAGAGTAATTTGGAGGAAAATTGATGATTTTTAATTTAAATTTCAACAACTTTGTTGAAAATTCACATATTTTGCTAGAAACCTGATTTTTTATTGGTATAAAATTATCTTTTTCTTTGCAAGTGAAATTAAAGTATTTCATTTAAATATTTATCATTTTAGTTGAAAATTTATCTTTTCGGCTGTAAATAAATTTATTTAGTTGAAAGTTAAACTATTTCGTGGAAAATTAATTTTTATTTGTCGAAAACTTGTTATGTTTAATAAAAATTCAAATCTTTGTTTGAAATATGGGCTTATTTGATTAAAAAATTATTTTTTCTGGGGATAAAAAGTAATTTTTGGCCGAAAATTGAACTATTTTGTGGAACATTTGTTTCATTTTTCGGTAAAATTTATTTTGTTTGATAAATTAAAATTTTAACTATTATGCCAGTTGAATATTCCATAATTTTAGTTAAAAATTCATTTTCTTGGTTTATAATTTAACTATACAAGTGGAAGATTCATAATTTTATTTAAAAATGCATCACTTTTTTTTATTGAAAATTAATGTTTTAAATTGAGAGTTTAACTATTCCATTTTTTATTTTAAAAAAACTGGTATTTTTTAGAGGAAGATTTAAGTATTTGTTTGAAAAATGAATTTTTAACAAATTAGTTCAACTTTTAACCAGAAAATACGAATTTTAAACCAAATATATGAATTTTGAATGAAATAGTTGAATTTGCAACCAAGAAGATTAATTTTTTACCTAAAAAGACGAATTTTCAAAAAGTTTATATAAATTTTCAACTAAATAGATTGAAAAGTAGTTTAAACTATAAACGGTCCATTTTTAACCCAAAAATCTATAGTTAAATTTTCATTTGAGACCTAATTTTCATTTAAAAAAGCAGTTTTCTATAAAACAGTTTAATTTTGTACCAAATTGTTAAATGTTCAATCCAGAATGAGGAATTTTCTACAAAACAGTTGAATTTTCAACCAGTGAATTTAAATTTTCAAGAAAAATTTTATTTTTAACCAATCAGTTTAATTTTCAACAAAATAGTTAAATTTTCAGTTAAAAAAAAACTATTTTTTAAATATAAAGAAAAAAAAATAATTTGAAACTAAAATTGTGAATTTTCAACAACAAAAAAAAATCCATAAATTTTCAACCAAATTGTTAAATTGTCAAGCCAGAAAGACAAATTTTCAACAAAACAGTTGAATTTTCAACCCGAAAATATTAATTTTCAACAAAAAAGTTAATTTACAACCAAATAGTTTAATTGATTTAATTGATTTTTAATCAATAAGTTGCCTTTTTGACCAAAAAATGTGATGTTTCTACAGTAAAAGATGAATTTTTAAACCAGAAAAAGTTAAAGGATCAACAAAGTAGTTGGATTTGAAAACAAAAGAAACTTATTAGGTAAGAAAGAAAAAAATTTCAATCAAATTGCTCAATTTTTAAGCCAAAAAAAAAATGAATTTGGTACAAAACAGTTGAATTTTCAATCCAAGAATATTCTTTTTCAACAAAAACGGTAATTTTCAACCGAGTAATTGAATTTCCAACAAAATACTTAAATTTTCAGTTTAAAAAATTAATTTTTAACAAACAAACAAAAATTTCCACTAAAAGTATAGACCTTCAATCAAAAAAAATTAACTTTTCAAAAAGTAGTGCAACTTTCAACCAAGGCGTTAAAATTTTCAGAATAAAAAGATGAATTTTCAACAAAAAATATAATAATTGATATTTCAAGAGAAAAAATCTGAATTTTAAGTAAAAGGCAATAAAAAGAAGGTCATTTTCAGCCAAAGAAAATTATTTTCAAATCAAAAAGTTTCCTTTTTAACCAAAAAAGATGAAGGCTCAACAAATTAGTTGAATTTTGAAACACAAGACATTTGTTAGCCAAGAAAGAAACAAAATTTCAATTAAATTATTCAATTTTTAAGCCAAAAAAAAAAATGAATTTGGTACAAAACTGTTGAATTTTCAATCCAAGAATATTAATTTTCAACAAAAAAAGGTAATTTTGAACCGAGTAATTGAATTTCCAACAAAATAGTTAAATTTCTAGTTAAAAAACCTAATAAAAAAAAAATTCAACGAAAAGTATGAACCTTCAATAAAAATAATTAACTTTTCAAAAAAAACCAAGGCGTTAAAATTTTCAAAATAAAAAAATGAATTTACAACAGAAAATATAATAATTGATATTTCAACAGAAAAAATCTTAATTTGAAGTAAAAGGCAATTGGATTTAAAAATATAAATGATTTTTTTTATTCTTGAATCCTTAACCAAAAGAGAAAACACTTAGCTTTTACAAAAAAGACGAATTTAAAAAAAAATAGTTGAATTTTCAACCAAAAAGTTAATTTTCTATAAAAAAAATATTTTCAAATGAAAAAGTTGCCTTTTTAACCAAAAAAAGTGAAGTTTTTATAGTGAGAGATGAATTTTTATAGCAAAAATCTGAAGGCTCAACACATTAGTTGAATTTTGAATAAAAAAAAAGTTTTAATCAAGAAAAAAAGGAAAATTGTAATCAAATTGATGAATTTTCTAGCCACAAATACGAATTTTCAACAAAGGTGTGTTATTTTCAGCAAAAAGTAAATGACTCAAAATTTGTGAAGTATTCATAAAATAATTTAATTTTGGAACCAAGTTATAGATATTCTAAACAAAAGATGTTTTCTTAACAAATAAATTAATTGTAAACTTTTCAACCGAAAAGAATTATCTTTCAAGAACAGAAATTTCTATAATTAATTGACTAAAAAATAACATTTCAAGTTGAAAAAACTGAAAATTTTGCTGAAAAAATAAAGTTAATTTTCCATAAGTTTGTCTTTTTGACAAGTTTAATACTTGACAAATTTTATGACACTATTTTTTATTTCTGAAGTGAGTCAGAGGCCTCGTAAATGTAAAAATAAATGTTTACTTTTTCCCCTTTTTTAGTCCTTTTTGCGCTGTGATCCATGATATTTTCTTCTTTTTTTCTATTCAGGGAGCTGTTTTCTTTGTATTTTTCATGGCGATGAGCGGGATGGCAAGAGTGCCGATTGAAAGTATGAAAACGGGTGGTCTTTGGTGGTTTTCTGATTTGACCATAGCCGATCCTTACTACGTGTTGCCGGTGCTTTCATCACTTTCTACAGCATTATTTATTCATTTCTCGCCGCCTCCCGCGATGGGGCAAAAATTACAGGGGTTACAGAAGTACATCAAATTTTTAGTACCTGTAGTCACTCTGCCATTTATGACATTTTTTAAATCAGTAAGTTCGTTTTTTTTCAATCACGATTTTTCGACAGGGTGTCCAGCGAACTTGAAAATCTGTAATTCTCCTTGAATTTTTTTTAAACTAGGAAACCTGAAGTTCTCCTGGAATTTTTTTTTGAACCTTAAAAACCTGAAGTTCTCCATGCATTTTTTTGACCTTTGAAAACTTGGAATGCTCCTTGATTTTTTTATCCTTGAAAACCTGGAATTCTCCATTAATTTTTTTTAACCTTGGAAACCTGGAATTCTCCTTGATTTTTTTATCCTTGAAAAACTAGAATTCTCCATGATTTTGTCTTTTACCCTGAAAACCTGGAACTATCCTTGAATTGGTTGGCACCTTGAAAACCTGGAATTCTCCTTTAATTTTCTGGAACCTTAAAAACCTGGAATTCTCCTTGAATTTTTGTGAACCTTGAAAACCTGAAGTTCTCCTGGAATTTTTTTTGAACCTTAAAAACCTGGAGTTCTCCATGCATTTTTTTTACCTTTGAAAACTTGGAATTTTCCTGGATTTTTTAAACCTTGAAAACCGGGAATTCTCCTTGATTTTTTTATCCTTGAAAACCTGGAATTCTCCATTATTTTTTTTTAACCTTGGAAGCCTGGAATTCTCCTTGATTTTTTTATCCTTGAAAACCTAGAATTCTCCATGATTTTGTTTTTAACCTTGAAAACCTGGAACTATCCTTGAATTGGTTGAAACCTTGAAAACCTGGAATTCTCTTTTAATTTGCTGGAACCTTAAAAACATGGAATTCTCCTTGAATTGGTTAGAACCTTGAAAATATGGTATTCTACTGGAATTTGCTGGAACCTTGAAAACCTGGAATTCTCCTTGAATTTTTTTAACTTTGAAAACCTTGAAAATCTGGAATTCTCCTTGAATTATTTTGGAACCTTAGAAACCTAGAATTCTCCTCGAATTTATTTAACCTTGTAAAACCTAGAATTCTCCATGATCCTTGAATTTGGTTTGAACCTTCAAACCCCCCGTAAATTTGGTTTGAACCTTGATACCCTGGAATTATCCTGGAATTTTTTTAACCTTGAAAACCTGCAATTGTCCTTTGATTTTTTAGGCCCTTGAAAACCTGGAATCGTCTGTGAATTTTTATTTACCCTTGAAAATCTGGAATTATCCTTGAATTATTTTGCAACCTTAAAAACCTTGAATTCTGCCTGAATTTTTATTTAAGCTTGAAAACCGGGAATTCTCCGTGAATTTTGGTTTGAACCTTGAAACCCTAAAATTCTCCTTGAATTTTTTTGAACCTTGTAAACCTGGAATTCTCCTTGAAATTTGTTTGAACCTTGGAAACCTCGAATTATCCTTGAATTTTGTTAATCTTGAAAACCTGGAAATATTCTTGAATATGGTTTGAACCTTGAAAAACTGGAATTCCCCGTAAATTTTGTTTGAACCTTAAAAACCTGGAATTCTCCTCGAAATTTGTTTGAACCTTGAAGACCTGGAATTCTTCTTGAATTTTGTTAGGCTTGAAAACCTGGAAATATCCTTGAATATGGTTTGAACCTTGAAAAACTGGAATTCCCCGTAAATTTGGTTTGAACCTTGATACCCTGGAATTATCCTGGAATTTTTGTTGAACCTTAAAAACCTGGAATTCTCCGTGCATTTTTTTGAACCTTGGAAACCTGAAGTTCTCCTGGAATTTTGTTTGAACCTTAAAAACCGGGAGTTCTCCATGCATTTCTTTTGACCTTTGAAAACTTGGAATTTTCCTGGATTTTTTTTTTATTAACCTTGAAAACCAGGAATTCTACTTGATTTTTTTATCCTTGAATGCCTAGAATTCTCCATTAATTTTTGTTTGAACCTTGGAAACCTGGAATTCTCCTTGGTTTTTTTATCTTTGAAAAACTGGAATCGTCTGTGAATATTTATTTAACCTTGAAAATCTGGAATTCTCCTTGAATTATTTTGGAACCTTAAAAACCTTGAATTCTGCCTGAATTTTTATTTAAACTTGAAAACCGGGAATTCTCCGTGAATTTTTGTTTGAACCTTGAAAACCTAACATTCTCCTTGAATTTTTTGGAACCTTGAAAAACTCCATTTCCCCGTGATTTTGGTTTGAACCTTGAAAACCTGGAATTCTCCGTGAATTTTGTTTGAACCTTGGAAACCTGGAATTCTTCTTGAATTTTTTTTAAATCTTGAAAACCTGGGCTTATCCTTGAATTTGGTTTGAACCTTGAACATCTGGAAATCTTCTTGAATTTGTTTTGAACTTTGAAAACCTGGAATTCTCCATGAATTTTTTTGGAAATTTGAAAACCAGAAATTCTAAATGATTTGTTTTAACCTTAAAAACCTGGAATTCTCCTGCAATTTGTTTGGAACCTTGAATACTTGGAATTCTTCTTGAATTTTTTTAAAACTTGAAAACCTGTATTTTAATTGATTTTTTTTAACCTTGATAACCTGGAATTCTCCTGTACTTTGTTTGGAACCTTGAATACTTGGAATTCCCTTTGAATTTTTGTTTAACCTTGAAAATCTGGAATTCTTCTTGTATTTTTTTAGAAACCTTGAAAACCTGGAATTCTCCTTACATTTTTTTTAACCTTGAAATAAATTATTTTTCTCTTTCAAAATAGTTGCTTTATTGAAATGCGAAAAGTAATATAATTTATTCATATATTTATTTATTAATATAATTTATTAATCTATTAGATGAAAGAAACATCTCGTTTAGTATAAATCTTGCTACTAAAAAAAGTTTTATATTTATCAAGATATAATTTATCTTTTACTTTAATATTGTGAATAATCCTAAGTTTTTACTTTCTTCTCCGCTAATTATTAGTTGCAAAATTTCTATTCTATTTCAGTTTTAGAATTAGAATGAGCCATGGCCATATTTAAAAAGATTTTTAAGATTTTACAAAAATTTCACGGATTTCAAAGATTTAAAAGGGCGTGTACACCAGATTAAAAATATTTCACAAAAATTTTACAAAGATTTTAAAGAAATTCAAAAAATTCAAAGGATTTCAAAAATTTGAAATAGAGTACAGTACAGCAGATTTCAAAGGTTTCAAAATATTTGAAGGATTAGAAATGATTTCAAAAGATTTCAAAACATTTAAAAAGATTTGACTAAGATTTCAAATAAATTAATGATTTAAACGAACAAAAAGAGTTCACAAATAAGTCAAAAGATTTGAGAAAGATTTAAAAGGTTTTACAAAGATTTTACAAAGATGTCGAAAATCCCCAAAGATTTTTAAACCAGATTTAAAAGATTTCAGGGATTTTTAACGATTTTAAACGATTGCAAATATTTCAATGATTTCAAACATACACAAAAGATTTTATAAACATGGATGAAGAAAGATTTTTAAAATATTTCAAAGATTAGATAACAAATTCAAAAGGTTTAAAAAATGTTAAAGATTTCAAATATTTTACAAAAATTTAAAAAGATTCTAAAAGATTTCGCAGAAATTTTAATTATTTAACAAATATTTTAAGCACTTGAAAAGATTGCAACGAATTTACTGAAAATTATGAATTTGTTTATTTATGGTTCTCCTTCCTTCAAAAATTGCTCGCCAATAAAAATGAAATTTTTTCATTGTTCGATGTAAAAAAGGAGACTAGAAAAACTTGACTTCTTGGCCTGGAAAATCTAGAAAGGACCTTGAATTTCATTCCTAAGAATCGCTGGACACCCTGTTTAGAAATATATTTTTTTATTATATTATTTTGTTTATTCCATGATTTTGTCTATTATTTATTTTTTAATTAACAATTTTACAGGCTGTAATGTTATACATTCTAACGAACACTTGGCTCACATTTCTCAGCCAAGGTTTAGTCCAAATACCGAAATTTAGAGCTTTATGCAAACTTCCACCTTTAATGAAATCGACAGCAACTCCTCAAGCAAATACTCCATCAGGAATGGCCGACTCGATGAAAGGAACTTTAGTCGAAGGTGAGTGAGGAACCGTTTAGAAACTATAATTTATCTTATTTTTCAAGATTTGGCCCTTATGGTACCCTATTTGCAGCCCATAATTAAATATTTTAAAAAAATTTATACTTTTTCTTTAAAAAGTAATTGTAAAAAATAATCAGGGCTGAGACATAATCACTGTTAGTCACTATTTTTCCGGAAATCACTTTTTCAAGTTAAAAGACGATAGTTATTAAACGGAAATTGGGAAATTTTTTAGACCTTTATTGGCCAGGAACTGGGAGCTTACTTCCGATCGCAGTAAAATTCAAGTTTTCATTATTTTAATAATTTTGGCCAATTTAGAAAAGTGATTCCTCTAGGAATCACTTTTCTCAATCTTTTTAAATTTTTTCTCTTCTAAAATTTTTCTTTTCTAAATTTAGAGTCGCATATTTTTCAGATTATATCAGTTTACTCGAATTAAATCATAATTTGTTATTGAATTTAAATTTATTTTTATTTATTTAGAAATTTAACTAGTTATTTAAAAATGTATGTACTTTGTGAAAAAATCGCCTTTTTGCCGAGGATTAATCTTCATGGTTGGAAATTAAATTCTTTAACTGAAAATTTCAGTGTCCATTTTTATTTGAAAATTAATTTTTTTCTGATTTAAAATTCAACAATTTGGATACAAATTTGTCTTCTTTAATTGAAAATTTAACTGTTTCGTTGAAAATTCACATTTTGTTTTAATCGATTTTTTTTGGCAGAAAATTATCTTTTCTTTGCAAGTTAATTTTCTTTAAATTTTCTTTAAAAATATTTGTTTCGGTTAAAAAATCAATTATTACAGATAGATATTCATTATTTTAGTTAAAACGTCATCTTTTAGGTTGAAAAAAATTACTTTGTTAAAACTGAAACTATTTTGTTGAAAATTAATTTTTTTGTTTCAAGATTCATCATTTTAATTAAAAAATCATTTATTTAGTTAAAATACGAGCTATTTGATTAAAAACTTGCTTTTTCTTTCGATGAAAAGGAATTTTTTTGCTAAAAATTTAACTTTCCGATGAAAATTTGTTTCTTGTTTGGTTGAAAATTGTTTTGTTTTTTTAACTGAAAATGTAACTATGATTCCAGTTGAATATTCCATAATTTCAGATAAAAATTCATCACTTTGATTGAAAATTAAACTCGTCAATTGAAAATTTCAGTATCCATTTTTAGTTGAAACTTAATTTGTTCTGATTCAAAATTGAACAATTTCGATACAAATTTGTCTTTTTGAATTGAAAATTCAACAATTTCATGGAAAATTCACATATTGTTTTTTTAATTCGATTTTTTTGGCAGAAAATTATCTTTTCTTTGCAAGTTAATCTTATTTAAAAATCATTCTTTCGATTAAAAATTAAATTATTACAGTTAGTTATTATTTATCATTTTAGTTCAAACTTCATCTTTTAGGTTGAAAACAAATTACTTGGTTAAAACTGAACTATTTTGTTGAAAATTAATTTTTTTTGGTTGAAGATTCACAATTTTAATCAAAAATTCATTTTTTCAGTTGAAACATAAGCTATTTAATTAAAACCAAAATTTTCTTTGGATGAAAAGGGATTTTTTTGCTAAAAATTAAATTTTTTTAAACATTTGTTTCTTATTTGCTTTAAAATTATTTTGTTTTTTAAACTGAAAATGTAAATGTTATTCCAGTTGAATATTCTATAATTTTAAATAAAACTTCATCTCTTTGTTTGAACATTCATTTTTTGACTAAAAATTTAATTATTCATGGGTTGGTTGAAAAATGATATTTTTTTGTTGAAAATTCATATTTTTGGTAGAAATTAATCTTCTTGATTGAAAATTCATCTTTTTGGTCAAAAATTAATTTATTTTAGTCAAAGATTCATAATTTTGTTTGGAAGTTAGTTTTCTTCGTTGAAGCTTAGTTTTTTTTATGAAAAATAATTTTTTAAATTGATAATTTAACTTGTTCCAATTGAATATTCCATAGTTTTAGTTAAAAATTCTTCTGTTTGATTTTGATTGATAATTTATCCTTTTTAGTAAAATGTAATTTTTGTTTGTTGAAAATCACATTCTTTTAGAAAAATATTCATTTTTTTTACTTGAAAATTGAAATTTTTTCTTGAAAATCCGTTTTTTGTATTGTTCAAAATTAATGTTTGCGAATAAAAGATTAACTGTTCCAATTTTTGTTGGAATTTAATATTTTTTAGTAAAGAATTGAATTTGTTTCAAAATTTATTTATTTTCCAATTTTTTTATGTCAGTAAAAAAAATAATCTTCAGCCAAAGAAAAAACGGATTTGCAACCAAATAGTTCATTTTTCAACTAAAGAAATGAATTTTTAATTAAAATTATAACTTTTCAAACAGAATAATTAAATTCCAAGCAGAAATATAAATTCTCAATCAAGAATTTTATTTTCTACAAAAAAAACTCGACTATTAAACTAAAAAATATATAAGTTTTCAACCAAAAATTCAATATTTAAATTTTTTATTTAAAAAATTAATTTTCAAACAAAGAAATGAAGTTTTAACTAAAGTAATTAAATATTCAATTGAAATAGTTACATTTTTAATTAAAGACAATTAATATTTAACTGTCAAAATAAATAAGGGTTTTTTTTTCTCAGAAGAAAAAAAATAGTAC
>JAWWLR010000034.1:85623625-85641071 GCA_035041075.1 Acraspis erinacei | reverse complement strand
TAAAGTACAGAAAAAAACTGCGCAAATAGTACTTAACTGTTAATTAAAAACGTATGAAAACGGTATTGAAGAATATTGCTGGAATTAATATATATCGGTGCAGAATTTTTTGAAACTTCCATTGATTTCTTAAAAGAAACGAGTCATTGTTTGTAACTGGAAGTGTTAAGGTTTAAAAGTTCAACATGTTATGCAACATTTCATTTGATTGTAATTTTTTTAATTAATTTCCGGTTTGTTCTGGAATTGCTTTAGCTATATGAGTTTGGTAATCAGACATCCTGATTTTTTTTATCGCTGTGCTGATTTTCTGATTTTTTATGCTATCTAAAAAAATCGTTTAAATTTCTCACTAAAATCTTTTGAATCGCTAGGAATACTTTACAATTTTCTTTAATTTCATTTATTTTCCAGCGTTCACTAAAAATCCTTTAAACTCTTTGGAAAAGGTAAAAATCAATTTAAAAAAGGTATAAATCATTTGAAATCGCTTGATTTAATTTAATTGAAACTTATTCATTAAAGTTATCTAAAAAAAATTGTTCAAATCTCTAGAAATGTTTTGAAATCCCTTAAAATCCTTGGGGGTTTAATAAATCCTCCAGTCTTGTGAAATCTCATGAAATACCTCAAAATCGCTTAAAATCTGTAGAATTCCCCCCAAAAAACCTTGAAAATCCATATAATTTCATTTATTTTCCAAAGTTCACTAAAAATCCTTTAAACTCTTTGGAGATCCCACAAAATTTTTTGAAATCCCTTGAAACCTTTGGAAAATGTAGAAATCAATTTAAAAAAAAAGTATAAATAAAAAAAAGTGGTTTGAAAGCCCTTGAACATAATTTAGATTGAACGTATTTAATAAAATTTTTGAGAAAAAGCGTTTAAATCTCTAGAAATCTCTTGAAATAGTTCAAGTGAGTTTTCAACTAATATAATAAATCTTCAACTAAAAAAAAAATTTTTAACCAAATGCATGAATTTTCAACTACAAAGATCAATTTTACTACCAAAAATAACATTAATAAAATTTACAGTTAGTAAAACAAATTTTCAACCAAAACAGAGACGAATTTTCAACGAAATAGTGAAATTTTCAACCGCAAAAACTAATTTTTAACCAAAAAAGATGAAGTTTCAACTAATAAGAGAACTCTGCTACCAAAAAAATGGATTTTCAACAAATAAATGAATTTCCACCTCAAACAGATCAATTTTTCATAAAAAAAAAGATTTTTTAAATAAAAATAGAAGAATTAAATTTTCAGTAAAACAATCAATTTTCCAAAAAAAGCTAAATCTCAACAAAATAATTCAATTTTGAACCCTAAAGATGAATTTTCTACCAAAAAAGATACAGTTTCAATAAAATATATAAATTTTCAAATAAAAAAGATAAATTTACAAACCATAACTAGAATAGTTCAATTTTCGGTAAGAAAAGTACAGCTTAAAGGGAAAAAAACGAGTTTTCAGCAAAATTAATTATTTTTCTACTAAAAATATAAATTTTCATGCAAAAATTTCAGTTATATCTTCAGTTAAAAAAAATTAATTTACAAATAAAAAGAAACGAATATGCATTTCTGACCAAATAGTGGAATTTTCAAACCAAAAGTTTAATTTCTATAAAAAACGAATTTTTAACAAAAAATAGAAGTTAAATTTTCTACAAAACAGAATGTTTTTTAATGAAAAATACCACATTTCTATCAAAAAAGGTGAATTTTCCACAAGAAATGAAATAGTTCAAGTGAATTTTCAACTAAAATAATAAATCGTCAACTAAAAAAAATTTTTTTTAACCAAATACATAAATTTTCAACCAGAAAGATAAATTTTACTACCAAAAATAAGATTTAAAAATTTACAGTTAGTAAAACCAATTTTCAAACAAAACAGAGACGAATTTTCAACAAAATAGTTAAATTTTTAACCGCAGAAATTAATTTTTAATCAAAAAGATGAAGTTTCAACTAACTAGAGAACTCTTATACAAAAAAAAACAACAAATTTCAACAAATAAATGAATATTAACCTAAAATAGATCAATTTTTAACTAAAAAACTTAATTTTCAGTAAAATCAAAGTAAATTTTCAATAAAATAGTATAATTTTCAACCAAGAAGATTAAATTTCTATAAAAAAAACTATCAATTTTCGTCAATTATACTATCAATTAATTTAGATTGAACGTATTTAATAAAATTTTTGAGAAAAATCGTTAAAATCTCTAGAAATCTCTTGAAATCCTCGGCTATTTATTAAAATCGTGGAATCTTGTGAAATTCTTAGAAATTTCTGAAAATCCCTTAAAATCTTTGCAATCGCTAGGAATTCCTTAAAATTTTGTTCAATTCAATTTATTGATTAATTTGAAAGCTCTTGAGTATAATTTAAATCAAATTTTTTTTATTAAAGGAATATAAAAAAATTGGTTTAAATCCGTATAAATCTTTGAAATCCCATAAATCCTTTAATCTTGTGAAATTTCTAAAAACACTTAAAAATCGCTTGAAATCTGTGGAGTCGCTAAGAATCCCTTGAAAATCAATATAATTTTAGTTATTTATTTTCCAATGTTCACGAAAAATCCTTTAAAATCTTTGGAAATCCTACAAAAAATTTTGAAATCCTACAACAAATTTTGAAATCTTTGGAAAATGTATAAATCAATTTTTAAGAAAAGTCTAAATAAAAAAAATTGTTTGAAAGCCCTGGAACATAATTTAGATTGAACGTATTCAATCAAGTTTTTGATAAAAAGCGTTAAAATTCGTAGAAATCTTTTGAAATCCTCGGCTATTTATTAAAATCGTTGAATCTTGTGAAATTCTTAGAAATATCTTAAAATCTTTGGACTCGTTAGGAATTCCTTAAAATTTTGTTTAATTTAATTTATTGATTAATTTGAAAGCCCTTGAATATAATTTAAATCAAATTTATTTATTAAAGTAATATAAAAAATGGTTTAAATTTTTGAAATCCTTGAAGAATCCCTTGAAAATCAATATAATTTGATTTATTTTCCAAAGTTCACTAAAAATCCTTTAAACTCTTTGGAAAACGTAAAAATCAATTTTAAAAAGATGTAAATCATTTGAAATCGCTTGATTTAATTTAATTGAAACTGATTCATTAAAGTTATCTAAAAAAAAATTGTTCAAATCTCTGGAAATGTTTTGAAATCCCTTAAAATCCTTGGGGATTATAATAAATCTTCCAGTCTTGTGAAATTCTTTGAAATACTTTAAAATCTTTGGAAATCGTACAATATTTTTTTAATCCTTTTGAAAATGTTTTTTGCAAATCCTTAATTGTTGTGAAATTTCTTGAAATGCCTTGGAATACCTTGGATATCAATAGAATTTCATTTATTTTCCAAAGTTCGCTAGAAATTCTGCAAAATTCTTCGAAATCTCTTGACATTTTTTATATCATTTGAAATCTTTGGAAAACCTAAAATTCAATTTGAGAAAGTATAAATAATTTTGAAAGCCCTCGAATTTAATTTAAATTAAACTTTTTCACTAAAGTTGTCTTTAAAAAATTTTTCGAATCCCTACAAAAATGTTTAAAATCCCTTGACATGCTTGGAAATTTAACAAAATCCTTGACTCTTGTGAAATTATTTGAAATATCCCCTTAAAATGGCTTTAAATCTATGTAGTCCCTAAAAAAATCATGAAAATCAATGCAATTTCATTTATTTTTGAAAGTTCACTAGAAATCCTTTAACATTTTTGTAAAATGTAGAAATAAATTAAAGAAATATATAAATCATTTGAGAAGCCCTTGAATTTAATTTAAATGAAACTTACTCGTTAAAGTTATTTTAATAAATTATTTAAATCCTTTGAAATCTTTGGAATTGCTTAAAAAGTATCTTGAAGTCTTTGGAAATCTGTAAAATTCTCTAAAGTCTCACGAAATGTTTAAAAATTGCTTCAAATCTGTGAAAATATTTTTAAATCTCTTCAAAACCGATGAAATTTTTTTTAATTTGTTGAAATATTTGGAAAACCTTAAAACCTGATATGTTTAAAAATCTAAGGTAAGGAAATAAATCAATCTTTTCTACTTTTTGCAGCAACTTTTTACATATTTTTTCACCGAATATCACTGAACTATTTTCGTTTCCCTTAAATTGTAGGATTTTAAAAATTGTTTCTAGTTGATTTGAATATGTTTGAATTTAAATGGAATTGTTTTCAAGTTTTAATGAATCGAATACTTTTGAATTATTTTTCAATTACTATTATTTATCAATTTAAATCCAGTCCAGAGAATAATATTTTTCAGCCACCTTGATTGATTATTGTCATCAGATTTTTATGACTTCGAAATAAAAATATAAGCCCATCTTTTAGAAAACACACGATCCTGCCGAAAAGGGTTCAGAATTGTTGCCTGAAGGATGGAATCAGCAACCGAATTACACACTTCGATACGTACTGAACGAAAAACTTTATATTCTTCTGGGAACAAAATCTGAAGCAGATTTCCTTCTAAATCTACTGGTAATTATCTTCAAATATTCCATAGTTTTTCTAGTTAAATGCGTAGATTTAATATCGATTACAGGTATTATTTTATGAACAGTCTAAACATATTTTGAAAAGCATTTCTACTATATTTTTTGGTAAAAGTTTTTTTTTTTATTGAAAAGGCTACTATTATATTTTTGGTTCGAAAATCATCTCGTTTGGTTACAAATTATATTATCTAGTTGATTATTTAATTATTAGTTAATCTTTTTTATCAAAAATTCAACTACTTTGTTAAAAATTAAATTAGATTAATTAAATTAACTATTTTTATGAAAATAAACTTTTATGATAAAAATTCTACTGCTTTGTAGAAAATTAAACTTTTTTTGGGTAAAAAATCATATTTTTGGATTTAGAATTAACTTTAAAAAAGATAATTCGTCTTTTTGACTTTAAAATTAAATAATTTTGATTAAAATTCATGTATTTTGTTAAAAACTCGTCTTTTTTTGTAGAAAATTAATCTTCTTTCTCGAAAATTTGTCTTTTTTGTCGAAAGCTTAAAAATTTCGTTGAAAATTTATTCTTTTTTGTATTCAACGTTATTTTTTATGAGATTTTTCTGAAATTGTTAATTATTCCAATTTGTGTTATTAAACATTCAAATTCTTGGTTGAAAATTCTTTTATTTGATAGAAAATTTATAAATTTTTTATAAAAATTCGTGTTTTTGGATGCAAAATTATTCTTGTTTGTTGAAAGTTCATTTTCATCATTTTTGTTGATCGAAAATTATATTTTTTGTTAAAAATCCATCTTTTCCGATTTTAATATCCACTGTTTTCTAAAATATTCGAATTTTTTAGCTTAAAAATTTTACTCTTTTCTTGAATGCTTGGTTATTAATGCAAATTTTTGGTTGAAAACTAATTTTTTGTGGAAAAAAAATTTATGTATTTTTTTAAAGTTCTCTTTTTGGATAGAAAATTAATTTTTATTGTTGCAAATTCAACTATTTGATAGAAATTTTTTATATTTTTATAAAAAGTCGGCTTTTTAGGATAAGGAATTATCCTTGTTTGTTGAAAGTTCAACTTTTTGGTTTCAAATTAAATTCATCTGTCGCCATTGAAAATTATCTATTTTTTTTAAAATCAATCTTTTATTTTTTTCTAAATTTTTTCCACTATTTTCTAAAATATTCGAATTTTTAGCTTAAGAACTTTACTCTTTTGATGAAAATTCATCTTTCTTGATTAAAAATTAACTTTTATGATGAAAATTCAATTTTTTCTAGAAAATTTGTCTTTAACATTCCAATATTTTATTGAATTTTAATAATTTTTGTTTGAAAATTCGACCATTTGATTGGAAATCCTAAACAATTTTGTTAAAAATATGAATATTTTGGGAAAATTTAACTATTTTGTTAAATTGGAAATTTTTTATTGAAAATTCATCCTTCATGGTAAAAATGTCATCCTTCTGATTGAAAATTAATTTCTCTTGATTTAAGATTAACTTTTTGGTTGAAAATTCAACTTTTTTTAATAGAAAATTCGTCTTTTTTATAGAAATTTCAAGTTTTTGATTAAAAATGTATGTATTTTGTTGAAAATTCTTATTTTTTTGGCAGACAATCAAGTTTTTGGTTAAAAATTCAACATTTTGGTTGAAAATAATTCCTTTTTAGTTGAGGTTTCAAGTTTTTTTGAAATTCTGTTTTATTGGTTAAATACAACTGTATTTTATTTTAAATAATTCTTTTTTTTTAATGTCAAATTTTACATTTTCGTTGAAAATTTATCTTTTAAAGTTAAAGATTTAACTCCTTAGTTAAAAGGTGGAGTACTTTTTTAAAAGTTAATTTTTTGTATAAAATTTTCATACTTTTAGGTAAAAATCCTTTTTTTGTAAACAATTAATTTTTTTAACTGAAAGTTTAACTCTTTTATATACTTTTGATAAAAATGAACTTGCTTGATGAAAAATGAACTTTTTTGTTGAAAATTAAAATTCTCGGGTTGAAAATTAAACTATTTTGCACCAAATTTGGTAGATAATGAGTTTTTCTTTACTTTTTTAGTTTAGAACTTTAACTTTCTAGTTTAAAAAAATTCGAAACGAGGGGAATATAACTGAAAAATTAATTAAATCGAATTTGGAAGAAAACGAATCTTCTTGTTTAAAAATTCATTTTTTTGGTTTAAAAATTGAATAACTTCATATATTGGATAAGTAGGAAATTCGTATTTTTTTTATATAAAATTAATCTTGTTTGTTGAAAATTAAACTATTTCGTAAAAAAGTCATATATTTTGATAAAAATTCATATTTTTTGGAATTTCAACTTTTTTGTTGAGAGTTCAACTATCTTATTAAAGATTAATATTTCTGGATTGAAAATTATATTTTTGTTTGAAAATTTATCTTTTTTGATTTAAAAGTCCACTGGTTTCTAAACATTCGACTTTTTAGTTAAAAATTCATAATTCATGGTAGAAAAGTCATTTTTCTTGTTAAAAAAAAGAACTTTTTGGGCGATTTTTTCTTGAAAACTGGTATTTTTTTCTTTATAATTCCAAATTTTGATTAAATTTTAATCTTTTTTATTTGATTGAAAATGTTAAAAATCTAAGTATTTTTGGAAAATTGAACTATTTTGTTAATTTGAAAATTTTTGATTGAAAATTCATCATTCATGGTAGAAATGTCATCCTTCTGATTGAAAATAAATTTTTCTTGTTTGATAATTAACTTTTTGGTTGAAAATTCGTCTGTTATTTTAGAGAATATTCGTTTTTTTTATAGAAAATTAATTATAAATTATAGAAAAAATATAAATTATAATAAAATTTATAGGAAATTATCCTTGTTTGGTGAAATTCCAACTTTTTGATTTAGAATTCAATGATCTTATTATAAATTCATCTGTCGCGATTGAAAATGACATTTTTGTTAAAAATTCATCTTTTCCGATTTACGAGTCCACTATTTTCTAAAATATTCGAATTTTTAGCTTAAAAACTTTACTCTTTTGTTGAAAATTCATCTTTCTTGGTTAAAAATTAACTTTTATGATGAAAATTCAAATATTGTATTGAATTTTAATAATTTTTGTTTGAAAATTCGACCATTTGATTGGAAATCCTAAACAATTTTGTTAAAAATTTGAATATTTTGGGAAAGTTGAACTATTTTGTTAAAATGGGAATATTTTATTGAAAATTCATCCTTCATGGTAGAAATGTCAACCTTCTGATTAAAAGTTAATTTCTCTTGATTGATAATTAACGTTTTGGTTGAAAATTCAACTCTTTTTAATAGAAAATTCGTCTTTTTTATAGAAATTTCAACTTTTTGATTAAAAATTTATGTATTTTGTTGAAAATTCTTATTTTTTGGCAGACAATCAAGCTTTTGGTTAAAAATTCAACTGTTTGTTTGAAAAAATTATATTTTAGTTGACGATTCAAGTTTTTTATCATTCGTTTTTATTGGTTAAGTACAACTGTCTTTATTTAAAATATTTATGTTTTTAATATCAAATATTATATATTTCGTTGAAAAATTCACCTTTTTAGGTTAAAAATTTATCTCCTTAGTTAAAAGTTGCCCTTCTTTTTTAAAAGTTAATTTTTTGTATAAAGGTTCATACTTTTAGGTAAAAATCCTTCTTTTTATGAACAATTAATTTTTTTAAACTTTTTCTTGAACCTTTTTGTTGAAAATTAATATTATGGGGTTGAAAATTCAACTATTTTGTACAAAATTCTACTTTTTGTCTTGAAAATTCAAATATTAGGTACAAAGTTATACTGTTTTGTAGAAAATGAGTTTTTTTTTTACTTTTTTAGTTTAGAACTTTAACTATCTAGTTTAAAAAAATTCGAAACGAGGGAAATATAACTGAAAAATTAATTCTTCGTTGAAATTTCATTTTTTTGTTAATTTTTTTTATCTGAAAATGTACCTATTACATGTTTGGTTAAAATTTTATCCTGTGTAATGGATAAGTTGGGAATTCGTCTTTTTTATATAAAATTAATCTTGTTTGTTGAAAATTAAACTATTTGTTAGAACATTAATATGTTTTTATAAAAGTGTTGTCTTTTTTGTGTAGAAAATTATTCTTATTTGTTGGAATTTCAATTTTTTTTAGAGTTGAACTATTTCATTAACGATTAATATTTCTGAATTGAAAATTATATTTTTGTTTAAAAATTCATCTTTTCGGATCTAGAAAATTTTTTTTGTTTTTAAAATTCAAAGTTCTTATTTGATTTTAATCTTTTTTGTTTTATTGAAATATTAAACTATTTTGTTTGCTAGAAATCTAAGTATTTTTGAAATATTGAACTATTTTGTTAATTTAAAAATTTTTGATTGAAAATTTATCCGCCACGCTAGAAATGTCATCCTTCCGATTAAAAATGATATTTTTCTGATTGATAATTAATTTTTTGGTTGAAAATTCAACTTTTTTTTATAGAAAAATCGTATTTTTAATAGAAATTTAAAATCTTTTTTTGAAAATTCGTATTTTTTGGCAGACAATAAAGTTTTTGGTTAAAAATTCAACTGTTCGGTTGAAAAAAAATTATATTTTAGTTGAGGATTCAAGTTTTTTTAATTTCGTTTTTATTGGTTAAATACCACTGTATTTAATTTTAAACGTTTTTTTTTAAATGTCAAATATTATATTTTTCGTTGAAAAATTCATCTTTTTAGGTTACAAATTTAGCTCTTTAGTTCAAAGTTGGACTACTTTTTTAACATTTTATTGAAAATTTGTCTTTTCTGTAAAATTAAAAAATTTGATTGAATTTTAATCATTTTTGTTCGATTGAAAATATTAAACTTTTTTGTTAAAAAATCTACGTCTTTTTGGAAAATTGAATTATTTTGTTAATTTGAAATTTTTTGATTGAAAATTCATCCTCGATGGTAGAAGTTTTTTAAATTCGTTTTTATTCGTTAAATACAACTTATTTTATTTTAAATTAAAATTCTTTTGTTTTTGTTGAAGGTACATACTTTTAGCTGAAAATCTTTTTTTCGTTTTGGTTAAAAATTATTATTTTTAACTGAAAAGTTAAATCTTTTGACAAAAATTCAATTGCTTTTTTTTTAAATGCACTTTTTTGTAGAAAATGAATATTCTTGGGTCGAAAATTTAACTGTTTTTTACGAAAATTCATCTTTTTCTAGAAATTTGGTCTTTTTGTTTTTAAAGTTGGACTACTTTTTCAAAAGTTTTTTTTTTTTGTTGCAGGTTCATACTTTTAGATAAAAATCCTTTTTTTTGTTACAAATTAATTTTTTTAACTGGAAATTTAACTCTTTGACATAATTTTGATAAAAATTAAATTGCTTGGTTGCTTTGTACAAAATTCGTTATTTTGACTTGAAAATTGAGCAATTTTGAAGAAAATTAAAATATTAGGTTCAAAATTATACTGTCTTGTAGAAAATGAGTTTTTTTTTTACTTTTTTAGTTTAGGACTTCAACTATTTAGTTAAACAAATTTCGAAACGATCGAAATATTAACTAAAATTTAATGAAATCAAATTTGGACTAAAATTCATTTTTGTTTGTTACAAATTTTTTTATCTGAAAATGTACCTATTATATGTTTGGTTAAAAATTGATCCCGTATATTTGATAAGTTGGAAATTCGTTTGTTATAGAAAATTAATCTTCTTTGTTGAAAATTCAACTATTTGTTAGAAAATTCATATATTTTGATAAAAATTCGTCTTTTTTGTGTAGAAAATTATTCTTGTTTGTTGAAATTTTAACTTTTTTATGATAGTTCAAATATCTTATTAAAAATTAATCTTTATTGATTGAAAATTATATTTTTAGTTAAAAATTCATCCTTCTGGTTGCAAATTAATTTTTCTAGATTGAAAATTAACTTATTCGTGAAAAATTCAATTCTTTTCAAAAAACCTTGTCTCTCTTACTGGAAACTTCATATATTTGGTTCTTATTTCAACTGCTTCTATGAAAATGAAATTTTATTTTTTTAAATTTGTCTTTTTCTTTTGTAAATTCATCTCTTTTGATATAAAATCTTTTTTCCTTGAAAAGTCAACTATTTGATTGAAAATGCAATATATTTCGGCTTGCGATCTTGGGAATTCCAAGTGTTTCGTATCGAATTCAATATATTATCTACATTAATTTTATTTTTAAAAAACGCCCAAAATTGGTAACGGCGAAATTTTTTTTTATATAGTATTTTAAAATAAGATTTGATATGTTTTTGAAAAATAGAAATTTCCATTCCCGTTTGGATTCAAACTGAAATAGGGCGTTTTGTGACAAAAAATACAAGCCTCGGACTAACTTTAGAGATGAGACATCATGTAAATAGTGTCATACATTTTTTGAAAATAGTGTCAAAGCAGTGTCCGAAATTTCATTCTTTAGTTTAGCAATTATAGACATTTCTATTGTCGACAGATAATTATTTTCGTTGAAAATTCAATAATTTCGTTAAGAAGTCAATTTTTTGCTGAAACTGGCACTGTTTTGTTGAAAATTAAAAAAAAATCAAATAATTTGTTGCGCATTCATATGTTTGGTTTAAAAATTCATCGTTTACTACAGACAGTTCGGCTTTTTTGGGAAAAAATGCAACCTTTTGATCAAAAATGAAATTTTTTTTGTTAATAATTCAACTACTTTTTTTTTAGAAAATTTGTCTTTTTTGGTAGAAGATCGATTTTTTGGTTAAAAATGCAACGGTTTCGTTGAAAATATACATTTTTATTTAAGGATTCAATAATTTTTTTGAAAATTCGTTTTTATTGTTTAAATTCAACTGTCTTTTATTTTAAATTAAAATATTTTCAACTCATTTATTATTTATTTATTTATTAATATATATTATTATTATATTTATTTATAATTGTATTTATTGATAATTAATTTATTAATTATTTTCCTTTTAAAATGAATCTTTTTAGGTTAAAAAATTTAACTAATTTTTAGTTGGAAATTATTTTTTTACTGTAAATTAAACTTTTTTTTTTTTTGAAAATTCAATTACTTGGCTGAAAATGAACTTTTCTATTTAAAATGAATAATCTTTTATTGAAAATTCAACTGTCTTGTGGAAAATTTGTCTTAGCTTAAAAAATAGGCATTTTGACTGAGATTTTTTTCTTAACTAACAAATTTTCTTTTAAAAATTCAACTGCTTTATTGAGCATTCATCTTTTTTGGTTTAAAAATTCATTTTTCATTGTAATTCTTCACCTTTTCTGTTATAACTGCATTTTTTTGATAAAAAAATCATCATTTTTGAAAATTCGTCTTTTTTAGTAGAAAATCAAGTTTTTGGTTAAAAATTTAACTATTTAGTGGAAAATAATTCTGTTTTAGTTGAGGATTCAAATTTTTAAAATTCGTTTATATTGGTTAATTACAACTGTATCTTATTTTTAATTAAAACCCTTTTTTAAGTATCAAATATTATATTTTTTGTTCTAATTCATATTTTTAGGTTAAAAAATTTAACTTCTTAGTTGAAAGTTGGACTGCTTTGTAAACGGTTAAGTTTTTTGATTGAAGATTTATAATTATAATTGAAAATGCGTTTTTTTTTGTAAAAAATTAATTTTTTAACTGTAAATTCAACTTTTTTTTAAATTCAACGTTTTGATTGAAAATTAATCTGTTGTGGTAGAAAATGAAATTTAGCTGTTGAAAATTAGACTATGGTTAAAAATTCATGTATTTTTTTTAAATTCGTCTTTTTTGATAGAAAATCAAGTTTTTGGTGAAAAATTCGACTGTCTGTTTTGAAAATAATTCTTTTTTAGTTGAGGATTAAAGTTTTTCTAAAATATGTTTTTATTGATTAAATGCAACTGTATTTATATTTTTAATATCAAATATTATATTTTTCGTTGAAAAATTCATCTTTTTAGGTTAAAAATCTAACTCCTTAGTTCAAAGTTGGACTACTTTTTTAAAAGTTATTTTTTTTTTTTGGTTGAAGGTTCGTACTTTTAGCTAAAATCCTTTTTTTTCGTTACAAATTGATTTTTTTAACGGGAAATTTAACTCTTTGACATAATTTTGATAAAAATTAAATTGCTTAATTGCTTTGTACAAAATTCGTTATTTCGACTTGAAAATTCAGCAATTTGGTAGAAAATTCAAATATTAGGTTCAACTATTTGTTAGAAAATTAATATATTTTGATAAAAATTCGTCTTTTTTGTGTAGAAAATTATTCTTGTTTGTTGAAATTATAACTTTTTTTCTGATGGTTCAACTATCTTATTAAAAATTAATCTTTTTTGATTGAAATTTATATTTTTGTTTAAAAATTCATCCTATCTGATTTAAAAGTCCACTGTTTTCTAAACATTTGACTTTTTACTTAAAAATTCATCCTTCTGGTTGAAAATTAACTTAGTTGAGAAAAATTCAATTCTATTAAAAAAAAAGTTTTAATTTGTCTTTTTCTTTTGAAAATTCATCTCTTTCTATATAAAATCTTTTTTCCTTGAAAAATCAACTATTTTATTGAAAATACAATATATTTCGGCTTGCGATCTTCGGAATTCCAAGTGTTTCGTATCGAATTCAATATATTATCTGCATTAATTTTATTTTTTAAAAACGCCCAAAATTGGTAAAGGCGAAATTTATTTATTTTTTATATAGAGAGTGGAAGGCCACGAAGCATCGAGCATTCAGTTTCCGATTGAAGCAACTGTCACGAATCTCCATGGACCATTGCAAGAACTGATCCCGACATATCAAACAGTTTTAGGCTCCGTGGAAAAAGATCTTCTCTCTCCGATTCACAGCAGCACAGCCGAAATTTCGACTCAAACGTCTCAATCAGCAAATCCCGATAGGCAGAGGCTTGCCGATATTTTGACGGTAGGACCGCCGCAACGTCCTGCGCCCACATTGCCACCTTGGTAAATATCGTATCGATTTACTTGAGCCCTTGCGAAAATAAAACCTTGAAAATTCAACCTTATTGTTTTCAGAATAATCGCAGGCCTCGAACTCACAACCCTGTTGACACTATTTCTTTTATTTTTACTTTAAAAATATTTTTTAATCTTTTTCTTTCATTGCTGCAAAGATGAATTTTCACCCAAATAATTACAGGCCTCAAATATTTCAGGGTATTTATAAAGTTGTCGAGAAACTTTTAATAGATTTTAAGGAATTTTTTTAAAATTTTAGGAAATTCTAAAAGATTCCAAGGACTTAAAAAATTAATTTCATTAATTTGCAGTGATTTTAAAGCTTTTGAAATATTACAGGATAAAGAATTTTCTAGAATTTCTGAAGATATGGAACGATTTTACAGGAGGTGTGAGGTTTTAAAATGTTTTAAAAGATTTCCTAGGGATTTTATAGGGTTTTAAATATTTGAAGGGATTTTTTTTTTAATTTTTAAAAGTTTTTAATTTAATTTATTCTACCGAATCAATTGAAAAAATTATTAAAGGCTTTGTAATGTTTTAACGTATTTTTTTTCTTCAAATTCCTTGGTATTTTCAAGAGCTTTAGAAAATTTCGGATGATTTAAAATAATTTGGATTATTTTCGAAGATTAGGAAGAAATTTTTTATTGATTTCAATAATTTAATGGGATTTAAAAAGATTTGAAATACTTGAGGATATTGTAAAATATTCTCAGACCATACGAAATATTTTAGGAAATTTTAAAAGATTACCAGATTTTTTTGATTTATTTTTAGTAGTTTACAGGCTTTCCAAGACTGAAATATTTATTTATTTCGATTCTTAAAATTTCTCCAACTCATTTGAATTTATCTTAAATTGTTTTTTTTGATTCTTAGGCTTCTTAAGCTCATTTAAAAGTTACTGAATTCAATTAGGTTTTTTTTCAAATTTATTTAATTTTTTTTTAATTAACTTTAAATTTTTATTAATTTCATTGAATTCTTCTCTTTGATCATAAATTCTTCTAAATTTAATCCAGTTTTTCGGAAGTCGTGAAATTTTTTTTTTTTATTTTTCAACATTTTTCCCAATTCATTTGAATTCTTTTGAATGTAAATTTAATTGTTCCGAAATCTTCGGAATTGATCCTGAATTTTGTACCCTTTGACTGTGAAGCCTGTAATTACATTTTCAAGCAAATATTTGAATTTGAAAAAAGACGACTTCTAAAAAAAGTAGTTTATTTGTCAAGAACAAAATTTAATTTTCCACCAGAAAAGATGAATTTGTAACAAAATGTAAATATTTTGAAGTCCAAATTTTATTTATTTAATTTTTAGTTTAGATTTATCTCATTTCTATTTTTTTTAAACTAACTAGTTGATTTTCTAAACTAAAAAAATTTTTTTTAACTCATTTTCTACAAAACAGTTTAATTTTGCGATTAATATTTGAATTTTCTACCAAATTGCTAAATTTTCAAGTAAAAAAAAAAGGATTTTTAGCTAAAAGTATGAACTTTCAACCAACTTTGAACTAAGGAGATAATTTTTTAACCTAAAAAGATAAATTTTCAACGAAAAATGTAATATTTGATATTAAAAAAAATAATTATTTAAAATAAAATACAGTTATATTTAACCAATAAAACAGAATTTCAAAAAAACTTGAATCCTCAACTAAAAAAGAATTATTTTCAACCAAACTGTTGAATTTTCTATTAAAAAAAAGTTGAATTTTCAACCAAAAAGTTAATTATCAATCACGAAAAATTTATTTTCAATCAGATGGCTGACATTTCTACCATGACGGATGAACTTTCAATAAAAACTTTTCAATTTTCCAAAAATACTTAGATTTTTAACAAAAAAGTTTAAAACTTGCAATCAAACAAAAAATATTAAAATTCAATCAAATTTTTTTATTTTAAAGACAAGAAAAATTTTCCATAAAAAGTTTAATTTTCGTCAAAAAAAAAGTTCATTTGTAAGTAAAAATTATGACTTTTCTACCATGGAGGATGAATTTTTAAACAAAAATTTAATTTTCAAACCAAAAATATTAATCTTTAATAAGATAGTTGAACTTTCGACAAAAAAGTTGAAATTCCAACAAACAAAAATAATTTTCTACCCAAAAAAATATGAATTTTTAAAAAAATATTTGAATTTTCTACCAAATAGTTTAATTTTCAACAAACAAGATTAATTTTTTATAAAAAATTCGAATTCCCAACTTATCCAAAATACGGGATAAAGTTTTAACCACATGTAATAGATACATTTTCAGATTTAAAAAAATGAAATTTTAAAAAAGTTATTCAATTTTTAAACAAAAAGATGAATTTCTAAACAAGAAGATTAGTTTTCTTCCAAATTTGATATTTGATATTAAAAAAAAGAATTATTTAAAATAAAATACAGTTGTATTTAACCAATAAAATAGAATTTCAAAAAAAATTGAAACTGTTGAATTTTTAACCAAAAAATCGATTTTCTGCCAAAAAATACGAATTTTCAACATAATACCTAAATTTTTAACCCAAAAGTTTAAATTTCTATAAAAAAAGACGAATTTTTTATTTTAAAAAGTTAAATTTGCAACCAAAAAGTTAATTATCAATCAAGAGAAATTTATTTTCAATCAGAATGATGACTTTTATACCATGAAGGATGAATTTTCAATAAAAAATTCCCAATTTAACAAAATAGTTAAATTTTCCAAAAATATTGACATATTTGAATTTTCTGCCAAATTTTTTATTTTTTAAGTCAAAAAGACGAATTTTGTACAGAAAAAATTAAATTTTCAACTCGGGAATATTAATTTTTAAGGAAAAAGTTAATTTAAAAAAAAAAAGAAATTGAGTTTTTATCAAAAGATTTACATTTTCAGTTAAAAATAATAATTTTTAACCAAAAAAAATTGACTTTCAGTTAAAAGTATGAACCTTCAACAACAAAAATTATCTTAAAAAAGTAGAAAAATTTCAACAAAGCTAAATTTTTAAGTTAAAAATATGAATTTTCAATGAAAAATAAAAATATTTAATATTTCAAAAAAAGAAATTTAATAAAAAATAAATTAAATTTGTATTTAACCAATAAAAACGAATTTAAAAAACTTGAATCCTCAACTAAATCAGAATTATTTTCAACGAAGTAGTGGAATTTTTAACCAAAAACTTGATTTTCTACAAAAAAAGACGAATTAAAAAAAAGACGACTTCTAAAAAAAGTAGTTTAATTTTCAAGAAAAAATTTTTATTTTCCATCAGAAAATATGAATTTGTAACAAAATGTAAATAGTTTTGAAGTCCAAATTTTTTAATTTAATTTTTAGTTTAGATTTATCTCATTTATTTATGTTTTAACTAACTTAGTTGAAGTTCTAAAATAAACAATTTTTTTTAAACAAATTTTCTATAAAACAATTTAATTTTGTTCGTAATATTTTAATTTTCTGCCAAATTTTTTAAGTTGTAAGTCAAAAAGACGAATTTTGTACAGAAAAATTAAATTTTCAATGCGGGAATATTAATTTTTAAGAAAAAAGTTAATTAAAAAAAAGTAAATGAGTTTTTATCAAAAGATTTAATTTTTCAGTTAAAAATAATAATAATAATTTTTAACCCAAAAAAACATGATTCTCAGCTAAAAGTTTGAACCTTCAACAACAAAAATTATCTGAAAAAGTTGTCTAATTTCTACGGAGTTAAATTTTTAATATAAAAATATGAATTTTCAATGAAAAATAAAAATATTTAATATTTCAAGAAAATAAATTTATTTAAAAATAAATTATAGATTTATTTAAACAATATAAACGA
This sequence comes from Acraspis erinacei, assembly GCA_035041075.1. Taxonomy (NCBI): domain Eukaryota; kingdom Metazoa; phylum Arthropoda; class Insecta; order Hymenoptera; family Cynipidae; genus Acraspis; species Acraspis erinacei. The sequence continues at coordinate 85,623,799 of JAWWLR010000034.1, read as the reverse complement.
ATTTAAAAAATTTTAATCCTCAACTAAAAATGAATTACTTTCAACCAAAAATGTGGAATTTTTAATCAAAAACTTGATTTTATACCAAAAAAGACAAATTAAAAAAATACATGAATATTTAACCATAGTTTAATTTTCTATAAAAAAGACGACTTCTAAAAAAAGTAGTTTAAT
>JAWWLR010000034.1:85567818-85578119 GCA_035041075.1 Acraspis erinacei | reverse complement strand
GTACATAGAAAAATTTCCAGAGGTACCGGCTCAGGGATCGAACACCGGACCTCTGAGGTGAAGTCCGAGCGTCTAACTATGTACCATAATTAAAGAGGTTTTTAGCAGTCTTATCCTGAGCAGTGTTTTATAGGGTTTTCAATTGAAATATTTGATAGTCGATCCCCAAACAGAGGTCATTTCTATTTAATTATCATGGGGATATTTTAGATTTTCAAAAAATTGATCTCCTACTTCCGGGTTTAATCGAAAAGTGCTTTTATTTTTCACGCCCCTCCCTCTCACAGTGACGTAAATATAACTCAAGAAACAAAACATACATTTTCAGGTATAATTTATTGTTAATTATCAGCAATTTTTGTATTATTTTTTCATAAAAATAATTACTAATGGAAAATTTGAATATTTCCCATGATTTTTAAACCATTTTTAATTTTTTTAATAAATGTAACTTATTTGAACAATTATTTATTCACAAAAAATAAAAATATGATAATCGTATTTCCTGGACGATATTTAATATTTGTTCATTGTTTGGAGTAAGAAATTTGAATAAAAAACATTATGTAATTATATAAGCAATTCACCATTATTTTTTTCAAAATTATTTTAAATTGAGCCAGAAGTGTCTACTTTTTATCAAAATTTCTAAAAATTGAGCCAGAAGAGTCTACTTTTTAAAAATTGGTATACTATGTTACTTTTTGTTTAATAATTACATAATTTGTGTACATTTCTTCTAATGATGGACAAATGTCCATTTGTTTAAACAATTTTCATTTGCTCAAGAAGTTTTTCAACAACTTAATAAAAATAATATTAAATAGAATACATAACATTATTTTTCTTACTATATCGTGTACAGGAAAAATATACTTACCATTCATTAATTGTTTTAACTAATATAATTTTTGTGCACAATTAGTTTTTCAACAATATTTTTCAAAAATATTTTTCAGTCGTATTTTCTGAATTAAAAATAAAATTGAGTTATTTCGAAGAATAATACGTTCTTTTAAGAACTTTATGTAATGTTTAAATCGTTTTTATTCGTAATGCATCTATAATCAATATTAAGGAAATTCGAAAGAAAAAAGTAATTCATTCTAGAAACAATAACATAAAGCTTAGAGCAGAATTTGCTGCTCTTTAAAATAATTTAAGATTGTCTTTAATTAATAAAATACGAATTTTTAAATATTCTTGGAAAAATAAATTTATTGAAACCAATTCAGGTGGTTTAAAAAATTAAAAAATGTTTAATATATTCTGCATATAACTATAAAGCTAGGAAAATGATAGTATATTTTCCATTTTATATTATTTGTTAAGGTTTTCGAAAGAAAACTGCTTGAGCAAATAAAAATTGTTCTCTGGCTCAATTTTTAGATATTTTGCGAACAAACAATTATTATTCATTCAAATCATCACATAATGTTTTTGAAAAAATGGGCATTTTTCGGAAAAAAATAATTGTTTCAGTAAGTTACATGTGTTAAAAATAGAAGTTAGCAGTATTGTTTTATTTCGTGGACATTCCTCTTTAAACCCTAAAAAAACTTCTCACCTTTCAATGAAACCCAGAAGTATGAGTTCAATTTCTCGAAAGTCCTAAATTTCTCCATGTTCATTAAATGGGATTTAGAAGTGCCTGTTTGCATAAGGCAATATTTAAGTTTCGAAATAAAATTACGGATTTTCTTTCTTCAGAAATGGAAACTTTAGGTCATAAAATATTTCGGTGATTCTAGTCACACTTTTCCAATTATTGTCGAGTATAAAAAAAATCTTATATATACTACGCGCGACAGACTTGTGTCAACTTACGCACTACATAATTAGTAAAAAAGAAAACATGGTCCTTTAATAAAATATTTAAAAATATAAAAGTCTGTCGATTCCAGTCATGTATATTCTCGTTGGCCAGATACGTGCTTCGTATCTCTCGACCAGCATAAGCTTCATCATCAACCCTGCATAGCGCTTACCGATTCGCAGGTGTTTGATATCAGCCCGGTTATCTCGTTCCCAAGTTCCTAGTGTACCCCTAACACCAGTTAATTTTGAGCGGAGATTCGCCAAAGGCCCTCTCCGGAGTATCAACAGGAACAACCACTTCCGCTTCCACCACCACAGCCCCCACCACACGAGATGTTGTTGAATCACATGGAGTTTGCCCAGAACATGGTGGCATTGGCAGGCTGGCTGGTGAACGAATTGCCGGGGAGGTAGCGGCAGTATTGTGGGGGGGGGGGGCAGCTTCGGCTTCCGTGCCGTCCTCTGAGACGACGGTACGGGAACTCAGAATTTTCGGGCATGATGGAGTGAGCCCGACTTGCACGAGGCGTAGATGGAGGGTAATCCTCGTCCAGATCCAGCGCCGTCGCAACTCTGCTCCACCGATGTCGCATCGCGACTCTATCGTTGGTACCTAGGCCACGAGGGTGGCGGGTCATGATGACAGGGGGGCAATAACCTTTGGTGGGCCCATATATTACTCAACAGGAGCTACGACCCGTACGTGTGCAGCCCTTACGGGCGCCGGTCGCCTTCTCAAGGGTGGCAAACCGGGAGCATTTACCACGTTCACATTTTCGTGGGTTTTCTTAAAGTGTGATGCTACCGATTTAAGTTTGTAGGCACCGGTGCACACATAACATGAATAGATTCCTATCTTATCGGCACTTTTTTATTTCCTAACTTATTTTCACACGATGCTAAACATCGAGTTGAAAATTTGGGATAATTAATAACAAGCAGAAGGAAATTGAGGTATGGCTCGAAATTTTAATAATTATTAAAAAAGTAAAGGAACATTATTTACAACAACACAAAAATTTTTTCATGATTATTAAACTTTAGGACCAGAACTCGATGTGGTGCTACATGTGAAAATAAGTTTGGAAATAAAGAAAGTGTCGGTAAGGTCACGTGACCCACTCCTAACATGGGCCTAAAATAATTTATAAACGAATTTTTATGGTATGTACATTTTCATTCTAATAATTGCCTGTCTGAATGATTCATTTCTTCGATTGCCTGACTAACAGAAAAGAACATAACGCATTTGCCTTAAGTTTTTCGAATAAAAAAATATCTTTCGGATTACGATCAGTCGCTTCTTAATATGTGTGCCATATTTTACTGATATGTGCAAACGCGGAATTTTGCCGCAAGCGCTGCGTGTAAAGAAAGGCTAGACTATTAAACCATTAAGCCGTTTCCCTTTCAGGGTAATGTTGGTTAAATGGTTCGACCTATTGGATGCAATGGTTCAGAGCCCAAAAGACGTAAAAGTTCATCTTCACATGCAGAATAATTATTATCAACATTTCAATAATTTTAAGTTTGATTTCATTCCCTATTACCTATTGAAAATAGGTACATAGGAACATGAATATAAATTTCTTCGAATTGCTGGAATATTGACAAGTTCATCTTTTTAAAATTCAAACTGGCCGCCCAACTCAATGACCATGCTTGCGCACGCAAGCATGGTCATTGCATTCACTGTAAAAATCATGATTTCCCTAATTAAATTAAGCAATTTTTGTTGTGTCGAAATAAACATATAATCGACGAATAGACGAAAATATCGACCTTTTTTCGAAGCTGAGAAACGACGTCGTTTAGACATCAAATCAACCATCCGTTCCTGACTGGGTTACGTAAATAAAGTTGAAAATTGTACGCAATCGCGTTCTTTTACTAAATAACCAAAATTTAAATTATCTTTCAGAATTACCTGCCATACTTTTATTTTTCAATTTATGTTGATACTTTGGAAATATTTTTAATTATAAATTTATAAATATCTTTTATCCTTTCACAGAAATATCATCTGGTATGCCGCCCAAAACGAAGGACTTTCTGTCAGAGCTTGGGAAGAGAACTGAACAGGCGGATGATGAAGGTAATTCTAGTAAACACAACAATTGGTAACAGAAGTGCCAATTGATAAACAGTCTTACACTACATTCGAAGTCTTATTTAAGCCCAATATTGGGAATGAGGATCCACTCCAATTGAAAGAATCTGAACCGGTTTTTCCGAGTATACATATAGCTAAAATATTTACTGTGAGACTTCTCGATGGATTATTTTATATTCATTTTATATTCATTTATTTTATATTTTTAATAATATAATATATTTATTTTATATTATATTTATTTATTATTATTATTATTTATATTCATTTATTCATTATATATTCATTTTATATTTCATGGTCTCTGTAGGAAAAATTATTAAAATATTGAATCATTACAATTATAATTTCTATCTGAGCCTGGATGATTTTTTAACAACCTACCAGAAAAACGAAATTAAGATTTTTTTCAAAATTGCGATTCACGTTAAAAATTGTCATATACACTGTTAAAAATGTTTGGAATTCTACAGAATTCGTGGAAATGACAGAATTCATGAAAATTACGGAATTCACTGAAATCACGGAATTATAGAATTTATAGGAATTTATAGGATTCATGAAATTCATGGAATTTGCGGAATTAACGGAATGTTTGGGTTTCAGGGAATTCAAAGAAATCACGGAATTCAAGAAATTCAAGGAATTTAACGAATTCAGCGACTTTATGTAATTCAAGGAATTCGTGGAAGTCATTGAATTCCACACATATAGCGAATTCCGTTATATCACTGAATTTCATTAAATCTTTGAATTAGTAGAATTCCATGATTTACTTGAATTGCACGAATTATTTAAATTCCCTGTATTGCTTCAACGCCATGAATTCCGTGAATATTTTTAATTTCATGAATTCTTTGATTTATGTGCATTTTGTTGAATTCCCTGAAATCCATAGACTCCGTGAATTCCTTAAATTCCATAGATTCTTTGAATTTCGTGAATTCTGTCAATTCCCAGAATTTCTTAAATTGCATCAATTTCTTGAATACAAAAGTGTTACGGGCTACTGGACTGCCAATGCGAGCTAGCAAAGAATTTTTCTAACCGAAATAAAAAATGTAATCGACACTTTTTTGTTTCAGACTTAAGTTCACAAATCGCTAGGTTATCTGATCTTGCCACCAGCTCGTCTGTTCCTTGCACCGGAACTTCCTATTCCCCCGAAAGATATCTTCCTCCTGCTGGTCCTCATTCTTCTCGTTATCCAGTCAGGCGTTCTCCAACCGCTGAGCCTTCTCTTCGTGTCAGGTCCACGTCTCCTCCTGTCATTAGCCGTATTGCAAGTCTATACGAGCTTAAACCTGATCAAATTAGATCTGCTCGGCTTATCCCTTTCGGGAATCTGAACCGGCAATTTGAAATTCGAACTTACAAGTTTCCTCGCGATAAACCAATTCAATTGAGAGGACAATTTGGTCTTGCAGTGTCCATCCCATCCGAAGAAAAAAGTGTACTATCAACGTCCAATGGTGATATTTTTGCAATTGTGGAGAAAAATAAATTTCTTCGTGGATTATTTGCAAAAAAATTTCACTCAGACAATCGAATCAAAATAAATATGGACAGTGGTGAGGTTAAAGTAATGACCCAACAAGAAATCGCGGAATCTCCTTTAGGCAAGCGTCACCCAATCTCTAGAAATTTTAAATTAATATTTGTAGACAACATTTCTCCGCATGCTTAGCGTAATTGAACAAATTGAACCAAAATATAATATCATTTTTCATCTAACAGGATCAAGATATTATTGAGAGTTGATTTGAAGAAATAACGGCTCATTTCTATTCTTAGACTATTTCTGAAGAAAAAATCTTGTACTATAAACTCAATAAACCTTGCATTAAAAATTGACCGTGGAACCCTTCGGTAGAAAATGTGGAAAATGAAACTATTAAAATGTGGTTAAAAAGAAATTTATTTTGTTAAATATGCAAATGCTTCATTGAAATTGAATCTGTGTTGGTTATGGATTTTTTTTAAAATTGACATTTATACTCAATCCTGAAATGTTTTTTGTTTTTAAAATATTAGCTATTACATTTTTCAATGAGAGTTGACTTTTTTGGTTAATAAAATGACTACTGGGTTTAAAATTGAACTTTTTTCGTAAAAGACTCCTTCTTTCATCATACAAGATTTACGATTCTAGTAAAAAGTTCAACGATTTAGACGTAATGACATTAAAAGTCAACTATTATGTCAATCTAAAGGTTATCATTTTTGAAGCACTTCCTCTATTTGGGTTGAAAATTAATTTAGTTTCTTAAAAAGTAATTATTTTGTTTGAGAAATTAACTATATTGTTAAAATTTTCACTTTTGTAGTTGAATTCCATTGGTTAAAATTTGTCTTTAGTTTTTTCTTGAAAATTGGATTTTTAAACTGTAAATTCAAGAATTAATTTTTTTGGTAGAAAATTATTTATTTTGTTGAAAATTCAACTTCTTTGATTGAGATTTACTCTCTGGTTAAAAATTCTTCTTTTCCAGTTTCAAAGCGAATTGTTGATGATTCAACTATTTTGTTAAAATTCTACGTTTTTCTATAAAGCATCTGTTTCCTAATCAGTTTTTAAAAATATTTTTTTATTGTAAATATAACTGTATTATTTTTGGCTGCAAAGATATTCCGTCCAGCTGAAACTCCATGTATGAGAGGATGCACTCATCAGGAAACTGAAATCAGAAATCGACAAAACCTTGGCATCAAATCACTCGAAAATACCTAATTAAATCAAATAAAATGGTCCTCAAAATTTCTAAACAGGGGAAACCAAAATTATTCATTTTCGACCAAACGAGAGAGAATAGACAAGCTAAAAAGTTTACTGTTTTGGAACACAGTTACTTTTCAGCCTGGAAAGATTCATTTTCAGCAAAAAAGTTTATGTTCAACCAAGAAAGGTCATTTTTCAACTAAATAGAATGAATAGAATGAAGTTAAATTTTTAATCAAGAAAGGTGTATTTTCAAAGAAGAACTCTCCTAACGAAAAATATGAATTTTCAATCCAAAAGGAGTTGATTTTTTAATTTGCAAAGATGAATTTTTTTTAGAGGCTAGTTGAATATTCAATCTAAAAGGACAAATTTGATTTCCAAATAGACGAATTTTCCTGAAAACTTACAAACCATTTTTATTCATAACCACAAATTAAGTTTAAGGAAACCTTGTAATTGACTTTTAAAGCTGCTGGTCTTCAAGAAATATGATTATGAATAATACAGTTAAACTTTCAACCAAACAAGATGACTTTTTTCCAAAAAAATTTAATTTTCAACAAACTAAATAAATGTTAGACAAAATAGTGGAATTTTTAACTAAATAGTTAAATATTCAATCCACGAAGATTTATTTTCTACAAAATAATTGAATTTTCAAATGAGAAAGATTAAGTTTCAACTAAAAATGGAACAGTTATATTTTTAGTTAAAAAAAACTAATTTTCAACACAAAAATAAATTAATTTTCAGTTAAATAAACCAAAAAGACGAATTTTTAACAAAAGAGTTCAATTTTGAAAGAAGAAAAATTTTTCAGTCAAGATTGACAAAAAAGTTTGAACAAAATTGTTGAATTTTCAGCCAAAAAGTTCAGTTTTAACTAAATAGTTGTATTTTCTACAAAATAGTTAAATCTTCAAACCATGAAATGAATTTTTAACAAATTAGGTCTATTTACAAACAAATAGTTACATTTTCAACTAAGAACAATCAATTTGAAATAAAAACACTTTTTTATTTTTTATTTATTAAAATGTTTATAAACTTTATTTCCTTCTAAATTTGTACAAATAATAATTTTTAAATACCTTTCTTCATGAAAAAACTGACTTGTTTAACTTATCATATTTTTCAAACAAAAAATCTATTTATTTTCTATAACTGCTATTGATTGTTTTCACCATGTTCACCAATTATATTTAAAATTAGAAGTATGATTGAGGGTTCTTAAACGAAAAATTGTTAATTAAAAAAAAACTATCCTCCAGTGAAAGATGATATTCATATTTCGTATTTTTCGAAGCAAAAATTTATTTTATGCAAAAAATATCATGTATTTCCCAATGAACATTAAAAAACATAGTGTTCTTGTAAAAACTGATCGCTTATCTGAAAAAATACGTAATGAAAAACAATGATAACATTAATAAAAAATAGGTTTGTTTGTGAAAAACATAATAAAGTTTTAAAAAAATCAGTTTTTCCGTGAAAGAAGACATTGTAAAAATTATTATTAGCATAATTTAACCATTTTAAGTGTAGTTCGGTAAACTATAAATGACTTATAGTGGATATTTCAAAGCCGATTTTCTCCAAAAAGGAAGCAAATTAATACTCAGACAATGAAAGGGTGGCGGTTTAATCAAAGAAAATAATTTCCGGTGATTCTCCGGTTATTTTCCGGTTTGCAAACATTTCTCAAGGTCAATGAAATTTAAAAAAATCTAAATCTAAAGGACTAAAGGTAAATATTTACCACTTGAAGTGATAAAAGCCGAGCTTCAACTGAAACCACTCAAAGTGGAACTCTTGAATTTTAAACTTTTTAAATTGAAGTTTAAAGTTTTTTTTAATTCAATGCTCTATATTGTAGAATCAATCAATGAAACATTGAAAATTGAACGATTACATTTTTTGTATAAACTGATGACTTCTTAAATTAAAAGTTAAATTATTTTAATTTTAAATTATTTACATTTTGTTTTACATTTTTTTCAAATTTTAAATTATTTGTGAAACTTTTTCAGAATCAAGCTTTCATTACAAAAATGATTAACCAAAACTAAAATAGACAATTGATCTCCTCTTGGGAGCAAAAAAAAACGAGACAAAGGGGAATTTTCAATTAAAAAAAAAAAAATCCAAAATGAAGCAAGAATGAGGGTCAATACTTCGATTCCAAGAATATCTGTTTAAAATTAAACTATATAAATAGCTTTTTAAATCGATAGTAGTAGTTTTGATTTTACGTTTCCACGATGTACCTGCCCTTAAACTTGCCAGAATTTGCCGAGGCCAAGCAATAAATTTTCGCGGCGCAATTAAGGGTGTATTATTAGATATGCGCACAGATATTTTGGTCATGTTTACAAGAGGAAACAATCGCGATCTGTCGACAAGAGTGCGAAAGCCAAGTAATCTAAGGATTCTAAAAGCCAATTTTCTAGTTTGCCTGCATTTCTTCAAACGTTTGACAAGGGGATTTCCACGTCGCACGCAAAACTTCCTCCCTCAAAATATTTCCTCAATAAACTGCGTCTGGATTTAAATCTTTACCAAATTGTTTGGGATTTTGTCAAGAGATCCTAGGATTAAATCCAATTTATGAGTATTTTTGAAAGCCGAATTGCACACGAGGCGAGATCAGAGCTCATAATGCTCTCAAAGCAGGGGAAATAGGGTGACTTTTCACAAAAATAGGGGAATAAATGTTATTAAAGAAAATTAATGTAGGGACCAGGAGAGATAAAATCTAAGCCTAAAATATATTACTCGACTTTTCATTAAAACAGAATTAAGATTTAAACCAAAAAGACCAATTTTCAACAAAAGAGTTGAAATTTCAACCAAGAAATATTTTGCAGGCAAGAAAGAAAAAAATGCAAGGAAATTGTTGAATTTTCAAGCCAAACAGACAAATTTTTACAACACACTGGAATTGTCTACCAAAATAGTTGATTTTTGAACCCATGAAATTAAATTTTTAATTAAGAAGATTAATTTTTTATAAAAAGAATGATTTATAATCAAAATAAATGAAATTTTAATCTAATGAACCAAAAAAAACGAAATTTCAACAAAATAGTTTAATTTTCAACCAAAGAAATGAATATTCAAATAAACAAATGAATTTTTAACAAATTAATTCAAATTTCTTCCAAGTAGTTGAATTTTCAACAAAAAAAAGAGATGAATTATAAACCAAAAATGCAATAATAGACTTTTCCATTTAAAAAAATTCAAATCAAAAAGAAGAATTTTTACATAATAGTTGAATTTTCAACAAAGAAAGATCCAATTTTCAAGCCAAAAGACGAATTTTTTACAAAACAGTTGACTTTTCAACCCATAAAGATACAAGAATTTTCAACCAAATACTTGAATTTTCAACTAAAAAAGGTACATTTTTTAACCAGAAATGATCAAACAAAGAATGCAATTTAAAAAATTTATTCTGAACCAAAAAAAACGAATTTTTAACAAAATAGGTTATTTTTCAACTGTAGAGATGAATCTTTAAATAAACAAATGTCTTTATAAGCTTGTTTAATTTTCAATTCAAAAAGGTTACTTCTAGAACAAATTTTAATTCTCAACTGTTGTAATTTCAAGCCACGACGAATTTTTTAGTTGAAATTTTATAAA
>JAWWLR010000034.1:85546935-85564333 GCA_035041075.1 Acraspis erinacei | reverse complement strand
TTTTATAAAAATTTAATTATATTAAATGAAAATCTAACTACTCCACTTTATGTTGAAATTGATATTTGTAATTTAAAAATGCAAATATTTAGTTAAAAGTTTATGTACGTCATTGAGGCATGCTCCCCTGCGAATTTCGATAAAAAATACAATTCAGTTTAATTAAGAAAGGAAATTGAAATTTTAAACTCTAAACCACGAATTTTCTGTCCAAATAGACTAATAATCCACAAAAAAGTTAAATTTTCAACAAAAAGATGAATTCCTTTCGAAAAATTAAATAATTTGATACTTCAACAACAAAAAAACAATTTTTAACAAGAGTTAAATTTAACAAAAATTATTCAATTTTCAACCATTTAATAAATTAAACTTATTTATTAATTTGAAATAATTAATTTCCTACCAAAAAAGCCAAACTTTCAATCTGAAATTCTACAAAAAAGAGATATTTCAGTTAAAATTATGAATGATCAAGAAACAACAAAAAAATAATTTTTAATAATTTGTTCAATTTTCAACCCAGAATTCATATTTTTTATCCAAACAATGAATTTTCAACAAATAAAGATTTTTCACTCAAGACACGCAAAAAATATCCAAACAAAGGAAACATACATTTTTTACAAAGTAGTTCAACTTTGACCCAAATTGTTGAAATTTCAATTTAGAAAAATTAATTTTCAAGCAAAAATGAAATAGTTACATTTCTAGTTTAAAAAATTAATTTTTAAATTAGATTTCAACAAAGTAATTAAATTTTCAACCACGAGATAAATTTCCAAAGAAAAAAACGATGAGTTAAAATTTCCATTAAAAAAATTAATTTTCAACAAGGAAGAAAAAAAAACAAATAATTTTCAACTAAAATGTAATAGTAGATATTTGAAAGAAAAAGGATGATTTTTTTTTTAACAAAAACAGTTGAATTTTGTAAGGGCATATTATCAACATAAAGTATAATCATCAGGAGGAAGGAAAACGAAAATAAAATAAAAATAAAAGGCAAATAAATATGCTAACAAGAATATTATATCAGGGTAGCTCTAAACTTTATTTTTAAAAGTCTCTAATTTTACTCGGACCAATTTTTTATTTTTCCTGTCAATTTTAAACTAAAATAATTTTTTTTAATTATTATGCTTAAGAGTTATTTAAAGTATGCTTCTTATAAAAATGTTCTGACTTTTGCATTGACAGAAAAAAATGAGTAGATTTGAAAAGTTTTAATGAAACTATTATTAAATTTTTTTAAATCAGAAATAAATAAGAAACTTTCAAATATTTCTAATAGTAGCTTCACGATGTTCACCGTGATAAAATGGATAAAATGTTAAAAAGGTGTTCTTTTTGTACATTTAAACAAAACAAAAAATTATAAACCAAATAAAAACGACAAAAAACGGTTCAGCAGTATTTTTCGTTCAGCAGATAAAAAGTTTTAAAACCTTTTTTTTCATTAAGAGAATAAAAGTTCCATGGAATTTCCAGGATTTCGAGGGAGCCAGGCATCCTGGATAATTATCTTTATTCGCATTTTTTGTTCTGCTTTAAAAAGAAAATTTGAATTTTTGAGCGTAATAAAGAGTTGGCGTCAAAATGTCGGAGACGTCCATCGACGCAGATGATGAATGGTAAAAGTGTGACTGACTGCCGCGCAATGAACAAGAATAACCGAATTAATTGGCAGTGGGTGCCACGCGCTTCTCTGCCCGCGAAAATTTTCAAGGTCAGATCAGTTGAAATGTCGATCACATGCAAAAATGACGTAAGGCACTTTCGCTGTCTGAGAAAACGTATCATTTTTCCCACAATCGGCAGAAAATGATCTCAGATTTGTTTAATGAGGTTTTAATGTCTGCTAATTATTCTGGGTTTTTAATTTTTAAATTACAATCTTCAGATTTTTATGCCTGGATCCGTTCAAAAAAATTCGGAAAGATATTTTTTTTTACATTTTTGAACCTTCTCTAGGTATTAAGTAAACTTTTTTTAAAATAAAAATTAATTATTTGTATTAGACTCTTCTTAAGGATCAAGATTTATTTTTGAGTAATTAATAGTATATTGCATCACGTGGGGACCTGTCTAACCATTCGAGTGATGTACGATATTTTATTCGAAATCATTATTTTATGTAGGGCCACCTGTAAAGTGAGTCGTGAGGTTAATAATATCTTTGGTCCTGAAAAGGTACGACTGAAGTGGCAGTCATCAGCTTGGCTGTGACTGGTAATATCGTATGGCGCGAAATTTTAAAATGGTTCGGTCCGTCTTTACAGAAAATTTAGATTACTCTTAATATTTCAGTGTGGCAGCGTTCGGAACACGGTAATTGCAAATAAAATAATACAATTATTCCTTTTATAAAAAATACTCTGCGCCAGACCGCACCAGGCATAATGTGAAACCCCAATTCCATGTTAGTACAAAAATGAAATAACTTCCATACTTAAGAGTTAAATTTGAAATGTACAGATTTTAAAATCAGTATTAGAGGTTCTGAAGCTAATGTTGCATCAACGATCTCATAAAATCAGCAATTTAATGGAAATTGGTCTATAAAAGGTTCCCGAATATATCGTTATAGTACCTACCCCTGAGCCTTAAAATGTGGGATCTTGAACATAAACTGAATTTCGCACCCTCAAGAGTACTTTAGAAGTCTGTCGTCAAGGAAACTGGGAATTAATGAACCTGGAATTCATATACAGGGCAGTATTGGCTAGAAAGTGGGTAAGTAAGTACTCGAGAATAATTTTATTCCAGACAGATTCAAGAAGGAAGAACAATAAATATTGTTCTTCCTTCTTGAATCTGTCTGCAATTTTTGTTTTCATTTTGCAGAACGTTTCATGACAGATGTACAGCAAAGCCACAGCTTAATTTAATTGAAAACAGTGAAAAGGAAACACATTTGAACCGAAAGTCACCAAAAGTTTATTGAAAAGAAATAAAAATAATTAAAAAGAAATAAAAAATTAAAAAGAATTAAAAAGAATTCGTAAAATTGTATAGAAACTTCCGGTGCATTTGAACGTATTCATAATAATTTTTTTTTTAATCCGTGAATTTAGAGGAATGTAATGGAAACGAAAAGAATTCGAAGAATTTCATAAAAATTCAAGGTGCATTTTTGAAATATTCAAGGGAAATTAACCAAATTTAAGAAATACGAAATATTTCCTTTATTTCGGTAAAATTTCAGGGAATTTTGAATAATTTAAGGGCTTTATAAGAACTTGATCAAATGCTTACGAATTCAAGGTATAGGTTTGAAAGACTTCAGAACTTTGTGAAAAAAAACGAAAAAATGTTTTTTATCTATTTTCTTAAGTAGAATAGAGTGAATTTAGAACAATTCAAGTGAATTCAGCAAGAGTTAAAAAAGTCCAGAGGATTCAAAACAATATTTGAAAATTCAGGATAAATGAATAAGAATTCAGAGTTAATTCCAAATGAATTCAGTCATCAAATAATTCCAAATATTCAACTGATTTCAGTAAAATTGTAGTAAATTATAATAATTTACGACAATTCAATGGACCTTGATGAAATTCAGAAGAATTTGAAAGAATATAATTCAGCAAAATTAAAACAAAAAAATTGCCATCGAATTGTACAAAATGGGAGCAAACATAATTCAGGGAGAATTCGACAGAATTTAGGTAAATTGAAAATAATTCAAATACAAAAACCAACGAAATAAAATCAAATTCGAGTGAATTTGGGAAAAACAACAGACATGAGAAGAATTCATAAAAATTCAAGGTGAAAAAAATTAAGTAAAATGAGAAATTAAAAAATCCAAAATATTCCACTGATTTTAGTAAAATTTTAGTGAATTCAGAGGAATTCAAGAGAATTCAAAAGGATTGAATCAAATGCTTCAAAGTTAGTTTGAGAAGCTTCAGGGTGAATGTAAAAAAACGAAAACAAACTAAATTGTTTTAAATCCACATAATTTTAAAGAATTCAAGATAAATGAATAAGAATGCAATCCAATGTATTTCACTAATTTGAAAATGCAGGACAAATTCAACAGAATTTAAGTGAATTGGAAAAAATTCAAATGCGGAAACCAATGAATTAAATAAAATTCGAGTGAGTTTACAGAAATTTAAAGGAAATGTCAAGAAGTCGATGGAACTCATAAAAATACGAGGTTTATTTATTTAAAAATTCAAATGAATAGAAAACAATTAATAAAAAATTCAAAATTAATTGAATTCATTTATTTTGGAATTGAGAAAAATTCAAGGGGATTCAAAAGAACTTGATAAATTAAGTATTCAAGGTGACTTTAAAAGACTTCAAAACAAATTAAAAAGAATCGAAAGAATTTCGAAGAATTATAAAGAATACATGATAAATTAATAAGAAGTCTGGGTAAATTTCAAACGAATTGAAAAAAATTTTAATCCAAAATATCCCATTGATTTCAGTAACACTGGGGTGAATTTAGAAGAAATCAATTGAATTCAAACAAATGTAAGAGATTTTATACGAAATCAGCAATAATTCCAGTGAACAGAAAAAAAATTTAAAAATAAAACAAATTAAATGAATCATAATAATTCAAGGAGCATTTAAATGTCTTTAGGGGGATTAGAAAAAATGAAAATCCAAAAAAAGATCCAATGAATTCAGTGGATTTTAAGGGCATGTTTTTGTCCACAAAAATTAAATTTCGTAAAGATTGAATTCGGAGATGCTTTAAACTAGTATAACGGACAGCCCCGAACTCTTTTTTTGAGGGATAATAATAAACAATTTTATTCTGCTAAATAAAAATTTTTGCATGTGCACTATTTTGACGTTAGGCTCGGTTATCAGCTCCCAGGCATTCCGAAAATGTAGGTCTCTGCCGTACCGATGTTGTCAGTAACCACTCAGATATTGTTCAATGAAATAAACTTTTTAAATTTTATACAAATAAGGTTGATGCCGTAACATTAGTTACTATGTTTTTTCTGCTTGTCCCAAGTTTTCGGCCAAAAATATTGCTTGGTTTGGAAATACAGCGGGGGAGTATCGTAACACACATAACCTCAAATTTACACACACATCAATCGAATTTAGCAAATTTATTATATTTTTAATTATTCTAAAAACGAAGAGTTCCGGGACGTCCGTTAGTATGTTTACTATAATTTCCCAAATTGTTAAGACAAAATGTTTATTATTGTTCGAAAAAAATCTGGGGGTACCTAAAACTGAAAAAATCCATAATTTTCTAAGTATCACATGCCCTTAATCAACCAACACTTTGATCAACTAAAATTTGTATTGAATCAACCCAACTTTTCTGAGTCTATCTTTGGTCTAAAATAGTCTGAAAATTAAAATTTTTAAATGAAAGTTCTAGACTCCTTTCTTTTGTGACTTTGAATTTAATTATAAACAGGGACACAAAAATAAATAGAGATATTTCAATCAAGGTAGAAATTTATAAGACGACTTTAATGTTTATAGGAAAACGAAGTCTTTAAATTATGTACAATTGTACAATATTGTACACTGCCTACGCAATGGAAACACTATTTCATTATCAGTGTGCAGATCGTCCAGATTACGTCACGTCTGACGTTCACGTTGGTTCGCATCACGCAAATCCACTTGTACGTCATATCCTTTTTTATATGTTTTTATTTGATAGCCATTCAAATTTTGTTTAACGATCATGTCAAGCATGGCAATAAAGATTTATTTATTTCCTTTGCAATCTATTCTGCTACGTCATAGAATAAACAATTGCTCCCAACAACGATATTTGTTGTAACTTCAAGAAGATTTAGAAGAGACCGGGACAGGGCGGGTCACCTGGGTAAGACGGAACATCGGGTTTTTTTCGTAATTTATACGGTTTTCAAAATTGCTCTTTTTAGAAAAGTGTAGAATAATTGATATGACAGTTGGCAAAAAATAAAAAAAGAACAAAATTAAATAATAGGAGAATACAGTACTGGTGGAATTTTAGGAGGTGGATTATATTATTCTAAGGTAATTTTAAATGGAAATTATTTAGTTCAAATGTCAAATTACATAAAATAATACGATTAGTGGAGGGGGGGCGTAAATTAATTAATTCGTAAACAAAAAAAGACGAATTTTCAACAATAGTTGAATTTTAAAACAGGGAAGATTTTTCAGCCAATAAAAAACAAAATTTCATCCAAACTATTAAATTTGAAAGGTAAAAAGATGAATTTTCTACCATGAAGATTAATTTTCTACTAAAGAAGACGAATTATCAACGAACTTTCAAAAAAATATATAAATTTTCAACCAAATGAATATATTTTCATCAACTTGCATACATTTTCAATCAAACACTTGAATTTTTAAAATAGAAAAGCCCAATTTCCAATAAAAAATGGAATTAAATTTTAATTTTAAACAAAATACTTGAACCTTCAACTAAAACAAATTAATTTATTAACATGTTTGCTGAAAAATAGTTAAATACATCAAATTTCAATCAAACAATTACATTTTTAAACTACAAGAGAACAATTTTTATAAAGAAATGGAAGTTAAATTTTCAGTTTAAAAAATAATTTTCAACAAGAAAAAGAACGAATTTTCAGTAAAATAATAAAATTTTCAACCAAACAAATCAATGATGAATCTTCAACTAAAAAAAGGAATTTTGATTCAAGTACTTTAACTTTGGACCAACTATTTAGTCGAATTTTCTGACAAACACTTAAATTTTCAACCTGAAAATTTGCATTTTCATCAAAAAAAGTTAATTTTAAACCGAACAAGATTAATTTTTAGCCAAAAAATAATATGTCCCATTCTGTCCCGGTTTCCAGTTACCTTAACTTCACTTTTTCAGTAATCATTCACATAAATTTTAAACCTTATTTAAATTATATAAATTTCCACTTTTTAGAATCAAAAACATTTGAAGAGATAATAATTCAATTAGTAAATATTAAAACACGTCAGGAATTCCAGGAATTTTTATTAAACAGAATTTTCAAGCTATGTAATGTACACCTGTTGCACTTGCCTACATAATAGAGGCCTTCTCTAAATTTGCATCAGACAACTATACGTGCCATTTTCACACATGCTAATTTCCTATTTGAATTCCACGGATTCATCAGTTACTGACTGATCAGCAAAATTTCGCTGATTTAGATACAATGTATTCAAACAAACAAAATTGAAAGAAAATGAATTCAAATTAAAGTATTCAAAGTTGGGAAATTATAAAGACACGTATTAAATAAAAAGGTTGAAATATTCTAAATTTTTTAATTTCAACATTGTAGTCTTCAAACATAGAAAATATTTAAATGAAATGTTTTTCCAACTTTGAAGCGTTTCATAATGTGCAATTTCAAACTCAATGCATTCAAGGTTGCATCATTTTGAATGTTGAGGATTTTTAGTTCAATATTGCTGGGACTTAATATTTACGTTGGAAGTTTCCTAAAAGTTGCGTAAGGTGAATTTAAGGTCTTCAAAATTAGAAGGTATTTAAAATAATACACTGAAAATGTTAATAAATGTCAGAAGCCTTGAAATAAGAATAAATTAAAGTTCTGAGTATACAAAAGTAGACAATTATCGGAGAAGAAAAGGTTTTAAAATTATACACTACATACTTTCAAAATGTAAACTATCTAAATTGTATAATTTTTATTTTTAGGTCTTCAAACTTGAACAATTTTTACTAAACGGCACAAAAAGCAAGAAGCTTGTGGCGCAAACATTTATTTAAAACTTTTTAATCGAAAAAAAGAAGAATAAGAATCTTGAATTTCGAAAATGCATCATTTTAAATTATTAAATATTCAAGATTTATATTTTAAATTCCTGTCAATTTGTATATTTTTTTTAATTTTTCAATTTTCATTATTTACAATTGAAATGTTTTCAATTTGAACTATTTGCAATTTAAAAGTCTTAATTTTTAAGACTGAATAATTTAGAACCCAATTTTTTTTAATTGAATGTTTTGAACTTTAAGCACTTGTAATAATATTATTAACGATTTTTTTCTAGCAAATATTGAGTGGGGGGAGCGAAAAAAGCTGAAAAATAAGCGTTCTTATCTCGGGAAAAAGTTTCTTTTTTTAAATATCTCAGAAACTTGTTTACTGTAAGATTATTTAGGATTTGAAAAAAATAAAGATTTTTTTATTGCAAAAATTGAATAATTTTTTATTTTAAATTAAACAAATAAATAAAAATCGGCAATTTTAAAGATTTTAAAGTTCTGCAGTTATGAAGAATTTGAATTCGAAGAAATTGAAAAAAAATTTGAAGAAAAAATTAAAAGGAAAAAAAGGAGAATAACAGAATTGGAAGACCTGACGGAAGAAAATCTTGAGTTTAAAAAATACAAAGTTGTAAATTATTGAATTTTGAAGATTTACCATTGAGGTTTCTTTAATTTGAACTGTTTACAATTTAAAACTCTTCTCACGCCTAAGATTGAATAATTTAAAACTGAAAAATTTGAACTTAAGAATAAGCTACTTATTTTGGAAAAAAGTTTCCTTTTTTTAAACCACCTCAAAAATGTGTTTACAACAAGATTATTTAGAATTTTTGGAAAAATTACAGCTTTTTCATTGTTAAATTTTAATTCATTTTTAATAGTAAATTTTCAAAATTTTAAACTCTTAAATTTTGAAGATTTTGAAACTCTGCCATTTTTAAGAAAACAATTGTAAATTATTCAATGTTCATGATTTATATTTTTAGTTTATGTAATTTGGTACGCTTTTTTGTTTTGCTTGAATGGTTCAATGTTAATGATTTGCAATAGAAATTTCTTCAATTTGAGCGATTTTCAATTTAAAACTCTTTATTTTTAGAACTAAATAATGTAACTCAAAATTTTGAAAATTGAATATTTTTTAATTTTAAGCCTTTGCAATAATGGTATTACCAAATTGTTTTCTAACAAATATTTTAAGAGGAAAAATCTAATAAATTTTCAAAAATTAAAATTCTCTGATTTGTAAGATTTTAAAGCTCTACTATTTTGAAGAATTTTAACTTAAAGGATTTAACGAAAAATTAAAAAAAAAACAAGAAAAAAAGAATTGGAAGAATAATTGAAGCAAAATGTCTTTAATTATTTTGAAAATATAAAATTGTAAACTAATCAATTTTTAAGATTTATATTTTAAATTTAGGTAATTTTGAACAGTTTTTTTTATAGTTTAATTTTAAAGATTTTCCATTTTAGTTTCTTCACTATGACCGACTTGCAATTTAAAACTTTTTAATTTTAAAAATTGAATAATTAAAAAAATTAAAAAAGAAAGAAATAATTTAAAATTAAAAAATTTAAAAAAAAGGAATAGTTTTGAATTTTGGCAATTTTTAATCATTTTAATACAAAATTATTTTCTAGAAAATATTTTAGGGAGTAATACAAGACTATTTAAAATTTTTGAAATATCGAAGTTTGGGCACCTGGATTTACAAATGAAAAAATATTTTTAAATAAACAATGCATATTATTTCTATAAACACTACTTTTTATTTTAAAAACGCGCGCCCAGTGTTTCAATACGAACTATTTTGTTTATATTATTTATATTTATATAATAGAAATATAAACCAGTATATCCATTTTTTTACTGTCTAGAATTTGGGATCTTGGGCGAAATTTAACACATTTTGAAAGTGTTTTTCAAATTCTTATCCACAAGGAACAACCGCAATGCGGGAGTCTTTGGCAATTTCTTTAGATATCTGTTTTTTTTTCTACATCAAGGGTTAACAAAGAATTGAGAAATACAGTACAGATTATTTCAACATTTCTTTTCTTCTGACTCTAATCCACGTGACTTCACTCACACATAATGGGCGTATACAGTCTTTCAGAGAAAAAAATGCTCTCTTAGATGTTATCCAACCTCCAGAATTTCTAGTATTTATTAAATAAATATAGATACTATGGTACAATTCAAGAGAATCCAACATTTTTAAACGAAAAAATTTCTTTTGTCAAACACAAGGAATTCGCAAAAATTTAAATTTTTATAAATAATTCTGTAAAAATTTCTTCTTAAAAAAATGAGTGCACGTACCATTTTTCTAAGATTTCAAGTTCAAATTGAATTTTTAACCAACATATGAACTTTCAACCTATGAAGATAAATGTTCCTACTTAGAAAGAGTACTTTTTTAAACAAAAGAGTTAAATTTTAAACCAAGAAATATTTTTCAGCCAAGAAAGAACAAAATTCAACGAAACTGTTAAAAATTCAAGCCAAAATGACGAATTTTTTTAGAAAACGATTGTATTTTCTATCCTGAATCAAATTTTCATCAAAAATTGTATTTTTAATAAAATCGTTGAAGTTTCTGTAACACTGCTGAATTTTCAAGCTAAAAAGACGAATTGTCTACAAAACTGTTGAATTTTCTCCCCGGAAATATGCATTTTTTTTACAAAAAGTTCATTTTTAACCCAAAAAGATATATGTTTAGTCAAGCAGATAAATTTTATAACAAAAGGACCAATTTTTAGCAAGATATATGGATTTTCAACACATTACTTGAGTTTTCAACCAAACAGTTGAATTTACAAATAAAAAAGATAAATTTCCAACCAAAAATCAAATAGTACACGCTTTCAAATATCAAAAAGTTATTTTTCTGTAAAATAGTTCAATTTTCAACCGCGAGAGATGAATTTTGAACCCAAAAAGTAACAGTATACTTTTGAATCAATAAGAATTAACTTTCAACCAAAAAAATATTACTTTTCTACCAAAGCTAAATTTTCAATAAAAAAGGACGACTTTTCTATCCAAAAAGACGAGATTTCAACAAAAAAATTGAATTTTCAGAAAAAAGGTGACTTTTCACGCAAGAGAAATAAATTCTGAACCAAACATTTCATAGTAAACTTTTCAATTAAAAAAAAAAACTTTCAATAAAAAAATATTACTTTTCTGCTGTAGAAGAATTTTCACCATAAAAGTATGAATTTTTTTATTAAAAAAAAAAAAAACAAAACGAGTTTTTCACAAAACTGTTGAATTTTCGATCAGAAAAGATAATTTTTCAACCAAAAGAAAGGCATTCCCAACAAAGAATTTAATATAGACTTTTGAATTAAAAAGAATTACCTTTCAATAAAAAAATATTACTTTTCTGTCAAAGATTAAATTTCAATCTAAAAGGACCAATTTTAAATGAATTTGGCGAATTTTAAACTAACACGGATCACTTCACAAAAAATTGTTAAATTTTTAACTAATCAATAAAATGTTTAACCTAAAAGATACATTCTCAACCAAGTAGTTGAATTCTAATTAAATAACAGAAATTTAAAGAATTAATTATTAGTCATAAGACATCAGTTAGAACCAAAAGAATGCATTTTAAACAAAGTAGTTTAACTTTCAACCAATTAGTTTAACTTTCAGGTAGTTGCATTTTCAACTAATCAAGATGAATTCTTACGCTCTAAATCCCTTGGACCGGGATTCCGGTCCAAGCAATGGTAAAAAATTCGGGTTCCTCGGGCCAGAATTTTTCGCCCAAGCCAAGAATCTTCCTGGTCCAAGCTTGGAACCGGATTCCAGTCCCGTTTGGACTGTTCGCGAGCATCAGTTTAAGCCTTGGATCGATCATTGCTTTCCCGGTCTATTGGACCGGAAAGTCTGCCCATTGGACCGGAATCGCAGATTTGACCATTGATTGGACCAGAATTCCGGTCCAATGTATTTAGAGTATAACTAATAAAAAAAATAGTTCAATTTTGAACCAAACAGTTGCATTTTTAACCGAAAAAGATTACATTTTTACCAAAAGACCAAAAAGACAAATGCTCAACCACACAGTTGAATTATGAAACAAGAAAGGATGATTTATAAACAAAATTATTGAATTTGCAAAAAAATAATAAAAATTTTATTCAAAAAGATGAATTTTCAAATAAAAATATAATATTGGAATTTTCAAAGAAAAAGGATTAACTTTCAAGGAAAAACATAGCTGGATTTTCTTAATGGGTTCTGTTAATTTAGTTCGCACTTAAGCGAAAAAACGAGAAAAATGGAAGTTTCTTGAAAATAGGGGCAAAAGAGGAATTATTAAAAAAAAAAAAGAAAATAGGGGAATGAGGAAGAGTGTAAAGTCTCTAATTCAGAAAAAAATAAATGAAATACCAACTTTGAATAACAGATGCGATAAGCAATAAATCATTTCCGAGAGCACATAATTGCAGGGTGATATCTGTTTGCTCTCGTGTCGTTTAGTACTCAGTAGTAAGCATGTGTAATTATGTGCACCTTATCAATTTACAATTGTATGCCCAGAAGCCAGTTTTCATTTATCTTACGATTGAAAAGTAATCCTCTTGTACCACTTATTGACTACAAAACGTTTCATGTTTAAATCTCAGCAAGAAAAATATTATTTTATAAAACCTTTGAGTTAATTCAGAAGCTGTTTTTCCCAATTTCTTTTACGTTTGTATAATGTTAACTACTTTTTTGTGTACCTACATGCGATAACCGATAACTTATCGCATAGAAATGCACAGAAAGTACATTTCCACCGTCTGGAACAAATTTAAATATAAATCCAATAAAGATTTCAGGCGGCACTCGAGAAAAGATATACTACAATTTCGAGTTTCCCCGTTGTATGCAATAAAATTCACTCTTTGGATTACAATTAACATAAACGATTTGGAGAAGCATTTGTGACTCCCCTATTGTAATTGGATCAAATTTATTGCCTATTTCTGCCCGGCGTTATGGTAAAATGTCAAGAATATAAATTATTCTAATTATTAGATTCGGAACTCATATTACAATATTGGGTACAAATAATTAGGAGGAATATCTGCAATTTAATTTATAAGTCAACAATGACATTATTATTTCGATATGAAAGATCCAATTGAAAAAATAAAGTCGTATAACGCGAGGTATTACGTAAAATTTGTATCTAAAAAGAAGTGTTGTCAACTGAAAATTGATAGAAAAGGAAATTAAATATTTACAATTGACCTATTTTGACCTATCGGCGGGTTTATCAACTTCACAGGAGAGCCAAATCAAAATGGATAGTTACGTTTATATTATTAATACAGGATGGCCGCAAAACATCATTTGAAAAATTTTCAAACCAAAGAAAATAATTTAGAAGTCAAATTAAAAAATTTCAAAGCTAACTTCTTATTTCAACCAAAAAAAATGAACTTTCTATCATAAAACATGAGCTTACAGTCCGAAAGGATAAATTTTCAACAAAAAAGGTGAATTTCCGTCCCAAACAAAAAATAATTTTTAACAAAATACTTTAATATTCAATAGAAAAATAAAATCTTCAACAAAGTAGTTGAATATTTAACCAAAGTGCTGAATATTCATTTAACAAAGATTTATTTACAACAAAATGGTAGAGTTTTAAAATAAACCAGGTTAACTTAAACCAAAAACAGCTGCACTTTCAATCAAACAATTGAATTTTTAACAAAAATTATAAATCTGCAACAAAGAAAATGGAATTTTGACTGACTAGTTCAACTTTTAACCAATACAGAAAATTTTCAATCAAAATTAGGAATTTTCTACTTCGAGCAAAGAAAAATTAATTTTTAACATCAGTAGTTTCAACTTTCTCATCAGAAGAAGTTGAATCAGAAGTTGAAAATAAAAAATCAGAAGTTGAATTTTCCTGCCAAAAAGACAAATTTTCAACAAATAAAGATTTGCCAGTAAAGAAAAAAAAACAATTTATACAAACTGTTGAAATTTCAAGCTAAAAGACGACTTTTCTGTAAAAAAGTTGAATTTCGAACAAAAATGTTAACTACTTACCAAACAGTTGCATTTACAATAAAAAAGATGAAATTTCAAACAAAAAGATTAGTTCAAATTTTCAAATGAAGATATAAACCTTCAACCAAAAAATTTAATTTTTACTCTAGTTGAATTTTCAATTATAAAAATCACCTTTCAACTAAAAATGAAATAGTTACATATTTTCATTTAGAAAATTAATCTTCAAAAAAAACATTCTTTCACAACGTGTTTAAACTTTGAACTAGCGAGATGAATCAACCAATGATTTAATGGTACATATTTCCACCAAGAAATATTTTAATTTTTAATCAAAAACACATGTTTTTAAACAGTTGAATGCAAGAAAAAGGCGAATTTTCAAACCATATAATTAAATCCTCAGCCAAAGAAAATAAATTTTCAACCAAGCAGTTGCATTTTTAACAAAAAGGATTTAATTTCTACCACAAGAGATGAATTTCTAAACCGGAAAAACTTTTTTTTTAACAACGAAAATAGTTGAATTTTCAACAAAGAAACATCTCATGTGAATTTGCAACATGAAACTGTAAATTTTTAAAGATAATTATAGAGTTCTGAATTTTCCAAATTGAAGAAATTTCAAATGTAAATGATCAAAATTAGTACATTTCAAAATTACAGTTTAAATTTATATTATTAAAAATTGTGTTTGAATATATAGCACAATTATTCTAGAGATTTGCAATAGAACATTTTTCTATTTAAAATATTTGCAATTGAAATCTTCAATATTTAATGTGTATAATAGAAAAGAATCCATTTTTTATCGTTTTTGTAATGGTTCAATTTTTGAAATTTTAAATTGAAAATTATTTAAGTTTTAAGACAGCATTTATTTTTGAAAATACTTATAATTTTGATAAATATAACATATGTTTCCGTATATAGAAAAGGAACATTACAGGAATTTCCAGCTACTTCTGAAAGCTCGTTTTTGGAAGTTTTTGAAAAGTTATAAGTCTTACCATAACATGTGACTCTTTAAACATAATTCATAACTTTGAAAATAATCTAAAATTTTTTATTTGGATCTAATCGAAAAATTGCATTGAGTGAATTTCTAAATGTTATATTTGATATATACCAAAAATTTTGATTAAAACTTCTTGATATATTGGAAAAAATGACTTGTTATTTTTTTAGCATTGTGAAAATCCTGTAACACTTTTTCAAATTTTCATCGAATTTAAAAATGCATCAGTAATAAACTTTGCAAGTAATTTTTTCATCTGTCAGAATCTTTGCCAAAATGTCAAACTTTTATTTTCCGATCGTTACCATTACAAAAATAAATAAAACTTTAAAGACAAAAAAAAGTGTATTTTATAAACTATCATACAAATGAAAACATTATAAACACTCTGTTAAATTTAAATCAATTAAAAAATCCAATTAAAGCACTTAATGATTTATTAATATAATTTATTATTGATTCAAACCCTTCTAATTTGAATAGGCGTGAATCTAAGCGTTCAAAATCGGACACTATTTTTCAAATAGGGTAATTCAGTTATTATGAAACTTTAAATCATTACAAATTCAAACATAGGAGCTTCAATGTCGACAGAGTGAATTAATTAACTCAAAAATTATTATTATTATTATTATTATGAATGCATGATTTTCTCAAGACTGTTTTGTATGAATTATTAAAATTAATAATTAAATCAATTTATTTGAATAATTTAACCATTTAATTTAAAATATTTAAATGTAAAAAGACCAACATAATCTTTGACTTTCAAAAAACCATTTTTGAAAATTTGTGATTGAACTTGCTCGAAGGATAAATTTCTAACCTTGACTGAAGCTGAAGTCAATAAATAATCTTTAAGCGATAAAAAGACATAGTCATCATAAATAAACAAACCTATCCATATTCACTGCATGAGAAATTATTTTGTTAAAACGTATGCTGATAAATTATAAAATAAGCATCCAGTTTTATTTTTATTTTAAAACTGACATGAAGCATGATCATCACACATTATTGTACTTTTTGCTGCTTAGAGGCCGCCAATAAACGAAGTTAATAGGGGGGGGGGGGGGCACGCCAAAAACGATTATAAATTTGAAATTATATAATATAACCTAATAAGAAAATCCAAACATTTTTAGTTAACAAGTGCATTATTAAATTTTTTTACCATATATTTCTCGTTTTGTAAAAAATTATACTATTTGGTTAAAATTTTTTATTTATTCCATTTTTAGAAAATGAATCTTCTTCGCCAAAAAAAAACTTTTTTTGGGGGTTGAATGTTCAACATTTGCTGAAAATTAATTTAAGTTGAAAAATCGTCTATTTCGGTAGAAATTGCATTTTTTGGATTAAAAATCAGAGTTTTGTTCAACATTCAACTCTGGATGAAAATTTTTTATCTGAAAATCTAAGTATGCCATTTGAGGTTGGGAATTTATCATTTATAAATTAAAAATTCAACTGTTTAGTATAACATTCCTGTATTTTGTTAAAAATTCTTATTTTTGGTTGTAAAAAGAATCTTGTTTGTTGAAAATATATTCTTTTTTCTTGAAGATTTAACTATTTGGTTTAAAAAATCGTCTATTTTGTTTTAATTCAACTAGTTAAAAATACGTTTTTTTCTGTTAAAAATTAATTATTTAAACTTGAAATTTAACCATTTTTTCAGTTGAAAATGCAACTATTATGTTATAAATTAGTTTTTCTCGTTTACTTTAACTGGTTGAAAATTCACCTTTTGGTAGAAAATTCATAATTTATGATAAAAAGTCATATGTATTTCTTTATTTAAAATTCAAATGGCTTCTAAAGAATTCGTCTTTTTCATTTAAAAATAAATATAGTTCTGCCTATATGTATTTCTAAATAAAAAATGTTCCCAGACGTAAAAAAAGAAAAATTTTCTCTTGTTAAAAAAGCGTCTTGATGACTTGCAAATTGAGCAATTTTCGGTTGAATTTTCATCTTTTTTGTTTCAAAATTCGACCATTCGGTTGGAAATGGATCTTCGTAGGTTGAAAATTCAACTAATTTGATCAAGTCTCCTTGGGTTGAAAATTCAACTATTTTGTTAAAATTTCATCATTTTCAGATAAAAATTTATCTTTTATGGCAGAAAACTCATATTGCTTGATTGCAAATGCAATATATATATATTTGGACGACTTGAACTCTTAGGAATTCCAAGTGTTTTATATTTAATTCAATATTTCTTGAGAATCGGTTTCTCTTTTTTAGGTCCAATCTATTTTTAACGAAAGTGATAAAATTAATGAAATTCTACTTCCTTTCGCACGGTTTTTTTTGTATAGTTGTAGAGACACGATCAAAAGTTCAAGGTCGGGAACCAGTTCAGCTATACATGGCTGTATTATAGATTTTTTATGGATATAGCGGTAGGACCTATTATCCAAGCATAAAATAGGACCAGTCGTCCTGTCTAGACGCTTATTTTCTATCAAGGATATGAAAGGGTCTGAAATACATAACCTACTCTAACCTCGCGTGAGTTGAAAGGTACAACGAGTTTTTAGATCGTAGGTCATGCACCTTTTGTTCAAGAATTCCTGCCAGACAGAATCGGTAA
>JAWWLR010000034.1:85529906-85541064 GCA_035041075.1 Acraspis erinacei | reverse complement strand
AATACTTATTACATACTTTTCCTATGCAATATATAATCCCTAGGCATTATGTATAATGCCGGGCACGATATAGGCAAAGTATATCATCTTTATTTTGAATATAATGATGCAGTTACAGAAGGCCATCAGAAATTGATGAATATTCAAAGAATTCAACAAACGTTTACACGCTACTTACTACAACATGGCACTCATGAACGGTCAAAAGATTCGGTTTACATGTAGCGAACTAAGATCTGAAAAAGGTTAATTTTATTACAAGAATATTGAATACTATAATCAATTTTTAGTTTTCAATTTTCATCGAATCATGATTTTTTTTAATTAAAATATAATACAATGTTTAAGAGATTCGTTACAATCAAATTCTCAAAAATCATTTTAACCATTTTTTATTTAACAACAAAGTTCTTTTTTGTTGTTGTAATTTTCAGAAATGCCATTTCTTAAAGGTTTTCAGATTTCTAAAAAAACCCCCTTAAATGAGTGCGAGAATAGTGTGTCCACATTTATACACCAAACTCTCGCTTTCAGTCACCCCATTCTCGGCCTTCCTAGAACTTGACTGAAAGCGAGAGTTTGGTGTACCTGTAAACATTTGACGTTCGATTTTTGGCGGTCGAACCGCTCTTTCACCATTCCAAAATTGTTTATTTTAGGGAAAAATAATATTCCATATTTTTTTTTCAAATCTGTCAACATTAACTAGTGCCCCCGAGCTTTTGAAATTATGATGGGATTTTAAATAAAGAAGCTCCGCTTTTGGAAAAATGGATAAAATAAGTACATCTTATTGACCTTTCGTAAATTGAAGCTTGACCGCCTCTTAAGGGATGTTAAAGGAATAATTGACACCCAATAACTTTTAATGCTGACGCCCACAACCTGTTTGTATTGTGCCTGGAAATGCTCCACAAAATGCAAAATATCAGTTTTATGTAAATAATGTTGATTAATTTCAATAATAATCTTTCTAAGTTAAATTAGCATATTTCACGACTTACAGGATGAAGAAATTGCTTAAATGCATAAAAATTGTTTAAACAATTGAAAAATATCATCATTCGTTAATTGTATTTATAAGAAAAAATACGTTTTTCTTAAATTTAATTAGGAATCGTCAATATTAGGTGAATTGTGTTGAAACTTGAATGAATTATTATCTCAAACTACTTGAAAAGTCGACAAAATGTTAAATATTTAAGAAAAAAGTCGCAACTTTCTAGTATTATTCGAAGACAATATTATTTAAAATAATACTCAAATGAATAAACAATTATATTTGTTTGTTTGAATTATTTATTAGCTCACGCTAATTAAAACGTTGAAAATAAGGTAAAAATTCAGAAAATTCTGACTAAACAGAACTTTTAAAGCACATTGTAAACTATATATAAAAAATAATTTCAAGAAAATCAAAAGTGGATTTTTTTCAAAAATCGAGTTTTAACATTTGTTTTTGAAAAATACATACAACCACTTATCACTCTGAATATTTAAAAAATATATCTTAATATCTTTGAAATCACAAAAGTAAGGAAATTAAAAAAAAAGAGAAAAAATTGCACTAAAATAATGGAGAATATTTATTATAAACATTTCCGGGTATCCTCTGGGCATTATATATAATGCCTAGGCAATCTGTGTAATAGAAAGTATTTTAACTTTGCCTGACCTCTGTTGGGCATTATATGTAATACTTAGGGATTATATATATTGCCGAATTATATACCTTGCCTGTAACATATACATACAAGTGCAGTCCTTGAAAAATGATTTCCCCTGATTTTGCGAGGTTCCCGGAGAAAGAAATTGTTTGTTGTTTTTTTTTAATTTTGTCAATATTAAGACAACCGAGCCTTTGAAATTACGATGTGCCTTCAAATACGAATTTTCAACCCCAAAAAAAGAATACTTTACAACAAAATAGTTACGTGTTGAACCAAATAAAATGAATTATTAATCAAAAATAAATATGTTAAATTTTCAGTAAAAAAGTTAATTTTCAACCAAGAACATAAATGAATTTTTAACCAACGAAAGATGAATTTACAAACAAAATGAAACCTAAGCTTTCTAAATTAAAAAGTCTACCCGCCTTCGTATGCTGAATTTTCTACTTAATGAAGTATATAGGTAAAGATTAAGTTGCTCAAAGCTCTGTAGGCTTTGAGGTACACATTCTCATCGTGACACTCGCGCCGCAGTCTCCAGTTTTGACAGAAATTTGTAAATGTAACTTCTGTTGTTCTTTCACAAATTTTTTACTTTTATTTTTATTATTTACAATGTTATTTTTCACGAATAAAAAAAAGTACGCGTCTTATCAAGAAGTGATTAATAACGAATTTGTAGACCTTTTGTGGTATCACAATTTTTGTTAGTTCATTGTTTTTCGTATCCTGTCTAGATTTACCATAAAATTGAATTTGTATTCATTAATTTTTTACAATCAAGATTTGATTTTTCAATTTTTAAAGAAAATCCATAAAATGCGTTTTTTGGCTGTAAATCTTGATTTTCGATTTATTTAAAAAAATTTGAAAGTGCTATAACTCTGAGAATATTTTTATTTTATCAAAAAAAGTCATAAAGATAAATTGTTCGTCTTTTCTAATACTATAAGTATCCGTACATAGAATTTGCAAATTTATAAAAAAAGTGGTCTCCAGAATTTTCAAAATTCGCTCATTTTTTTAATTTGTATCGAAAATGGCTGGTTAATGAACTCGTCCTTTCTTTTTTGACCTAAAAAAAGTGGTGGTGTCAAATTTTTGACAATTCTCTAATATTTTCTCCATCATAAATGATAAGAATGTAAATATTTATTAACAACTAAAAAAAATAGTTAAATTTTCAACTAAAGAAATGACTTTTTAACTAAAATAATGAATCGTCTACCCAAAAAATTAATTTTAAACTACACAGTTGAATTTCCAACAAAAAAGTTGCATTTTCTACCTAAAAGACAAAATTTCAACAAAATACAGGGTTTTCAATTAAAAATGAATCTTTAACCAAAAATAGATAAGTTAATTTTTTCAAAATAAATTAATTTTTAGCTAAAAAAAAGATAAGTTTTCAAATAAAAATGGAATCGTTACATCTCCAGTAAATAAAATTTATTTTCAACTAAAAAAACACAAATTTCTAAACAAAATAAATTAATTTTTAACTAAAATGACGAACCTCAGCCCAAAAATGAACTTCTAACGACATAATTGAATTTCCAACACAAGAGTTGCATTTTCTAACAAAAAAGTCAAAATTTCATCGAAATACATAATTATGAATTTTCAACGACAAAAAAGCGAATTTTCAATAAAATAGTTACATTTTCAATCAAAGAAATTTTATTTTAATTAATTATTTTAATTTTAATTTAATTAAATTTATTTATTAATTTTTAACAAAAAAATAAATTAAAATTCCAGTAAGAAAACCCCAATCACCTTAATGAATTTTTCACCGAAAAAGTTAAATTTCTTACAAAAATGATACATTTTCCACAGAGAAGTGGAACGAATTTTTAAACAAATAGTTTAAGGTTCGGCCTACA
Organism: Acraspis erinacei; assembly: GCA_035041075.1. Taxonomy (NCBI): domain Eukaryota; kingdom Metazoa; phylum Arthropoda; class Insecta; order Hymenoptera; family Cynipidae; genus Acraspis; species Acraspis erinacei. The sequence goes on along the minus strand of JAWWLR010000034.1, from coordinate 85,537,505 downwards.
GGTTTAATGTTTAACTAAAAAATTTAATATTCAAGAAAAATTAGAATAGATAAATTTTCATTTAGAACAATCAGTTTTCAACAAAAACGAATTTTCAACAAAAGAGTGAAATTTTCAACGAAAGAAGTAAATTTTTAACTAAAAATCAAGTAATTGTAAGTTCGTATTTTTGGGAATTAATGACACACATTTTAATAGTAATATTTCTGGTTAAAGCTATTTTGTCATTTTTCAGATAATTTCCATTTGTTTAGATTTTTTCCCAGTCAAGTTATGAAAAGTGAGCACTTTTTGAGTAAATTACAACTGAATAGTGTGAAAAAGTTGGAGAGAATTATCTTTTTCTAAAATTCTCTTTCGCTAAATTTGTCATTATTAAGATATTATTCATTTCATAAGTTATACCTTCATTGTTAAAACAATTATTATTTGCTTAAAAAATTTGTTTCATCATGTAATCAATAGTTACTTTTCCATTGTGGGATTAATGAGACAGTTTATTTGTGTATTTCTAATATAATAAAAAAAAGCTTAAGCCAATAATAATTCTTCAAACATTAGAGGAATATATTCTTAATAATAAGCGACATGATGTTAAATGTTTTCAAAAAATTAAAATTTTAAATTATATTTTAAATAAAATTTATTTTATAATATTAATTTGAAAGTTCATCCCTCAAAAATAAATTAAAAAAAAAACTAGAATTTTTTCGAAGTTTCCAATAAGAAGTCAGACGAAAGTATTATTAGTTTAGAAATTTAATAAATGTCTCCAAGAAAAAATATTAGTTTTAACATTAAATTTTATCGGTTATTCCATAAAATACTAACTTTTAATGATTTACAAGGACAATTCAATTTACAAAAAGTTAATGGCAAGTAATTTTAATAAAATGCTATAAAACTCGATTAATTCTTATTTTCAAGCCTTTAATTTCAAATATTTTTAGAAATCCACATTCCAAAGGCCAAAAAAGTTTATTTTGAAACATTTCATATTGAAATCTTGAATTTGGATAATTTGAAAATTATTCCAAATTCGATTTTGAATGATAACTAAATAATTAAAATGATAAATTTTGGAAATTAAAAAAAATTATTCTTTAGTTTTGAAAGCCTTCAATTTAATATTCTACAACATTATAATCTTCAAATTTATATTTTGAAAATCTAAAAAGGCTTTTTCTAAAAAACTTTTCTCATTGAAGAATTTCAAAATAAAAATTGCATTCAAATTGGATTTTTTGGGCCTTCAAGCACAATAGAAATTTAATTTGATTTTATTTAATTCATTCATTCAATATTTTATTTATGGTTCCAGCCTCAGATATAAATTTCGCCCCTGAAATAATTTTCCTGAAAATATGATAGCATAAAAGGAAATAAAAAATACCGTAATAAACCTTTTTTATAAGTCTTTTACCAATATACTGAAAACATCAATTTAATCAAATTTATTCATAAATATTCCACAAAAAAAAAAATATTTATTTTTATCATCCCACGATCCTCGTGTAGAATTTAGCAAGTTAAATTAAAAATAAAAATAAATTCACTTTTGATTTAAATCTATAATACATTTTGAAAAAATGTAAAATGTACCCCGGGGCACCGGGGCGAGATGAACACATTCAGGTCAAATGGAACACTGGACTTCTCTAAAAATATATGGTTTGTGTTGATGTTATTTTCATAAATAACAAAAATAATGGCATTGAATTTATGGAGAAAAAAAGAAAAATGATTAAAATTACAAGAGCTGAAGCCTATTATTCTATGCTAATTTAAAACAAAAATAAATTATTGAAAATCACTGATATTTTCAACCTAAGATTTTTAGTGAAGTTATTTATCGAACTTTAATGTACTGACGCACTTATGCACAATTATTTAATTAAAAACCGGTTACTATTAAAGTTTTAATACAAATTTTGGTTTTGGGCGAAATGAGTCGAATTTATGGGGCGAGACGAGAAACTCTGCAATAAATTGGATTTGTGTATAAACTTTATTTTTGGAATTTGACAGAAAACTTCTATTTAAAATTTCTGCAAATTTTATAGAAAAAATTCCCATTTTTATGCAATGCAAAATTATGATTTTTATATGTAAATTTTATAAATACAGTTTGTAAAATAATTTCAAGGAATGATAGAAATAGGTCAGAAATAAAAAATTGCAAATAAATGTTAATTCAACAGTAGATGATTTATTTTAAAAATTAACAATTTATTGCAAAATATATTGTAATGAGTCTGATTTATCTACCTGAAATTAGAAAAATTAAAGTATGAGAAAAAATTTAATTAAATTGACCACTAATTGCACTTTTACTCTCAAATATTTATAAACCTCTTTTCCTGAGTAATGAGACTCAAATATACTGAAAAAATGATAGATTTCGTTACCGACATCGAGACCATTCCATAGTTCAAGTGGTTCGTATCCGTGCTAAATTTCTAGAATATTCATACTTAACCCATATCAAGTTACATTTGCACACCTGAATCTTTCGCGTATTAAATAAACAAATCAATTTTTTAATTAAATGTATTATCTATAGTTTTTTCTGTGCACTTCTTTGTATCCAGACTTCAAGTTCTAAAAATACCATATTACTTCTGCACTGCATTTGAACATTTAAATTTGTATTGAATTATCTTATCCTCGATCTTATCTTAGATATGCTCAAGATGAATTTATTCTCCATTATTCTAGAAAATGTCTTAAGTTTCTTATTTTCCTAGTTTTATTTGTCAGGAAAATCAAGTATGGATCAATTTCTCAAAATGTATCAAATATCGAAGGTCTGATGCTGCCTTTCGTGTTCAGATTGCATTTCCAGCTGAATTCTCCGGCACGTGGAAGTAAATTATGTGATCTTCCAATTAGAAGGTCAAGGTTGGAGTATCGGATGGCATTTAATAGTTGAAGTAAGAAAATTCAAGGTTCTGCTCTTTGATCGAATAAAGACCGTGAAAAGTGTAACAACTTAATGAAAACTTTGTAGCAGCCAGGATCAACTGAAGGGTTGCAGTACGGAACAAGATAATCATAAAAATGAAAAATTTTCAGGACGGCGAAGAACAGGCCTCGAACATACATCAGACACAAAAAATAGTGTAAATAGTCTCAGAAGTTTGAAAAAAATGTGAAAATAGTGTCATAATATTTTTCAAGTATTAAACTTATATGTAGTCCGAAATTAAAGGTTTATAGTCTGAAATAATAAAAGTTTGCAATCAGAGACAAAATTATAAACAAAATTTTTAGTTTCTAACCTAATATTTTTAAAGTAATAAAAATGACCTTCAATGTTTATTTAAAATTGCATTCTTTAGTCTACAAGTAATCAAAATTCCCATTTATTTACAGTCTTTTCCCTATTGTCCTCTTTTTCTTGTTTTCCACTTAAATGCGAAGTGATAATTAATAGAACCCAATAAGAAAATCTATTTTGTGGCTGATGGTTCATTCTTTTAGGTCAAAAAAGCATACTGTTACATTTTGGTTTAAAAATACATCTTTTTGGTTCAAAATTGAATTATTTAGTTGAAAATTCAATAATTCCGATACGGCATACTTTATTTGATTAAAAATTTATGTCTGTTATTGAAAATTCTTCTTTCTCGGCAGACTGTCAATTTTTTGGTTACAAATTAACCAATTTCAGTAGAAAATTAAATTTTTATTGAAACTTCAACTGTATTTAAAATTTTCAGACAGGTGACGTCAGTCCTAATAGTTCAAAGCCCCCCAACTTTGTCCACAACATTTTTATCAAATTTTATCAAACAAAAGAAAAATTTCTTGGAAATATAATATTTCAAAAAATGACAAAAAATTCTGTCATTTTTTAAATTTCTGCCTAAAGTGGCCAAAAAGGTTTTTCTTATAATTCTTTATGTTAGTTCTAATAAACTAATTAAACACTTGCATATTTTTAAGTTTGAAACCAAATTTTTTCTGCACTTTTTTTACGGATCCTAGGTAAACGGATTTTCACGGACCTTGTGTAAAAATGGCTGACGTTTCAGCATCTGTAATAAATAGAAAAAAATTTGTTTCAAATTTTAAATTATTGAAGTGTTTCCTTAGATCACTAAAAAGAGAATGCAGAAAAAATTCTATTACCAATTAATCTAATCATTTTGAGTTGTTTCGGCCTGCATCAGCTTTGCTGATGTTGTGTTCCAAAGAGAAAATTTTCCTACATTATGAAATCCGTTTAAAAAAAGGGGCGTGCGTTTTTTCCCAGTAAGCATTGATTCGTAAACAGTCGAGGATGGAATCGATCAATTTTAAAATAAACGCAAGGACTTGTGGGATTGCACACTTGGCGGAAGTAAAAGAATGCTCGTGTCGGAAAAAAGGAAATGAGGAGGGTGAGAGGGAGGGAGGGGAGATAGGAATTTCCTCCCATCCGATCGATCACTGCCACTGATAACAATTCATAAAGCTCATTACGTTCGTCTCACTGACCATAAAACAATGTATTGGCACCGCAAGAAATCACGCTTATCAACACCCAACTACGTCAATCGAACTTGTATTTACAAAAATGAATAGTTTGGCCGCAAAATTTATTTTTCAAATTTTTCAATCTCTTAAACTGAACCAGCGAAATTTTAACTGGTTGAATCAGTATTTTTTTAATAACCACTGGTTCAAGCAGTATTGTTTTTATTATCACTGATTAATCCAGTGATTTTCCGAGTTTGACTGGGTGAACCAGTAAGTGACTCAAATAAAACAGTGTTAATGAATATACCAGTGACGTGAAATGATAGATTCAACCAGTGATATAGCGCTCACCGCGGCCAACACATGAACCTCCAGCGAGTCAAATTTTCATCAAAGAGATGAGTTTTACACTAAAAGGATCAATTTTCCAACAAAAATACGATTTCTCAACAAATAAAGATTTGTTAGCCATGAAAAAAATGTCATCCAAATTGCTGAACTTTTTCAAGCCAGCAGACGAATTTTCTATAAAACAGTTGACATCTCAACTTAAAAATAGCGATTTTCAACAAAAAAGTAGAATTTTCAAAAAAAGTTACATTTGAATTAAACAGTTGCACTTTTAACCAAGAGAAGAAATTTTAACCAAGAAAATTATGTTTCTACAAAAAAAATCGAATTTTCAACTAATATAGATCAATTTTCAACAAAATAGTCAGATTTCCAACAAAAGGGATGAATTTTCAAATAAAATAATGAATTTTCCAACCAAAAAGGCGAATTTTCAACAAATGAAGATTTTGCAGTAAATTAAACAAAAGTGCATACAAATTTCTGAGCGTTATTCAAGCCGAATGAGAGCAAATTTTAAATAAAAAATTAATTTAAAACCAATTTTTTAACAAAATAAATTTGCAATCAAAGAGATGCGCCATTAATCGCAATCAATTTTTAACAAAAACGTTAAACTAAACTATAGATGAAATTACAAATAAAATTATTAACATATTATCGACCAAAGCTATCAATTTTATAACATGAGTTTGACCGCAAAATGCATGGGTATAACAAAACAATAAATAAATGGTGAGCTAAATTCGAATCCGTGGTCAAAATTCGAATATTTTGACTTGAAAATTAAATATGGCGGTTTTTGCATACAAAAATAGTGAAAAATAATTGATTTTTTATTTTTAGAAGTTTTTTCAGACATAAAACGCGTTAATATCTTAAAATGTCTTCAACCATCGGTACACAAAATTCTTAAACTTTAACAGAACATTTTTATACATGTGCTTTTTCCTCCAAAATGGCGGACAAAATACAAAAATGTCCCAAAAACTGTTTTTTTTCCCATCATCGTTATTTTTCTCAAAAACTTCAAAGTTAAAAAAAAAGTTCCATGGATTAAAAATGTCTTGAAATTAACCATAGAACAATATAAAATTTTTTTCAGATTTTTTAGAAAAACTTTGATTTTTCAAAAAAATTAACGAGTTTTATGTCTGAAAAAAAATTATAAAAATAAAGAATCAAACATTTTTCACTATATTTGTATGCAAACACCGCCATATTTAATTTTGAAGTCAAAATATTCGAATTTTGACCACGGATTCGAGTTTAGCTCAACCAAAAACATAAGGAACAGTACTTTTGATCTATTTATTGTTTTTTTATACCCATAAATTTTGCGGTCAAACTCATGTTATAAAATTGATAACTTTGGTCGTCAATGGGTTAAGATAAAGAATTTTTTAGTATTTAAAAATATATGGACCAATTTTACACGATCCTTGACTTTTTAAGATATTTCGAAATATTCTACAGGATTTTATCAGATTTCCGAGGATTCTATGGGGTTTTAAGATCTCAATGTATTTTACTAAATTATCCAGGATTTTAGGAAATATTGTAGAATTTTTCAGTGGGCCTTATAATATTTTAGTGAATTTCAAAAAAAGTTGATTCACGAGAAATTAGGTTTTTTGTAATATTTCAAAGGATATGAAATATTCCAGGGAATCTTAAAAGATTCCAAGGAATTTGTTATTAATTTTATTAATTTGAAGGGCTCCATGTATTCTTAATAAATTTTGCAGGATTTCAGCAAATACCACCATGGGATTCCACGGGACTTTATCATACTTTAGTGAATTTCATAGTATTTATTCGCGAGAAGTGAGGTATTTTGTAGGGTCTTAAAGATTTGCAATCATTTTTCGGAATCCAGCCTGAATTCATATTAATTTTTACTCAATTCTCGTAAATTTACTCAATGTTACTTCATTTCTTTTTTTTAATTCCTTAGCTTTTCAAGAGCTTTAAAAAATTTCAAAAGATTTTAAATATTTGTGGGTATGGTATAAGATTCCCAGGCATTTTTAAGAACTTTAAGAAGATTCAAGGGATTTCAAGGTACCAAAGGATTCGAAATATTTTAGTGCATTTGAAACGATTTCCTTAAATTTTCATTTATTTTCAAGGCATATGTAAGAGATTTTAATATTTTATTGGATTTCAAAGAATTTTTCATAAGAAATGCGGGACTTCATAAGTTTTCGAAGATTTAAAAAGATTTTCAAATATTTTTTGCAAATTCAGTTAGAATTCGCCCTGAATTCGTTTTAATTTGTTTTCAAATATTTTAGAATATTTAAAAATATTCCGCAGCATTTTCAATCGATTAAAAAAATGTTACAAGATCTGTAAGGTTTATAGGATATTTTAAAATATTCCAAGGGATTTTCTAAGATTTTCGAGGATTTAAATTATTGTGTGGGATTTCAAGAGTTCACAAGGTATTCTACAAAATCTTCAGCATTTTGGAAAGAATCATCAGATTTCCAATAATTTATTCACAAGAAGGAGGGATTTCGTAGGATTTTAAAGATTTTAAGAGATGTTTAAATATTTTTGCACTTCATTTGGAATTCGCCCTGAATTATTTTTAATTTAGTATGAGTTCTTTTGAATTCTTTTGAATGCTTCTAAGTTTACTTACTTCTACCAATTGCAATGGATTCTCAAAAACTGGTTTTATTTACTTACTGGTTTTATTACTTTGAACGTAATAATTTTAATTGTATTTAGAAAAATTTAATTTGTACGTAAAATTGTTGAATTTCGATATATAAA
>JAWWLR010000034.1:85491202-85502120 GCA_035041075.1 Acraspis erinacei | reverse complement strand
AATAAGAGTGACGTTAAGTAATTCAGATATCAGAAGAAGTCCCTTGACTCGAAATGGGAACATCATCCTCACGGCACGAGCTAAATTGCTAAAAGTACGAAACCAGCTCAACAAGTTCCTGATTCCAGACCAGAATTTCATTTTATTGGGCATCAGCCAAGAAAACCCGTTTCATGGGGTGTCTCCCTCACGAGGTTAAGGCACTTTAAGAGTACTAATCATTCATGAATTTATCAAATTTTGAGTAAGGTCCTTCCATCACTTCCTCAAACAAAGTTCTTTTAAAAATATCACGCGAGATTTTTTTTCTTATCAAAAGTTCGTTGCATTCAGAGAACGAGAATATGACTAAATAGAATTATTTAAAATCAACAAAAGAAGTTTTGCTTTCATAGTGAATACCATTCTTAATAGTAATAGTCCTGTACAGAAATAACTTTTTATGACTCGTGGACTTTGTGCAAACATTTTCAGTCTGGAAAAGAGCAATTTGAACTAAGTATTATAACGAGAGCAATTTAATTTGCACTCTAGAAACGTGAAAAGAAAGTGTTGAAAAATGGGTAAGAATGAAACAATTTTTTTAATGAGAAAATTATGTTAAAAATGCGAATGATAAATAAAAGGTAATGCTTTGAAAACAGTTGACTTGTAAACCTGAAAGATGGATTTCCAACCAAATAGTTGAATTTTTAACCAAACAGTTGCATTTGCAACTAAAAGTTCGAACTACAGGAATTTCGTAAATAAAATATATGAACTTTTAATGAAATAGTTAATATTTCAATTATGAAAGGTTAAAATTTCGAATAAAGAAGATTAAGCTTTCACTAAAACTAGTTGCATTTTCAAAGCGAAAGGTTTACATTTTTTAGAAGGCATTTGAGTTTTCAACAAGGAACGTTAAATTATTTTAAACAAAAAAATTCATTTTCAACAAAGAAAAATTCATTTTCTGCTAAAAAGAAGTACAAATTTTCAACTTATAAAGAATATCATTTAACCCGACAGAATGGAATACATAGTTATATTATATTTTTAACAATTTTATATTTATATTTTTAACAAAACAGTTCAACTATCAACGTAGTAGTTGTCTTTTCAACCAAAAAAGATTAATTCTCAAAAAAAGATGTAATAGCTGATCCTTCAACCAAGAAATATTTTTAATTTAATAAAAAAAATTAAATTCAACCGAAAGAGATGAATTTTCAAGAAAATAGAGAATTCCTCAAACAACATATTAATTTTCAACGAACCTGTTGCAATTTTAAACAAGAACAAAAAGAAAGCAAAAAGGTAACATTTTTACATTTTAATTTTCAAGCAAAAAAAGCTACTTTGCAGCGAGATAGTTGAATTTTCAACAAAACTTTTTAACCAAAAAGAAAGAACTTTTAATTTTTAAAAATAGCGAAAAAACGAAAAAAGGAGAAAAAAATAATTATTTAAAGAAGGGGAAAAGAGGTCTGCATTTTTAATATAGGCTCTTTTAAAAATTGAATAAAACCATTTAAATTTTAAATTTATTATTTTTGACAGTATTTCAAAGTTCTGTTTACAGAAATTACCTGACTTTTGCTTTTTTTAAATCCCTGATATCCAAGTTTTCCCTGACAAACAGCCACTCGAACTCTGTACAATATTCTTGAAAAAAAAAATAAAATCTGCACATTTCCTGATAAAAGCTTTATCATAATGAAAGCTTGTTCTCTTAATTTGACTCAGTAAGAAATGGGTCACTGATTGAAATCAGCAAGAATTTTCACTGGAAATCCGTAAAATCTCACTAATTTATATTTAGAAAGAGGAGTAAATTGATATGGACTAATCAATTATGATTTAAATAAACGCGGAGAGAAGCGGTAAATAAAGCATTAAATTGGCTAAATGTAATATTAAATTTAACGACAGATAAGCCATCAATCATACGAGTTTAATGCAACTCAAAGCGAATTTCCCTACTTGGATTTATCAGTATTCATTCTAATATTAGGACCGTCCTTTAGAGTGAATAATAGACAGTTACAGAAGTAGATGATATATTGTCAGGATTTCAAATCTGACATTCTTTTAAGGGACATCAATTAATTACGTAATATTTTTTTTGGGGAAGGGGCCTGGAAAATCTTAGTAATCCTTACTTTAAGGTAGGGGGAACAAAGCACTTTACGTAAATTTTCTCTTTCTAATTATTTTTTCAAATATGTTAAATATGTCATTCTTCTGGGTTGATTAATACTCTGTATTAAATTTTTGGATCAGAATTAATCTTTATTGGTTTAAAATTTATGAGTCTACTATTATATTTTTGGATAAGAATTAACCTTTTTTTAGTTCAAAATTAAATTAATTTGTTAAAAGTTCATCAATTTGGCTAAAAAGTATACGTCTTGGTTGAATATTAAACGGTTTCTTTAATTTTTTGTTTGCTTGATAATCTAAAAATGTGATTGCACTTTTTTTCTTTTTTGACAAACAAATTTCTTTTATTGAAAATGTATCTCATTCTGTAGAAACTTAACCTTTTATTACTAAGAATGCAATTTTATAGTTAAACATGAATATTTTACGGTTAAAAATGAACTTTTCCGTTGAAAATTCAACAGTTTTGTAAAAAAAAATGGTTTTGTTTTCATTGAAAATTAATTTTAACAAATGAAAATGACATTTAACAATTCAAATACATAGTTGAAAATTCAACTATTTGATTAAAAATGTATGAATTTTGTTGAAAATTCTTCTTTTCTATTAGAAAATTAATCTTCTTGGTGGAAAATTAAACTATTTTTGTAGAAATGTATGCATTTTGTCAGGAACTCATCTTTTATACAGAAAGATAATCTTTTTTGTTAAAAATTCAACTGTCTGGTTCAAAATTAATCTGTTTTGGTTGAGGATTCAACAATGTGGTAGAAAATTCAACTATTTGACTATTTTGGTTAAACATTGATTTTTTCATGTTTAAAAATTCAACGATTTAGTTAAAAATTCATGAAATTTTTTGAAAAATCGTCCTTTTTGGTTCAATTCTTGAAGTCCTTTAAAATCTGGTAAAAGAACTTGAAAAAATTGAGATACTCTCGAAAATTGTATTCGATCATTTTTGCAAACTTTTGAAATGTTTAAAAATCATTTGAAATCTGTGAAATATCTCAGAATCGTTTGAAATCCTTTAAAATCTTTTTAAATCCCTTAAAAATTCATGCATTTTTTTGAAAAATCGTTCTTTTTGGTTCAATTCTTGAAGTTCTTTAAAATCTGGTAAAAGAACTTTAAAAAAATTGAGATACTCTCGAAAATTGAATTCGATCGTTTTTACAAACTTTTAAAATCTTTTTAAAACATTTTAAATCTGTGAAACCTCTCGGAATCGTTTGAAATACCTTAAAACTTTTGAAATCCTTTAAAATCTTATTAAATCCCTTAAAGACGCATAAAATCCTTAAAAAACTTTGAAAATCTTATTACATTCCATACAAATTTTGTAATTCTTCTAAACACTTTTGTGGTCCTTTAAAATACCTTCAAATCCCTTGAAATCTATTGAAATCCTTTCAAATCGCTGGGAATCTTTCAAATCTTTGGACATCCTAAGAAGTCTCAATTACACTAAAAATAATTGATATATTGAGTAAAAATGATAAAATCTTACGCAATGAGGGAGGGCCACAAAAATTTATAAAATATTAAAAATCTCGATAAATGAATAAATTCTAATAATAATAAAGAATAGTTCAAAAATCATCTTGGAGACCAATTTCTCGACCAAATCAAACTCTAATCTCGATTGAATTAGGAATAAAAGTGATTTGATGTTAAGGCCACCTGAGACCACATTTTTCGCAAGCAAGGCAATTTTATTCTGGTCTGGTGCTCTACTGAATTTTAGGTCACACTTCCTCTCTTTATGACATTCGTCAGACAAAAATCGATAATAGTTTGTATTGCTTTACACAAAAGAAATTAAAAAAAGAGAAATAAATTTCCCTGGTATAGGAAATTTGATTTCATTTCTGAGATAAAAAAGCACGCTGAAGATACTTGGTCTTTTAGAATCCAATACTAAATAAAAGGTAAATAAGGTATTGCTTTTTATAGACTTTTTTTGTGTTAAATCTGATATTCATTTTCCTTGGCGATGTTTTATCAAATGAAACCATCTTCCCGTCGATTACGAGGAAAATTAATATTAGTCTTATTGACTTTTTCCTCGATAGACCAAAAACGATCGATTCACTTTTCTTAAATTTTTGGAAATTATGTTTCGATCAATATTCTAGAAAAAGACGGCTTAAAAAATCAACGAATGTTACAAACATGGTCCGGGATTCAAGTCTTTCAACTCTCGGTTAGATCAGGCGGTAGCGCTTCGAGTTTGTAACCGGAAAGTTCGGGTAGTATCCGACTTTGTGGTGTACCAGGAGTAAGAGCTAATTCTGGTCAATGGCGATCGTATCCTCTTCAAAGTACTCTTTGTGCACCTTGGAAGCCACAAAATTCTTCCAGCGATCCGACAACTTTCGGATCACCTTTTGGAATAGCTACCAGCTGCTTATACGCATTCTGTTTTATTTCCTCCGCGTCTTGAAATCGCTTTCCTTTTAGAGGATACTTCAATCTGGACAACAGCCAAAAATCTCAGTGAGCCAGGTCAGGAATAAATAGAGGCTGTTGAACTCATTTAAGACTGTGTTTCACCAGATATTGCTGAATAAGCTGCGATGCACTCTGAGCAACAATTTCCTTGAAACAAAAGCATCGTCCTCTTGACTGCAAGATTTTTATTATTTAACACTCGCACTCGTTCCACATTTTGAGGTGTTTTGGCCGATGCGGGCCTGCCAGAGCGAGGGTCACTTTCCACTGAATAAGCACCACTTTTTAAATCACCTAAAGTATTCTTTAATTACAGTACCACTCACACACTCGTCACCATACTTTTTCTGAATCATAACCATGGTTTTCGAACATGAAGTACCAAGTTTTTGGCCAAATTTAATACACCCTCTATTTTTTATGCATTCCGTCATCCTGAAAAGCGACGCGTACGCGGTTAGACGTTTACGCTACTGGGTAAACTAGTCGACTTACGATTCGCAGGACCGTGTCACTTAGCAGGGACCCTCACAGAGGTCCTCTCTAAATGATAAACATCTGTTTTGGACAATAATACAACTAAATGCAAATTTCGAAACACAAGGTCGGATACTTTCCGGACAGATCTCGTATGAACAAAAAAATTCGGTTAGTCAACTTTTTTCTCCTGTATGCTTTTTCAGACCTTAATCAAGGAAAAAGCCAATAACAATCTCACGAAAGCAAGTAGTACTCAGTTAGGATTGTTTTACAAAAAGAAAACAAGAAACAGATCCTTTCAGGAGAATTGGGGTCGGAAGAACCACCGTAAAATTTAATCGCAGGTCAAGTAAGGGTTTCGCATTTGCTCTGAGGGTTTGCCCGACAAAATGTGAGGAATGCATAAGAAAAAAAAGGACATATACAGGAGTAAGACGGACATAGAGACCACCCCAGTTGCTCTTCTTTTTGTCTGTGCAGTCTAGACTGGAGGGGTCGTGTTTCCAGAGGCCGCGGTCGACGACCTGGACGTCGATTCACGGACGTTGAATTAAAGGTGAATTCACAACAATCAGGGAACTCTATGACCCCCTCAGCATATCGCACGCGTCCGCAACAGGATTCGTGATGCAGCGCAACAAAAGCTCACGAAGAATCGTTTGTGCTTTCGTCGACAAACTTTTATTCTTCAGTTTATCGTTGAGATTCGCTAGAAATGAACACCTGTATTTAATTACCTCTGTTTGTACGAGGATTGTCTTTCATGAAGCCTTGTTGTTCAAGAAAAATAGTGCTGAGGTTTTATTAAATAGGGTTGCTACAAAATCCCGGTTTCGAAATTCCTTGACTTTGTTCCTGACCAATTTTTTATTTTCCCTGCCCATTCTAAATTTTTATCTTGGGTATAAAAAACAATCTTATACCTAGGAGATCAATAATATTATTGCAAGAAAAAGTTTCTATATTTATTTATGACAACAGTCACAAAGAAAGTTAAATTTTCAATCAAAGTCATGAATCTCCGATAAAAAAATGAATTCTTAACAAAAGTGTAATAGTTGATATTTCTACAGAGAACCTAATCAATAGGAAATTTGAAAATCAAAACTGAATGTGGCAACCTGTATTGAATTCTTATAGAGATTTTCAAGATATAGTTAATATTGCCGGGAATTCCGAGATTTCCTACTCTGCTCGTGATCAGAAATCACGTCGGATTCTACAGAGTCGGCTAAACTCGGTGGCTTTCGGATTCAGTCGGCTCTTCGTTCCACGCATGCGTATGTCGAAATTCTCCATACCACCGGACTTCTGGCCACACTTAGCCAAAGATTTCCAAGATTTCCCAAGAATGCTAGATTGAATTTCTACCAAAAAATATGCTAAGTTTCGACCAAAAACATTTGAATTAAACCATAAAATACTAATTTTCAACGAATTAGTTAAATTTTTATTGAAAAGAGACTAATTTTCAATTCAAAAAGAGGGATTTACAAAAAAAAGAGTTGAGGTTTAAACTCTAAAATATGAATTTTTAACCAATCTTCTTTGAATTTTCTACCAGAAGAATTGAATTTTCAACTAAAAAAAGGGTAGAATTTTTGCGTCCATACACAAGCACACCGACTTCCCTTTTCCAGCTCCCCCTTCCCCTTGCTAGGCCATACGCTTCGTCCCGGCCATGTTATAAACGCCCATAAACATTAGGACTGTCAGGATATTTAGAATCGGCAACAAATAAATCAAATAAACACATTAGATACATTTTTAACCTACGAAATTAATTTTCAACAAAAATGATGAATCTTAAAAAAAAGAATTTATAACCACGTAGTTGCACGTTCAAACCAAAAGATGACTTTTATACTAAAAAAAGCAATTTTTCAACAAAAAAAATGTTTTAATTTTCAGTTAAAGAAATTAATTTTTAATCAAAATGACGAATCTTCAAACAGAAAAAGAAATTTTTAACCAAATAGTTGAATTTTTAACCCAAAAGATTGATTCTCTTAATAAAATAATAATAATTTTCAATATAATAGTTGAATTTTTAACCAAAGAAATAGCTTTTTAACAAAAAAGATGACGTTTTAACTAATAATTAGTTACCAAGAAAATTAATATTCTATCACAAATTACGAATTGTCAACCAAACAGGTGAATTTTTAACCAAATAGTTGAATGTTCAACTGAAGTAAATAAATTTGAACCAAACATGAAACCGTTAATTTTTAATTTAAAAAAAAGTTCAAGAGAAAAAAATAATTTTTCACAATATAGTTAAATTTTAAACAAAAAAAAAGGGTTTCGACAAAAATGATGAATTATCAACCACAAAAATAAATTTTTAACAATATATTTCAAGTTTCAACTAAGTAGCTGAATATTTCACACAAAAAAGATGAATTCTCAATAAAAAATGTAATAGTTTATATTTTAAAAAAATATTTAAAATTTAAAACCAAAAAATAAATAGATAGTTTAATTCCTCTGAAACTTATACAAGTGATTGACTTTTCGTGTTGGAAGCAAGCTGTTATAAAAGTGATAAAACGATTGATTGAGAGCTTCTTTACCCTTGAAAGGAAATTTTTTATCCTGTCCCGAAGATGCATTTCTCGTAATGTTCAAAACGTGTAAAAATACACTTTTCAAATAAAGAACTCACCTAAAACAGATAAAAAATACAAAACATGTTAGTCGTGCAGAAATTGGTTGTGTTTACAAAATTGAAAATAGTAAAATAAGGATGGGGCACAAATATACCTCAAATAAATCATTTTAATTTTAATTAATTAACACGTACAGTCTCCGAAATATTCACTAAAATACGTAATCTCTTTAAATCTCTTAAAATCTTTAAAATCCATTTAAACTCCAATTTTCAAATTTTCAACCAAGAAAAAAGGATACTGCAAATAAATAGCTAAAATTTCAAACCAAAGTGGTGAATCTCCGAAAAAAATAATTCTTTACAAAAAGTATAATAGTTCATATTCCTATCAACAAATATTTTAACTTTTAAACAAAAAACAGTTGTTTGAAATTTAAAAAATCCTTTAATCTTGTTAAATAGCTTAGAACTCTTTTTATTTTTTAATTTTTAAAGTTTTTTTTGCTTAAATTCCATTATATACTTTGAAATCCTTTTGGTATCTTAGATATCTTTTTAAGCTCCCTTGAAATTTGTAATCTCTTAAAATTATTTTAAAAATGGTAAAAACCTTAAAATCTCTTAAATCAGTTAAAATATTTCAAAAGAACTTATAATCTGTCTAAACCTTTGAAATTTCTAGAAATCTCATGTTTTAAAGTCCTTTGAAATCCCTTGGAATCTTTACAATCATGAAATATTTGGAAATTTTGATTTTTCAGAGGGAGGATCAAAAATTGAATCAAGAGATTTTATATGAAATATTCGTGTGAAAGAAAACCCAAGTTCAGCTGGGGTTTATCGCCCGAATAACCTTGAAAAGAACGGCCTCATGGAGGGTCATTGTCCGTCATATTTGAGCCGCAGGAAGTGCGAATACCATAAGAATCAATTTTAACCCCCAGGAGTAAATGAGGGGTTGTTCGAAAATTTGGAGGCTTCAAATATATTTTAGATTATACCCTTATTGTATTGTTGAGGTCATATCAAGAATCTAATATCCAGAATTTGAATGCGAAAATGTGATTCATAATATTGGACTAACGACTAGAATTCAAGAAATTTTAGAGGAAACGGATTAGAGGAAATAAATTAAAGACACCAGAACGATAAATATATAAGGAACAAAAAAATAGAAATTTTTCTAAATAGCGAAGAAATATTCTGTAAAATCAAAATCACCATTCAAAGATGGATCGAATGTCCACTCCCGAATTGTAGTGTTGCCGAATTGAGGATTAAAAAGTTTGATAAGAAAAAGATATCCAGTTCCGAGAAAATAAATACGAAAGTTGACCACAAACTGACCACAAATAGGAGCAGACTCAGCACCAGCTTGCGATAAAAGATATGTTTCAGATAAAGTAAAATTGGATTTTTTTCAAAAGAGCGAGAAAACATTCTATAAAATCAATATCACAATTTAAAGATGAATTAAACGTCCACTGTTGACTTGACGTATTGCTGAATTGAGGCCAAAAAAGTTCGATTAAAAAAAGCTATCCAAATTTGAGGAAATGGATGTGAGAGTTGATAATCTCAAAGTGACATTAACCTAAAATTGAAGAAGTCTCGGCTGCGGACTGCGATAAAAAATTCCATTTTGAATTTAAAAAACAGATAAGAAATGATTTTTCACCAATATTCCTAACATTTATCGATAAATAGTATCCTAAATTACTTGAACTCTTTTAAAACATAATTTCCTAAAATTGCCCCTTGTCCAGATATCATTATCATCTATTCAACTAAAGTAATTAATTTTTTTAATCTTCTAAAGTAGATTATCATCAGTGCTAAATTCTTCTAGGTTACCATAAAATGAAGCTTTATTATGTCAGGTCAAGGCTCACTAGAAATAGAGAAGCGCATGGGGCCAATTATTCCACATTTTCCAACCACTAGGGTATATTACAAAAAAATAAGGTTCGTGAACAAGCATGGAAAATCTAGAAAATTCCGGGAATTATAAAAAAAGGATTGCAAAACACGAATAAATAAACATTCAAAAAGCCCTGATTTTTCCCTCAGATATTTTTTATTTTTCCTAACAATTATCATTGACAGACCAGCATTTTGATAATGTAACATTTTTAACACAGTATATTTTACAAACAAAAAAACAACTTCAGATTAAAATTTACAAATTTCTTTCTTTCAACCAAAGGAATATTACTTTTCTACTCTGAAAGACGAATCTTCAATAAAAAAAAGAAATATTAACAAAAAAACTACGAACTTTCAACAAAGAAATTTGAATTTTCATTCCACGAGGAAAAATTTATTGTCCAAATAGATGAAGTACAGCAAAATAGTTGTATTTTTAATAAAATACTTGCATTTACTATGAATATAGATAAATTTTCAACTGAATAGTCGAATTAAAAATTTTTAATTTGCAAGCCAAAATGAATAAATTTCTACCAAGAGATGAATTTTTATACTAAAAATAGACATTTTAAACCATGAAGATTAATTTTCTATTAAAACATGCGAATTTAAAAAAAATACACGAATTTAAAAAAAATTACTTGAATTTCCAAACAAAATTGGCAAATTTTTAACAAAAAAGTTGAACTTTAAACAGAAATGATGAATTTTTGAACAAAAAGACGAATTTTCAACAAATCAAGGTTTTTCAGAAATGAATGTAAAAAAATAAAAAATAATAAATTACAATAGTTAAATTTTCATCTTGATGTGAATTTTCAAATAAAATCATGAATCTTGAACTGTAATAGCTAAATTTTCACATTAAAAAATCAATTTTCAACCAATAGTTGCATTTTTATTTTTAAAATATGAAATTTCGACAAAATTAGATGAATTTTGGACCAAAAAGACGAATTTTCAACAAAATAGTGAATAACAAAATATTAATTTTCTACAAAAAGTCAATTTTTTACTAATGTAGTTGAATTTTCAACGAAATAATTAAATTTGTAACTAAAACTATAATCGTCAGGAGGAAAGCAGCTGTAAAAAAATAGATATACAAGGCACTTAAATTACTACATAGAGTGTTATATGCAGGTGGCCGAAAAACTTAACTTTCAAAATTCCCTATCTTTTCCCAGACCAACTTTTTTCTTTTACTAATCATTAAGGGCATGTACCAAAGTACCACGTGGCCAATTACAAAAAATATATATTTTTTTCGGAAACTTTAGGACATCCGTCTGGCCC
>JAWWLR010000034.1:85468201-85479218 GCA_035041075.1 Acraspis erinacei | reverse complement strand
TGCCAAACTCGATGCTCTGCATTAAAAAAAAAAAACAAAAAAAAACAGGACCACAAATACAAAAAATTACTTGGAAAATATTTCTTTGCAGTATAATTTAGGGCTCATTTAATGCCCCATTGCCAAATTCGATGCTCCGCATTTTTTTTAAACCTATGGTCGTGCTAGCTTCAATATTAAGATAGCTGAACCACAGGATTGTTAAAAACAATGCGGAGCATCGAATTTGGCAATGGATCATTAAATAAGCCCTAAATGAGCCCTAAATTATAGTGCAAGGAAATATTGTCCAAGACATTTTTTTCTATGTGTGGTCCTGTTAGCTTAACGTTAAGATAGCAGAACCACAGTATGTAAAAAAATGCGGAGCATCGAATTTGGCAATGGGGCATGAAATGAGCCCTAAATTATAGTGCAAAGAAATATTGTCCAAGTCATTTTTTCTATATGTGGTCCTGCTAGCTTAAAGTTAACATAGCAGAACCACAGATTTTTAAAAAAAATGCAGAGCATCAAATTTGGCAATGGAGCATTAAATGAGCCCTAAATTATAGTGCAAAGAAATATTGTCCAAGTCATTTTTTTCTATGTGTGGTCCTGCTAGGTTAACGTTAAGATAGCAGAACCACAAGTTTTTTCGTAAAATTCCGGAGCATTAAATTTGGCAATAGGGCATTAAGTGAGCCCTAAATGAGCCCTAAATTATAGAGCAACGAAATTGTGAGAAATTAATTTTTTTCTATGTGTGGTTCTGCTGGCTTAACGTTAAGCTGGCATGGCCACCGGTTTTTTTGTTAAATAAAGACCATTACATTTGGCAATAGGGCATTAAATTAGCCCTAAATTCCCTGTAGGTCTTTAGTCCATTTTTGAAATGTGGTCCTGCCAGCTTAATGGACCTCATGAAGGCCGAAATGCGTGAGTACTCAGTCGAGTATATTGCGCAATATTATGCATTCCAATTGGAAATGTTTCAGGTGATTTTTACCAAATAGTTGAATTTGCAACTAAAATAATTAATTTTTAACCAAACAGTTGAATTTTCAAGGAAGAAAATTAATTTTATACTAACAAAAGGAAAATTACAAAAAAATGTTGAATTTTAAAGCCAAACGAACGATTTATCTACACCGTTAAAAATCTTTGCAATTTTAATATACATTTGTATATCAAATGTAAAACCTCAGTATACAAAATCGCCATTAGGAGACTATATATATATTAAATTTTATATACCGCATACTGGCCATTTATTAGAAGACAGATATTTGCAATTTACACAAACTAAAAAAAATTTTGGCAGTAATTTTCAATTATAAATAATAAATAATAAACAATTTTCCTACAACAAAATAAATATCATGTTGCAATTTGATTATAAATAAGTAATTAGTCGACAAATATTAACTTTACCAAATTATGGTAAATTAAAATTAATGTACGGTATATGCAAATGACTTTACTCACATGTATATTATCAGGGTGGCCACTATTTTATAAATTTTCGTCTCCCGGCTTTCTCCCGGTGCATATTCGTGATGTCTCCCGGTTTATGAAAAATTAACTCTATGCAAAACTTGCATTTTTTCACATATATTATCAATTGCGAAAGTCGATAAATATCTGCAAATCGTTTTGCAAGAAATTAATTAAATTTAAATCATACAATAAGAAGGATACTGAAATTGTTGTGTCTAATAAAGGAAAATTCAGAGATCGTGCTTTTCTCTCTCTGAATTTCTATTTACTAACATGAAAATATGCAAATTTAAAAATCCATTATTAAACCAATTTTTTAATATAAGGTTTTACATATTTTTGAAAAAATAATTAGTAACTAATAATTTCAAATTGCAAGCGCCTGAAATTAAAAAAAAATATATGAACGATTTTGGACAATTTAATTAGAAAAAGGAGTTTAATTGTATAATTTCTATAATTCGAATCGATAAATATTAAAAAATTTTAATTTGATTTCGAGAATTACGAAACTAGCATGATCTTAGATTAAAATTTTAAAAATATGAGAATGTCAAAATGTTAAAAATGGAATATTTAAGATTCAAATTTTGGAAACTGGGCCATTTAAAATTCAGAGGAATTGACACTGTATTTCCTTATAATTAAAATCGTTCAAAATAAATAATTAATGATTGAAAACTTTTAAATTTAAATTCAAAGCGATTAAAATTTGACAATTAAGTATTTCAAACTAAATTGAATGTTTCAAATGGCAAGCTTCTGAAATTATAGAATTTTAAATTGCCATTACATAACAAAATTAGAAGTTAACATTAAAACTGATTAAAAAACTGTAATTAAATTTCTATTGAAAATTAAAACCTATGAAAGGAAAAAATTAATTATTATTTATTCTACAAATTCTCGAATATAAAATGTTTATATCTTCAACTAAAAATTGGAAAATTTTAAGATCTTAGATAGAAAATTAAAAACTATGATAAAAAATACAAAACAATATTGCTATGATATGATTTAATTTTTTTAATCGTACAATGTTATGCATTTCAATTCGAAATCGCTTTATATTTACATCCAAAATTATTAAATTTAAATCTGACTATCAAGGCTTTTAATATAAAATTTTGAAATATTTAATAGCGAAATGATCCTGAAATGTTGATTATTTAAATTTGAAACAACAATATATTGAAATTCAAAATGCGAAAGATCTAAAAATTAATTTAAGACAAAAGCTTAGTTTCAAGGTCTAAAAAATTGAACTGTTTTAGAATTGCACATTCAATATATTATTGTGAATTAAAATTATAGACATTTTAGAGACGATAAATATATTATTAATTTTGTCAAATCAAAAGTCACTATCATTTTCTCCATTCCAAATTGCAGAATTTTAAATAAGGCGAGAAATATTTTTGAAAGTTTCAAAAATTACAAAATACGGGCAATTTCCCGGTGTAATATTTCTCTCCCGGTTTTCTCCCGGTGCAAGTTTCTCCCGATTCTCCCAAGTTAGTTGGGCCATCCTGATATTAAATTTCCATCCGATTTTTTTAACAGTGTAAAAAACGGTTAATTTTCAACCCAAAGACATGATTGTTTGACAAAAAGTTAAATTTTATACTGAAAAAATATTTATAAAAATAGTTTAATTTTTAACCAAATAGATCAATTCAAACCAAAAATATAAATTTTTAACAAAACAGTTCATTCTCAACCGAATATTTTAATTTCTTACCAGATTATTGAATCTTGAACCGAACCGGATTCATTTAGAAGTAAAAAATTGTGTTTTTCACCAAAAAGGATGTTTCAACCAAGAAGATTAATTTTGGACCAATAAAACGAATTTTTAAGAAAATACATGAATCTTCAACTAGAAAATATCAATTTTCAATAAAAATATCAATTTTCCGTCAAACATGGAATAGTTACACTGTTAGTTTAAAAATTAATTCTCAACAAAAGAGTTCAACCCAAAAGATAACTTTTACAAATCGGAAGACTTATTTTCTAACCATGGAATAGTTACAGTTTTAAACAAGATGGTGAATCTAGAAAAATATGAATTTATAATAAACTAAATTAAATTTTCAACTAAAAAAGAGACCTTGTGATCAAAAATAGGATAGTTAAACTTTCAAATAAAAAAATATGATTTATTTAACAAAAAAAGTTCATTTTCTATCAAAAGCTAAATTTTCATAAAAATAGTTTAATTTCTAGACCAGAATAATTTAGATTCAAAGAGTTCCATTTATAATGAAAAAGGATGAACTATCAACCAAGATGATTAATTTTCAAGTAACAAGACGAATTTTTTACAAAAAAACTGAACTTTGAACTAGAAAAGATCGATTTCCAATAAAAAATATAGATTTTCATGAAAAAATTGAAGTCACATTCTTAGCTAAAGAAATTAATTCTAGAAAAAAACGAATTTTCAACAAAGGAGATGAATTTTCAGTTAAAATGATGAACCTACAAAAATCAGTTTTCAACACGAGTTCAACTGAAAAGATAATTTTTTTAACCCAGAAGATTAATTTTCTAAAAATGAAATAGTTCAAATTTCAACAAAATAGCTGAATTTCTTACCAAAAAATATCCCTTTTTAACCAAATATTTGCATTTTCAAAATAAAAAAATTTTCAATTAAATACTAGAATTTTTAACCAAACGAAATAAATTCCGAACTACAAATATAACGTAAAGATGAACTTTGAATCCAAAGAAACTAATTTTCAACAACATAGTTGAATTTATAACCAAATAGATAAATTTAAAGAAAAAACAATTGCACTTATAACCAGTTCGTTGAATTTTCAATCAAGAGACGATTTTTTTAACAAAATAGATGAATATTTAACCAAATATTTAAATTTTCATAACAAAAAGAGGAATTTGTTTCAAGTCAGTTAACTTGTGAACAAAACGGTTAATTTACAATTAAGAAAGATTCATTTTCAGCCAAAAAGACGACTTTACTATCATAAAAGAGGAAATTTAAATCTAAAAGGTTGGAATGCTTCAACAAAAAATATTGCACTAAACAATGACAAATTACGTCATTAACCACAGAAAAAGATACATTTCAAAAATTTATTTCAGAACAAAAATTTTAAAAAAATTAAACAAATAAGAATTTCTTACATAATACGGGGGGGGGGGGCTAATATCTGAGTTACGCAGATATTTAATAAGCGACAAAGTTAACAAACAAACAAAAATTGTGTCTTATACCTCTCATTAAGAAAAAAATTACAAGTAAATAATAATTAATTGTTTAAACTACTAGTAAATTCTTCAAACAAAGATCAGTTTACCTATAATTCGATTCGAATTCCGATTAAACTTGAAAAAGTTTCTTCCAATTAAGCAGTAGGAGAAAAAATTATTTAAAGAATTGGAAAATAGTTCAAAAACCCCTTTAAGAACATTGCACTTGTCGAATAAAAATAATTTATAGCAAATAAAGGAAAAACAGAGTTCACATGTATAACTTTTGTGCAAAATTGTCAATTACAGTTTTTTGGGAGACGTTTCTCCCGCAAACTAAGATGAAACCCAATAATGTGAATCTGATTTTTCCGAAAACAAAAGTTTTCTTATGTTAATCTTACGGGATTTGGACCGATTAGGCACAAATTTGGATGAATTTTTTTTCTGGGAACCTCACAAAATGGGAAGGTGGCATACCACCTATTTGAAAGTAACTTTTTTGGACCTCCATGGTGTCCCGGAAATCCATGGAAATCCCGGAAACGAAACTTCATATATGCAGATTCAGTGCGTGAAAAATGTGATCAGCCTTGCATAGAGTGAAACGTTTAAGCGCTCGAGTGAATTTTCAAGGATTCTCTGCGGAACTAATTTTGAAAGACGCCTTGGAAATAATTGTAAGCATCATTTTTACAATGGAGGTATAAATTATATAAGACGAAAGTGGGTAGATTTGCTTCCAATTCGATAGGTTTTATTTATAAATACTATTCGAGTCTTCTTACAACAATCCAATTCTAGATGTGCTTTCTTAAGCCTTCTATTTAACCTGAGACAATAGAGAATCACAACAAAAGTAAGCCAGAGCCAGATGAGACTAGATCAATGAAAAGATTCGATCCCTATAGATTATAGAAGGACGTTTCTGTTATGCAATTGTATGCCATTTACGTAACAGGAAACGGTATTCTGTTGATGCCGGTGAAGCGAGGTTTGAGATTGAATCGATGAGCACTGATAATATAGAATCGATTGATTTACGATTGAGTAAACGATAACAGTAGCTCCAATCAGGGTTGCGAGATCCAAGATGCAACGGAAAAGCTCTTTTATGCGCACAATTTCTACGTGATAGAAGCCTTTAGCGGCCAAATTTATTCAACTGAAAATACGCATGAAATATTCTAAAATTTCGTTATTCTTTAATTGAATTTTGATTTTAAAAAAGAACAGATATCTTGGATATAACGTAATGACTTATATCGATCAAATTCTTCATGAACCTTGATTAGATTACAAACATTGTCATTATGAATTACTACTTTATTAATAACATCGTAATAGTACCCAACAGCCGTTATAATTACCGCATGTGTATTACGTGGGACCTTTTTAGAAGCAATTATTTCCACATATTACTACGCAGTAATGGTTTGCACACGCAGAAAAATAATCTCGATACAGAAAAAAATGATTTCTTGAATAAATATTAAAATTTGGTAGAATCAAATAAATATTTGCTGATTCAAGGAAACATTTCAATGGTCCAAACGAATTTCTGGGTTGAATCAACCAAGCCCTCCGTCTACTAAAAGATTTGGTTAAAGCATCTAAAAAATGTTATTGAGTCAATCAAACATTTTGTTGTCCATATAATAACCAAATTATTTTTCTATTTTCTATTGCCTAAAATAAGAGAAAAGAAAAGCATTTTTGTTTAAAAATACAATTTTCTGACGACATACACAAACATAACCTTCATTTGATCAAAATTTTAAGTTTTCTTTTTTAAGTCAAATGACTTGTTTAAAATAACATAACAAATAACAATAAAAAAACAATAAAATTAAAAATAATTTCTGGTGAAAAGCGCTAACACAACATATTATTGTTCAAATATTATAAATAATCTTTAAAATGAAATGATTTTTAATTAACAATAGCAATTTTAGACGAAAAGCACTTCACATAACAAAAATTGTTTAAGATTTTAACTCGATTTTAAGCCTAAATGTGAAAAATACTAACATAACCTAAAATTGTTCAAAAATTGTAAATCGTCTTGAAAATCTAGAACCATTTCCGGCGAAAATGAGAGCACACAAAAAAAAGTTGTACAAAAAAAGCGAGAATTGAACGATTCTGAATAAAAATTGTAAATATTCCTTAAAATATAATTTTTTTAATTTGAAAATAATTTCAGACGAAAACACAGAAATAATACAAAATTAGTAAAAAAAATTGGGAATCTTCTTTCCAATCTACTGAATTTTTAATACAAATTTCAATTTTCGACAAAAAACAATAACACAATCCCAAAAATGTTCAAGCTTGTAAATTATATTATTTTAAACAAAATAAATCTTTTTGTTCTAATCTGATAATTTCTGTTAAAGAATACCAAATAATCCAAAATTGTGAAAAGATTCTAAATATTGTTCAACATATAATGAATTTTGTTTGAAAATACTAATTTTAGATGTAAAACTTGTAAAAATTTCAATTTCCGACGAAAAACTTTAACAAGACCGAAAAAATAAATGTTCAAAATTTGTAATCTTTTCAATATAATCATTTTTTATTGAAAATACCCATTTCCAATGTAAAACTCTAAAATAGTCTAAAATTTTTAAATCTCTAGAAATTTTGTATCTATTTAGAAACTTTTTTATTTTATATTAAAATTCGCTTTTAAAAATATGAACTTCCAGCGAAATTCAATTAAATTTTAATTTATAAAACCTTATTGTATTCCTTAAAAGGTTCTTTAACATTTTTTATCACATTTTTATTAAATATTATTTGGCAAAATGATTTCCATAAAGGCGTGACGAATATAATTGTAAAGAACTTTTCAAGAAATAGAATCAGATTTGATAAATTAAAATTGAATAACTAATAACTAAATTTAAATAAATGATTATGACTTTTTCAATTTTATAAATCAAGATAAAAATTTCAAATAATGAAAAGCCAATCCAGATTTTCAAAAACACTTACTGCGTCATTTTCGAGACATATCGTTACAAGACTTTTTTTAGAAAGGGGGTATGCAAGCTACGCAAGTAATGAATCACATGATGAATTACAACTGTATTTCCTTAAAAATACAAAACAATAACATCATTCGTAAAGCTATTTTTAATTCAGAATGTTAATGTGATAAAGTATTGAGGAAAGAGAAGATTAATTTGAATTGCATTAATCTGCTTTAAGATTTATTGGTAACGGATTAAACTATCAGAAAAGTGATGGAAAATTAACAACAATATAGAGTCGAGAACAAAAGGAGCGTTTAGAAAACAGGGAACTATTGTCATATGTTAGATTGACAATATTATAATTATAATATCCGGTTTAAGTAACTAAAACGGAAATTTAAATAATTATAGGATGGCGGTTTTAATCGAGCAAAAAAATTCTCAATCATTTCCCGGTTCGCAAAATTTTTTCACGGTCAGTGGAATTAAAAAATTCAAACTCTTATAGAACTGAAAACTTTTTCGTTTAAAGTAATTCAAATAAAATCACTCAAGCTAGAACATAAAAAAAATTATTTTTAATCTTAAGTTTGAACAATTTTTAGTTCCGAAATTTCGAAATCAAACGCTCAATAATTCACACTATGAAATGGGAGCTTTTAACACTTTCCTTTTGAACAACATTAAATTAAATATCATAAAACTGCAAATAAAAAAACCCACTTTTATATTGTATTGAACAGTTCAAAGATTTCTGGTTAAAAAATAGAAATCAAGGCTATTATTTGCAATGGTTCAAATTAAAAGTAATTTTTCCTTTCAACTCACAAAAATAAATATGTTAAAAATAAAACAAATCCCTCTTTCAATTAAAACAAATTTCTTTCCTTAAACTCAACAAAAATATTGAAAAGAAAACAGGGCCTCGGTCAATTAAAAAAAATATATAAATAACCAAAGAGTCATCCACCCCAACTCAATAATAATTATTAAAATAAAAATATTACTTTCCAATTCATAAAATATATAAAACCAATTTTTTTTCCTTTCCAGCACGATAAAATTCTTAGAAATATAAAATGTCTCTCTACCGATTCAAGAAAAAATATTTTAAAAAGTCCTCCTTTCAAACTCAATAAAATGGTTAAAAATACCAAATTTGCCACCCTTTCAAATAAAAAAATGTAAAACACAAAAAACTTCATCTTCAAATTCGAACAAAAAATGAATATCGACATTTATTCCCCATCTTTTAAATTTTGAATTGTAAAAATCAAATGCTTTTTTATATATAAATCTTTTCAAAATGAATTATTTGAATTTTAAGACTCCTCGGATCAATAATTGTTCAATTGGTATTAAACATCAATGTACAACACATGGGGCAGTTAAAATTGTATAGTTTAAAGTTAGTACTCTTAAATTTTATGATGAAGGCTTTCGATTTCAAACAATTCAGTTCAAAATTGCTTATTTTCAATGAACATTAAAATATTTCTAAATATGACACAGTGGTTCCTTTTTTTTTAAATAAAAAATTTCAAATTGAATGGTTTATTATTTCAAAAGGAATAGAACATTTTAAAAAAGTAAAATAAATTATCGTTAGAATTTTAACACTCAAGGTACAGTTCAGTTTTACAAATCAATAGTTAATCTAAATTCAAGAGTTTGTCAACTTAAAACTTATTTAACCTTTCTAGACCCACTGGCAACTTTTGTTCCCAAAAACGCGTTCAAAATGATTGGATAGGGCTATCCTCTAAAAATTTGCAAAATTCCAGATCAAAAAATAAATTATAATGATAAATAATGTAGAAAAAATCATAAGAAATTCTCTTCTGGAATGGAATATTATTTTATGTCAGTGAAAAAAGTGGAATACTTTAGACAGCCTGCTTAAAGTAAAGAAAGGAAGATATAACTATCAAGAAGGAAGATTAGCACACAAAAAATGAAGGATATTTCAGAGTGGCATCAGAATGCACAATGCCAAATGAACGACAAAAGTTTATCGCTCTTTACAGAAATAGATTACAAACCATCGTCTTGTTTAAACTTGAAAAGAATATGTGTCAACATTAATATGATTGATTACAGCTTTCCTGTACTTGTAAAGTGTTAATAAAATTAAGTTTCAAATTTATATGGACCTTTTAAAAATAGTTTGTTAATCCTGGAAGCTTTGGAAATCAGATCAAAGAACTGAATAAAATCCATAAACATAATTCAAACCCTTTTCAAAGTTGTCTAAAGCCTTTAAAAATCCCATCTTTTTGCAGCCGCAATCCTGACAATGGAAAAGTGTTATGAAGGTTATTTCTACTCAGGTGGAGATAACTTTTCAATGTCTACAATAAAGTGACAAAAATAGACTCTCGATCAATGGAGAAAAGCACTTTCTATTTCGTTTACTTTTTTCAAGTTCCAAATGGATTTACTCAAAAATTCTCATGTGCCCTCAATAAATGGGTCAATAGATTTTGACCCATTTCCCATCTGCAAAGGGAGAACAATATTCGATGAGTTTCAACGAAGCGGGAAACTAGAACTAGACCAAACAAATAGTGCAATCCGGTGCACTCGCTAAAATTTCATCTGGACCCCAGATTCGTAGAATGCGAATCTAAATGAAAATATCGACATAAATCCTATAAAGTATTAAATTTTCATATACAAAATTTTAAAAATAAGTAATAAAGGATAGGAAAATTACAAAAATAAAGATCCCAAAGTGCGCAAACGATGCAAGGTCTTTAGAACAATTAAGATTCCTTCCGCGATGCGATTGACGTAATCCGTTTGTATATTTACCGAAATATAAATTTGAAATGAAACTTCTATTTCATGCCAAAAAATACGCTTGTCTCTTGAAAATATTCACTTTAATATTATTATGAAAAAGTTTCTATAAATACATTCAGGACCGAGGAAATCAAGCATATTTTACTCGACTTTTATAAAATATTATAGAAATTTCTGAATTTTCAGGCGAACTTACATCATTAATAATCATCTGAATAATTAATTCTAGAATATTAAAAACCAGCAAAAATAAAGCGCTTGTTGCATTTTTTATGATCTAATTACCGAATTAAATTATATGCTTTAATTTAAAGTAATCTAAAATAGAGAATAATTATTTAGAAATTAAAATAAATATTCAAATTGCCTCATCAACTTTCATACAACTATAATTTAAATTGAATTTTAACCGACTTTTAGTAATCTGTCACTCTCGTTTAAATATAAAGGTTTAATCATAATCAGATGCTCTCAAAAAACATTCTGGAATTGTGAGTCACGCTGATATATTCCAGTTTCGTCAATGA
>JAWWLR010000034.1:85361235-85377997 GCA_035041075.1 Acraspis erinacei | reverse complement strand
ATAAATATTTTTTTGTACGTTTTAAAATGTTTCCATTAAAAATAAAGTGTTTTGTTTTTTAATTTTCAACCAAAAACTAAATTTTTAACCAATTAGTTACATTTTCTGCCAATATAAAAAAAAATTAACTAAAAAAGACGAATGTCTAAAAAAAAGTTGAATTTTCACACCTAAAAGACAAATTTTTTTAAAAAAAGTTGAATTTTGAACCCAAAAATAGTAAATATTAATTAAAAAAATGATTTTCCACTAATTAGTTGATTTTTTAAAGCAAAATAATAAAATTTTCAACCCATAAGATGAATTTTTCACCAGATCATTAAATTTTAAAAGCCAAAAAGAAAGATTTTCAACAGAAAAGTCGAATTTTCATCCAAAAATATAATTTTTAACCAATTAGTTGATTTTTGTAACAAAATTGTTAACTCAGAAGACGAATTTTCAAAAAAACAATTGAATTTTCAAGTGACAAAGAATTATCAAAAATAAAATCGAATTTTCAAGTAAAAAAAAGAGTTTTTAATCGAAAAAATAATTTTCAACCAATTAGTTCATTTTTTTGCAAAAATAATAAAACTTTCAACCCACAAGATAAATTTTTTCCAAATCAATTAAGTCTTAAATGCAAAAAGATGAATTTTCACCCAAAAAAGAAACAAGTTTTCAATCAAACAGCTCATTTTTCAACCAAAGAAAACAATTTTTAATTAAAATGATAAATCTACAATAAAAAATTAATTTTTAGAACAAGAGTTTATTTTTCAAACAAGCTAATTAATTAATAACCTGAAAGATTTATCGTCAACCAAAATGATAAATATTTAACTGTAGATTTTTTAAACATGGAGATAACTTTTAAAGAAAAAAAGAAACAACATTTTTTACCAAAAAATCTATTTTTTAAACAAAATACGTGATTTATCAACAAAACAAATAAATTTGTAATCTTAAGAGATAAATTTACATAATTATTGTTACATTTTGAGCTAGAAAAGTTCAATTTTCCACCCAAAATGTAATGGTTAAATTTTCAGTTAAAAGAATTAACTTTCAACCAAACTGATCAATTTCAAGTTAAAATGATGAATATTTAATTGAAATAGTTGAATTTTATACCTCCAAAAAAGACGGAATTTCGAAAAATTACATGAATTTTCAAAAAAATAGTTTAATTTTTAAATAAAAAATATCAATTTTCAACCAAATAGTTGAATTTTCGTCGAAAAAGATAAAATTTCAACCAAAAACAGATTAGTTGAATATTCCTGTTAACAAATTTAGTTCTTAACAAAAAAAACTGATTTTCAGAAAAATAATTCAATTTTCTACTGAAATAGTTAAATTTTTAGTTGAAAAATTGATTTTCAACAAAGTGGTTACATTTTTAAAAAGAGATAAATTTTCAATTAAAATGATGAACTTGCAAAAAAAATAATTTTTAATAAAAGAGTTTAGCTTTTAACCGCAAGTAGTTGAATTTTCAAGAAAAAAAATTCCAAACAAAAAATATAAAGAAATTTATAATATAAATAAGAAATATTTTATCTTCAAAAAAAAACTTTTAAATTGTGATGAATTTTAAATTTTAAATCACAGTTTTCATTCTTTAAAAAAATTCCCGTTTCATTTAAAAAATTCCATATTACAAGTGAATTTTTTTTTTTTTTGCTGCGATTGCTCACCTATGATCCACAACGCCAGAGCTGGGGTTTCTACTGTGACATCTTATGACAGTATCGTGCGTCAGTGTGAGATCTGCATTTTCACCAGCACCGCCGCCAGTACTGTCTGCATACAGACCCGTCATGGCATACATACTCTCATTTCTTCTGTGTCCTGAATGATAATTACTCCCTGAATCCGACCTGAAAACAAAAAAATTATATTAAAAAGGAGAATCAAATACCTTTAAATTTAAAACTAATAATTACAAGGATCACAACGAAAAAAAAGGAAAAATAGGATCATTTCTTACGAAAATGTGAGAATATAGGGTAAAGATTCAACATTTATTTTTACATTTAGAAAATAAGAACAATTTATTTTTAATTTTTCTTTTGAATCATGAAAGATTAATTGTTAAGAAAAAAATTCACTTTTTAACAAAAACAGTTGCATTTTGAACCAAGTAGTTCAATATTCAAGCCAAAAAGACTAACTTTTTTTTAAGACAGTTGATTTTTCAATAAAAATATATCATTTCAATGTAAAATTTAATAGTTGATATTTCAACAACAACAACAAAAACTATTTTTTAACCCCAGAATATGAATTTTCAACCAAAGAGATAAATTTTCAAAACAAAAACTGATAAATATTCCACTAAAAAATTACATTGTTAACAAAGTAGTATAATTTTGAACCAAGTGGTTTAAATTTGTACCAAGGGAGATGAATTCTTAGCAAAAAATTTAATAGTTAATTTTTCAATCAAAAAACTGCATAAATTCTATTAAAAGACATGAATATTTGAACCAAAAAGACGATATTTCAATCTGAAAGATTAATTTTCTACCATGAAGGAGGAATTTGATAGGAACCTCAAATAAATTTGAAACTGATTAAAATTTCTTAAATAATAACTAATCAATCTTACATTAATTATTTAACTTTGCAAAATACTGGGATTACAACGCAAAAAAGCTAAAAAAAGTGGTAATAGGGTAATTGTTTTTTACGAAAAAGGAGAGAAATAGGGGAAAGATTACACATTTATTTTTACATTTAGAAAATAAGAAATTTTAAATATTATTCTTTAAAAACAAGAAAGATGAATTTTCGTCCAAATAGTTGAATTTTCAACCACAACATGAATTTTTAAACAAAAACAGTTTGCATTTTGAACTAAATAGTTAAATTTTCAAACCAAAAAGAATAATTTTTTAGAATACAGTTGAATTTAAAAAAGATACAAATTTTTATCCAAAAAGTTGAATTTGCAACAAAATGGTCGAATATTTAACCAAATAGTTGAGTTTTCAACCCACAAAGATAAATTCCCAACAAAAAATATAATAGTTGATATTTCAACCACAAAATATTTGATTTTCAATAAAAAACAGTTGAATTTAACGGCAAAAAAGAATAAAAATTTCGATCAAATTGTTGAATGTTCCACAGAATAATTAACTTCTCCCAAAAATATTTACATTTTGAATAACAAACAGTTAAATTGAACGGAAAAAATGTCCAAGAAAATCGGTACATTTTCATGTAAAAAAGATTAATTTTCTAATAAAAAACTAAAGTTTTAGGAAAATAATATAATTTTGAACCACGTAGTTTAAATTTCAACAAAAGAATATGAATTATTAAAAAAAGGAGTAGTCGATGTTTCAACCTAACAAGATTTGAATTTAAAAACACATGCATTCGTCCAAAGAGATTTATTAGTTGATATCTGAACAAACAAAAAAAAAAGAATTTTCAACAAAATGGTTAAATTATCAAACAAAAAGTTTAATTTTCAATAAAATGGTTGAATTTGTAACCACGTAGTTGAATTTTCAACAAAAAACTTAATTTTTAACCAAAAAAGATTAATTCTTAACAACAAAAGGATGGATTTTTATTGATATTTCAACAAAAAATATTTTAATTTTTAATAAAAAACAGTCGCAATGAAACAAAAGACGAATATCAAGAAAATTGGTACATTTTAAGCCAAAGAAATAAATTAAAAGAAAGATCAATCTTCTACTAAAAATATATTGTTAACAACTTAGTTCAATTTTTAACCAAGTATTTAAATTTGCAACCAAAAAATATGAATATTTAACAAAAAATTGAATATTTTATGTTTCAACTACAAACATTTTTTATTTATTTAAAAATAGTCGTATTTATACGAAAAGATTAAATAGTTGATATTTGATCGAAACAATCAATCTTATATTAATTATTTTAATAATTTTTAAATAACAAAAGTTCTATAAACTTTTGAGAAGAAATCTCTTGAAATCCTAAATATCCATGAAAATAAGTAAAAATAATTTCAAATTTCACGAATACAAATAAAATTTTTAAAAAATTATTAAATTTATCTAAAAAAAACCGCTCAAATAAAAATCCATTTAAAAATTTAAAAAACCATGAAAAAAATTTCAAATATCAAGAGATATAAAATTTAAAAAATGAAATCTCTTGAGATTCTTGGGAATACCGACATCGAGACCATTCCACAGCTCAAGTGATTCGTGTCCGCACTAAGTTTCTAGAATATTCTCGAATATTACCGATGACGTCATAAAATGACATTGTGCGTTTTTTAACGTAAAATTTTAAGGTTTCATTAAAAATTAAAATAACCTTAAAGCAATTTACGCAAAATTCGTTAAAAAATTACGCAAGTATAATTTTAACAAGTCATCAAGAATGTTCTAGAAACTCAGTACGGACACAAAAACTCTTCAGCTTCAGAGTGTTCTCGATGTTGGTAAGATAGGTTTCGCTATCATTAATAATATATCTCTCTCTTTGTTTCAAAGTTCTAGAAGATTGAATACTGCAGAAAAATGTTTCTCAGAAGTTATTTTTACTTTAAATAAAGACAGGAATTTTTAGTCGGTAATCTTCGAGAATATTCTATAAGCTTAGCACGGACACGAACCATATGAGATGTGGAATAGTCGTGATGTAGGTAATATGTCGGTTACAGGAATTTTGCTTTAAATCTATGGTAAAAATAATGAGTAAGGGAGAGATCTAAGGCAAGATTCAAGTTACCGACATGTTACCGTAGACGAGAACATTCCACAGCTCAAGTGGTTTGTGTCCGTGCCAAGTTTCTAGAATATCCTCGAAGGTTACCTCTGCCCGGTGAAAAATTTATCTTTAATAAAAAGAGATATTTCGGGTTCCAATCGTGTACAGAAACTACGAATTGTACACGATTGGAACCCGAAATATCTCTTTTTATCAAAATGAATCATCGAGAAAGCATTAAATCTATAAATTTAGCTTCATTGATAATTTTTACTATTCATTAGACCTAAAATTAAGTGAACTGACGTGAATAAAAAAGTCTCGTTTTATTGCTTTGCGCAAAATAGCTTATGCCTTATGAAATCTATTCGGAAATGAGCAAAAATCCGAATAGGTTTAAAATAGTTCATCAAATGAATTCTCTAGAACGACCCAAATATTTTTCATATTGTCACAGGAAAATGGAAGTTAATAGAGTACTTGTGAAACGATATGAAGTGCTTGTAAAAACGAATCGAAACGTAACCAAGCGTGGTTGCAAGCCGTAAAACCTGATAGGTATTTTTGTTCTGCGAAACAATGCGTGCGAGCCTTTATCGAGAAATTCAAAACCAAATGTATCCAAGTGCTTTTAACAGCTTCCGGATACTCTTTCATATCGGATTTTTCCGATCCAACAAAGAATCGAGAATGTGTATCCCATAAAGCAGAAATCGATACTTTCTCTACTGAACTGCACTTCAGTGCACTTCTATCAAACGATTTTTATCTTTATTCGAAATTTCATTTAAAAGCAGGCCTCACAGTTCCTATTGGATAAAATATAGAGACCAAAGTGTACTTTTTGTCACGCTCATCGGGTACTTTTTTCGCTCTCAAAGGGTAACAAATTCAGGATTAATTCATAAGACTTGAAAAAAATTCAGGTTAAATTTAAAAGAATTTAAATTTAAGAACAATTTAGAAATATGAAAAAACTTCATTAAATGCAGTAACCTTGAAATGAGCCTAGTGAAATTAAAGGGGGTTCAAATGAATTTTATTAGATGCCTAAGAAGTCAAGGTAAGGTTAATAGACTTCAGGAGCAATAAAATAAAAACTTTTAAAAATGAAAGAAAATTCATTGAATTAATTAGAATATTGAGTACATTTCAGTAAAATTTAGGCGAATTTAGAAGAATTTAAAAATAAATTATGTAAGTGAATTGAAAATGAAAACTATTAAAAAACATGATAAAATGGATTGAATTAAGAAACCTTGAAAAAAGTTTAGCAAAATTGAAAGTGCATTTGAAAGAATTTGATTAAATGTGAATTAAAAAAAAATCCTTAAAAAATAGACTGAATTATGGCAGTTCTGCAAAAAATTTGAAAGTGATTTAAGATTTGTTTCGAAATTCTAAAATAAAATGGTGTGATTGTGGCTTTCTAGAGTTAGATTGAAAATTAAAATTTGCTTACCTTTTGTGCCCAAAGCCACCAAACTCACTAGCTTTATGGCCGCTTTCTGAGCGTTTGTGGCTAAAGGCACTTGATATGCTCTCGGCACGCTTGTGTCCACTTTCGGCCCATTTGTGACCGATAAATCCGCCACCAGACCCGGTTCGTCTGTGGCCGAACATGCTGGAGGATGAGCCATTCCTCTTATGTCCGCTTACATTACTGGTTGCCATTTTGATTTTTTAAATCCTCTCCTCTTCTTTCAAAAAATTATGATTAGGATGCTCTTCGCCATGACATCACTGCTACGTCCTTTATTTTCCTGCAAAAAAGAAGGGAAGACATTTTTATTAATTTTCTCCTGAAATAGGTACAATCTAGATGGACTAAATGTGTCAGTAAAAGAACCACGAAATTTTGGCTAGGTTTGCAGCTCGGAGGATTCGAACCCTCGACGAACTAGTTTCAACTTCCCAGATTTGTCAGGCCAGCTTGTGAGTTTTCTGACAATATTGTCACAATAATTCGTAATATTTTTGTAATTATATTATAAATATTCTTATTATATGTTATATATTTTTTTTATTATCTAAAATAATATAAAAGATGAGGATGGAAAATATTTTTGATAGTTGAGGAAAATTGACATCTTAAATTTAGAAACGCTAAAGCACCATATTATTGTTTACATATTGCATACATTCTTTGAAATATAATTATGGTTTATTAATAATATCAATTTTAGACAAAAAAACACTAAAATAACCAAACAAAAAATGGTTAAAAATGGCAAATTCTCTTTTAAAAATGCGAACACAACCTGAAATTGATCAAATAACCTTGATGACTCTACCAAATAGTTGAATTTTCAAAAAAAATTTTTAATCAAATAGTGAAAATTTTAGAGAAAGGGATTATTGTTAATTTTCAATCCAAAAAGACGTATTTTCTACAAAAAAGTTCAATTTTCAATCCAAAAATATGAATTTTTAATTTAAATGAGGAATCTTGGAACCAACAAAAAAATAATTTTCTAAAAAGTAGTATAATTTTAAACAAAGTAGTTGGTTTTTTAAACAAAAAATGAATTTTGAACAAAACAGTTGAATCCTCAATAAAAAAAATTAATTTTCAATTAAAAGGTTGCATTTTAAACTAAAAAGGATGGATTCTCATCCAAATTTTTCAGTCAATTTTGAACCAAATCTGGGATAATTAAATTTTCAGTAAAAAAATTAATCCTTAAACAAAAAAAGCACATAATTTTCAACAAAAAATATCAATTTTCATAAAATATTTAAATTCTTAACCCAGTAGTCCAATTTTTAATTAAAAATATGGATTTTCAACCAAATAGTCCAATGTTATACCCAACTGTTGAATTTTTAATACAAAAAGACGAATTTTCTACAAAACGGTTCAATTTTCAACCCGAAAATATGAATTTTTACTAAAATTATGAGTCTTTAAACAACAACAAATTTTGATTATGTTAAAAATCAGGTTAAGTTTAAACAAAGCAGTTCATTTTTCAACAAAAAAATACGAATTATTAACAAAATAGTTGAATTCTCTAAATAAAATTAATTTTAAACCAAAAAGTTACATTTTTAACCAAAAGAGATGAATGTTCAGCCAAATTGTTGAATTTTTAACTAAAAAAGGATGAGTTTTTATTTGAAAAGATTAATTTTGAACCAAATCTGGAATAGTTAGATTTCCAGTTGAAAAATTAATCCTTAACCAAAAAAACATAATGATTTTCAAGAAAATAGTTAAATTTTTATTTAAAAAAATTAATTTTTCACTAAGGAAATTAGTCGTATGCCCAAAAGACAAATTTTCATAAAAATAAATCAATTTTCCACAGAATTATTGAATTTTTAAGCCGAAAAAACTATTTTTCAACGAAACAGTTTCAACCCGAAAATATTAATTTTCAAGAAAAAAGTTAATTATCTACCAAACAGTTAAATTTCCATAAAAAAGTTTAATTTTTAACCAGGGAGTTGAACTTTTAATTAAAAATGTGAATTTCAACCAACTAGTTCAATTTTATACCAAATTGTTGAATTTTCAAATTAAAAATAGGGATTTTATACAAAACAGTTCAATTCTCAACCCGAAAATCTGATTTTTTGACTAAAATTATGATTAATGAAACAAACAAAAAGAGTTTTCAATCAAATATTTAAATCCTCTACCAAGAGAAATTAATTTTTATCAAAATTGTTGCATTTTCAGCAAGGAAATATCAATTTTAAATCAAATCTAGAATAGTTAAATTTTCAGTTAAAAAATTAATCCTTAATCACAAAAAAACCATAATTTTCAACAAAATAGTTAAACTTTTAACAACAAAATTAATTTTTCACTAAAGAAAATTTATCTCCAGCCAAAAAAGACGATTTTTCATAAAAAATACATCAATTTTTAACAAAATGAATCAATTTTCAACAGAATTGTTTAGTTTTTAAGCCACAAAGACGATTTATATAAAAAACGCAGTTTCAATTCGAAAATATGGCTTTTTAACAAAAAAGTTACTAAAATAATAAAAGAGTTCGTTTAATTTTTAACCACGTAGTCGAACTGTTAATTAAAACTATAGATTTTCAACCAAATAGTTACATTGTATACCCAATTGTTGAATTTTCCACTAGAAAAGATTCTTTTCAAACATTTTCAAAAATGTAATTGAATTTTCAACAAAAAATTAGAATTTTCAATAAAACGAGATGAATTCCGAACAAAAATCTAATAGCAGACTTTTCAACCATCGTGATTTTTTTATAGTTAATTTAAAAAATATTTAATATATACGTCGATTATTTGAAAAAATTTGGCTTTACTTTTATTTAAATCCTAATATTTTAGTTTCAAATTAGTCCAAAAAAATTTAATTAATTATAAAAGATAATTCTGTAAGTTAAAAAAAAAGAAAAATTTCACTACTCGCGGTAATAGTTTAGTTTTGAATAGAATAATGTTTTAATATATAAAACGAACCATTATATTTTCAAATATCGTACATTTAAAGAGAAAAGGGGAAAAAGAGGAAGTTTTACCAGAATAGGAGAAAAAAAGAGAATTTGAAAAAGCAGAATAGGGGACTAACTGTGATCTCTGTATAAGTATTCTTGGTCTTAAATTCAAGGCTAATTACAGTAGTAATTCGGCGAGGCAAGTCGCCAACTTTTCCCAACTAGAGGCTGAATAATTTAAAAATAATTCGCGATTCTTGTGTCACTATCTTTTTCTCGCTGGACTCTTCCTCTTAATACATTTCCCAAGGTAGTGCTTGCGAACGGCAATGCTTTCTTAGATTATCGATTTGACTTGCCCTTGATTCAAACTTGATGAAAAATTAAAGAAGGCCAAAGAACCATAAGCCATTCCCAACATCAAAGAGCAGCTTTTTCCTTTTATTCTCCAACCGATTTTCACTTTATCAGTCGCTCTTTTTCAGAAACAATTCCGCGAATTATAATTTGTACCAAGTGATAAGACTTCGATCGCTTGCCTTTTTGTCGAGGCTGCACTTTTCTCTCGTTAGTGTATCAACTTTGTCCCACTTAGAATTGATCTGGAGAAATTATTATTGAAGACAAAGAAACAGGGTATCTTAAGTGAGGACAATTATTTTCAATTGGAGATACGGGGTGAATCATTTATTATGATTCAATTATTATTTACTAGAAATTATGATTTGTGCGCTATTAGTTTCTTATTAGAAGTCAAATTTTTCATATATACATTTCAGGATGACCTCTGACAACGAAAATAGGTTTCTGGTCATTTCCAAGAAATTTAATAACAACTTTTTATATAATAATAAAGTCTTTCAAAACTTTTATATCTATTTCTTCGAACGCTATAATGTTAATATACATTTGTCAAAGATTTTGAAGTATTTCATGTGCTTTGAAATATTGATATAAACAATATTAAAAAATATACCAAGGGATTTACAGAATTCAGTATCTTTACAAATTTTAATGACTTGATACATTCAGAAAATTTTTTTTTGTCCCAATAAAAAAGAAAGAATGTATTTGATTTAAAAACCATCTTTATGGCTTAAACAGTGGTTTGTTTCAATCAAATAAATTTTTTTTGAATCAGACAAATATTTGTTGAACTCAATAAAATAGTTGTTTCTACCTATATCAAAGAAAAAAATTTGTTTGAGTCCAACAAAAATTTTTCTAATTTTCTAAATTGCCGAGGATTTCAAAATATTTCAAACATTTCAAGGATTTCAAATAAATTGCATTGGAAAAAATTTCAAGGGATTTAGAGAATTCAGAAATTTTAAGGGGTTTTAAAGGATATTAATACACTCAAAGAAATGCTTGTTTGACTCTATAACAAAGATTGAATTTGTTTGATTTATAAACAATTTATTTGGATTTAACAGTGATGTGCTGCAATGAATTTTTTTTTGAATCAGACAAATATTTGTTGAACTCATTAAAATAGTTGTTTGTACCTATATATCAAAGAAAAAATTTGTTTCATTCCAACAA
Source organism: Acraspis erinacei (assembly GCA_035041075.1). NCBI lineage: Eukaryota > Metazoa > Arthropoda > Insecta > Hymenoptera > Cynipidae > Acraspis > Acraspis erinacei. The sequence goes on along the minus strand of JAWWLR010000034.1, from coordinate 85,367,323 downwards.
ACATTTTTCTGATTTTTTAGATTTCTCAGGATCTCAAATGATTTCAAAAATTTCAAGAATTTCCAATAAATAGTATTGGAAAAAATTTCAAGGGATTTAGTGAATTTAGTAATTTTAAGGGATTTTAAAAAGTTTTAATACACAGACAAAAATGTGTATAAAATGCAAGTAAATTAAAGACAATTTAAAAATATTTTAGAAATTCATAGAATTATTGAATTTTGAGTGAAATTAGACAAATGCAAGGGAATTCAAAATAATATGATAAAAGTAATAAGATTTTTTTAAATTCATTTACTTGAGTGGAATTCAGTGGATTGCGGAGAATTGACGTGAATTCAAAGGAATTCAAGGAGAATTAAAAAATCAAGATAATTCAAAAGAATTCCACAAAAAATTTAAGAATTCAGGGAAAATTCTAAACGAATTGAAAATTTGTTTTTAAATCATAATATTCCATTGATTTTAGTAAATTTGGAATGAATTTAAAGGGTCTTAATAAATTCAGAAAAATGTTTGTTTGACCCTATACCAAAGATAGAATTTTTTTGATTAAAAAAAAAATTTATTTGGCTTAAACAGTGGTGTTTCAATCAAATACATTTTTTTTTAATCATGCAAATATTTGTTGAACTCAATAAAATAGTTGTTATCATAGAAAAAATTGGATTCCAACAAAAATTTTCCTGATTTTCTAAATTTCTCAGGATCTCAAAGGATTAAAAATATTTCAAGGATTTGAAATAAATAGTATGGGAAAAAATTTCAAGGGATTTAGAGAATTCAGTAATTTTAAGGGATTTTAAAGGTTGTTAATACACTCAGAGAAATATTTATTTGGCCCTAGATTACAGAGAGAATTTGTTTCACTTAATCAGAAGTTTTCTAAATTTTTCAGAATGTTACAGGATTTAAAATATTTCAAGGATTTGAAATACATAGTATTAAAGAAGATTTCAAGGGATTTAGAGAATTCAGTATAATTCTAAGGGATTCTAAAGGCTCTTAATACACTCAGAGAAATGCTTGTTTGACCCTATAACAGAGAAAAAATTTGTATGATTCTAAGACAAATTTTTCTGATTTTGTAAATTTCTCAGAATCTCAAATTTCAAAGAATTTCAAGGAACATCGTCAGATTCAATTTACTTTTTCGGACTGTCAATGGATTTTATCATAGTTTAATGGGTTTTAAAGAATTTATTCACAAGAATGGAGGAATTTCAAAGAATTAAAAAAATTCACGATTAAAAAAGTTTCAAGGTATTTCGAAATATTTCAATAGATTTGAAAGATTTTAGCCAAAAATAGGAAATAAATTCTTTCTAAACAAATTAATTCCTAGGTGCATTTATTGAATTTAATGTGAAATGCTTAATATTTTAAGTCAAAATATATTGATATTTTCTACCAAAAGAGATGCATTTTCACCCAAAAGATGAATAATCAGCAAAAAATCTAATAATTCATATTTCAAGAAAGAAAGAAATAAATTTTTAACCAAATAGTTGAATTTTCATTTTAAAAAATTAATAATTCAAAACAATAGTTGAATTTCCACGAAATAGTTATATTTTCAACCTACAACAATAAATTTTTAACGAATTTTGTAGAAGACAGTTGAAATATGATATCCATTTTTAACCAAATAGTATAATCTTCTAGCCAAAAAGACGATTTTTTTTAGAAGATAGGTGAATTTTCATTTAAGGATTTTTCTACTAAACAGTATAAACTGTTATAAATTTTCCACAAATAATTACATTTATAACAAAATAGGTGAATTGACAATGAAAATGATGTAATGCCAACGAAAAATGTTATATTTGATAATTGTAACAAAAATATTTAAATTTTAAATAAAAAATATTTAAATTTAACCAAACAGGGAAATGTTTAACACAGTATTTAATTCCTCAACCGAAGCAGGTTGTTTATTTTTATGTAAAAAATTGTATTTTTAACCAAAAAAATTAAATTTCCACAAAAAAAAAAAAAAATGAATTTTCAAACCAGAAACAAAAACTTTCAACAAAGGTGTTCTTTTCATTTTTATAATTAATTTATTTTAATTTAATTTAATACTTTTAAGTTAATTAAACTTTTTTTATTTTCAACCAACAAAGATTTTTTAGTCACGACGGAAAAAATCTTTGAACAAAATTGTTGAATTTTCAAACGGAAAGGATGAATTATCAGACAAAAAATTAATTTGCAACCAAAAGGTTAATTTGCAACAAAAAATATGCTTTGGTAGAAAATTAATATTTTTGAATTAAAATTTAGCGGTTACAAAAAAAATGTTTTAGTTGAAATATTATCTATTTCATTTTTCGTTGAACATTTATATTTTTTCGTTAAAAATACGTCTTTTTTTGGTTGAAAACTCCACTATTTCTTGAAAATTAATTTCTTCATTTTTTTAATTACAAAATAATTTCTTGAAGTGAATATTTAACAATTAAACTTTTTTTTTATTGAAAACTCGTCTTCTTAGTTCGAAAATTCACAAATGTCGTCTTTTTCATGAGAAAATGAATCTTTTTAGTTGAAAATTCAATTATTTGGTTTAAAGTTGACGTATTTTATTGCGAATTCGTGTTTTAGGTTGAGAATTATTATTTTTGGTTGAAAATTTCAGTATGTGGTTGAAAGATGATTTATTCTGTGAAGAATTATTTTTTTTAGTAGAAACTTACTCTTTTTCTGTTAAAAATTCATCTTTTTGGTTGGAAATTCAACTATTTAGTTGAAACTTTAACTTTTTTTTGGCTTGAGGATTCAAAATTTTGCATGACTTTTTTTTCTTTACTGACTGAAAAATCATTCTTGTTTGATGATTCAACTATTTTGTCGAAAATTTGACTCTGTTGTTTTAATTCAACTACTCGTCTGAAAGTTGAAATACTTGTTAATTAATAAGAAATAGAAAGATTTGATCAAATCCCCCCTCCCCCCGATCGTCTTGAGTAATCTGATTTTTTTTTCTTCAAAAGATGGCACATTTTCACGAAGGCGTTCATGAAAACTACTTAGCATGAAACACTTTTAAAAGATGGCACGGAGCACCGTTAAGTCGCTTATAATAAGAACACTTATAAGTACCTTCTACCGTTTGTTTGTTACGAGATCATCGAACCGAGAAAAGCACAGTAGGCGATGTATAAATTAAATGTGGGCTACGAAATAGCATGCGTTCATGAACCTTGAAAAAGTCGCTCCTTCTTCATTCTAGAAACTATCTATTGATGAATTTGCAACCCGAAAATTTGAATTTTCGACAAAAAGTTCATTGTCAGCCAAGAGAGATGATTTCTTAAACAAGAAAGATGACTTTTCTAAAATAAATGATGAATTTTCAATCCAAATCGGCGAATTTTCAACAAAATAATTAATCTCTCAACAAAATAATTGTACTTTTTACCAAAAAAATTAATATTTAACTCACAAAGATGAATTTCCAACCAAGAATAATTTTCTGCTGCCAAGAAGAATTCTTTTCTGTCAAAAATAATTCTATTCTGCTAGGATGAATTCTTTTCTTTTAAGAAGAATTCTTTTCTGCCAAGAATAATTTTCTCCTGCCAAGAAGAATTCTTTTCTGTCAAAAATAATTCTATTCTGCTAGGATGAATTTTTTCTGCCAAGGAGAATTTTCTCCTGCCAAAAAAAATTCTATTCTGCTAGGATGAATTCTTTTATTTTAAGAAGAATTCTTTTCTGCCAAGAATAATTTTCCCCTGCCAAGAAGAATTCTTTTCTGTCATAAATAATTCTATTCGGCTAGGATGAATTTTGTTCTGCCAAGAAGAGTTCTTTTCTGTCAAAAATAATTCTATTTTGCTAGGATGAATTCTTTTTTTTTAAGAAGAATTCTTTTCTGCCAAGAATAACTTTTTCTCCTGCCAAGAAGAATTCTTTTCTGTCAAAAATAATTCTGTTCTGCTAGGATGAATTCTTTTCTTTTAAGAAGAATTTTTTTCTGCCAAGATTAATTTGCTACCAAAAGACAAATTATCAATAAAATACACGAATTTTCAACCGTACAGTTGAACTTTTTAACTAAAAAATAATCAGTTTTCAAACAAATGTGGAACAGTTACATTTTTAGTTAAACAACTAATTAAAAAAAAACGACCTATCGATGAATTTAATTAAACTAAAAAAGACGAATATTTCACACAACAGTTGTATCCTCGAACAAAGAAATGCATTTAATAAAAAAGCTTAATTTTCTAGACAATTAGATGAAATTTTAATAAAATAGTTCAGTTTTCAAGCTAAAAAGTCATATGCTTTGAAAAACCTTTGACTTTAAAACTCGAAAAGAAATATTTTCAACAAGAAAGTTTATTTTCAACCAAATAGTTGAATTTTCAAACAAACTAATTTTAAACAAAACAAAAAACGAGTTTTGAGAGAGTTTAATTCAACTAAAAAAAATAATTTTTAACAAAATAATTGTATCTTCAACAAAAATGATAAATTTTCAACAAACAAGATGCACTTTCTACCCAAATAGATGAATTTTCAACCAAACACATCATTTTTCTATCAAATAGTTGAATTTTCAGCTGATAAACGAAAAATACACATTTTTAGATGAAAAAATTAATTACTACACCAAAAAAATAAATTGCCAACAGAATAGTGAATTTTCAAATAAATAGTTCAATTTTCGAGAAAATACTGAAATTTTCAACCTGAAAAGATACACTCTCAACCACAAATCGAATAGTTAAATTTTCAGTTCAAAAAATTTATTTTAAACCAGAAATGAAAGAAGTTTTCTACACAATAGTTAAATTTTCGAGCATACAGATGAATCTTAAAAAAAGATTAATTAATTAATTACTTAATTAAATTTTTAACCAAATAGTAGAATTTTTAATTAAAAGAGATTAGTTACGAACCAAATATAAAATGGTAGACTTAGGGAAAAAAATTGTTAACAAAGAATAGTTAACTTTTCTTAAAGGGTTCTGTTAATGAAATTAAGGAAACAATTTGATGATATTCCTGAGAATTCAAGATGAATATAAAAACCTTCAGAGCGAATCAATTTTTTTAAATTAGTTGAATCGAGTGGTGTGGCGTGCATTAGAAAGAATTCAATTGACTTCAGGGAAATTCAGGGAGAATTAAAAAAATTAGAGAATTCAAAAGAATTCAACAAAAAATTTAAGAATTCAAGGAAAATTCCAAATGAATTGACTTTTTTTTCATAACATGCCATTGATTCCAGTAAATTTGGAATGTATTTGGAAGAATTCCAGGTAATTCAAGAGGCCTTCATGAAAATAATAACAATTAGAAAGAATATAATTGAAGAAAAATGTTTAAATAAATAAATTTCCAAAAATTATTTAATTTTCAAAGTGGAAATGAGCAGGATGCAGGGTAAATTCAACAGAATTGAAGAGAAATGAAAGAAAAATTCGAAAAAAAGTCAACGAATTAAATTGTATTAGAGGGAATTTAAAGGAATTTAAGGGACATGAGAAGAATTCGATGAAATTTATAAAATTCAAGTAAATTGAAAACAATTCAAAAATATTTTTAAAATTCATTGAATTACTTAAGTTTGGAGTAAAAACGAATTTTATTCAAGGGAATTTAAAATAATATGATAAAATTCCTAAGAACTCAAGTTTGTGTTTTAAAAGCTTCAGGGCAAAATTTTTAAAAAAATTTTAAAAGTTTAAATCTATTGAATAAATTATTAGAATTAAGTGAATTCAAAATAATCCAGGGAGAATTGAAACAAATCAATAGACATTTACAAAGAATTAAAAAGAATTGAGACAAATGGATGTAAATAGAATTAGTGAATATTAACCTAATAAAATCCATAAGAATTCAAGGTCAATTAAAAAATTCCAAAATCCAAAACGTTGCATTAAATTCATTTTATTTCAAGGAAATACATCTCAAAATAATTCAAAGGAATTAGAATAATTCAAAAATTCAGTTCGTCATAAACAACTACTACAAAATACTTCATTGACGAATAGTTCTTTTTAGGACACGCTTCTAGGAATATATATATATATATATATATATATATATATATATATATATTAAAATT
>JAWWLR010000034.1:85311764-85322020 GCA_035041075.1 Acraspis erinacei | reverse complement strand
AAACAAAAAGACGAATTTTGTATAAAACAGTTCAATTTTCAACCCTAAAAGGTGAATTTCCAACCAAATAGATAAATTTTCAGAAAAAAAAATGTTAACCAAACAGTTGCATTTACAACGAAATAGTTGAACTTTCAATCAAGAGAGGAAGTTTTGCAAAATTAGTTAAATTTTTCACCGTATACTTGAATTTTCCAGCTAAAACAGATCAATTTTTTTATCAAATAGTTGAATTTTCAAGCCAAAAAAATACATTTTCTATCCAAAAAGGCGAATGTTTAAATTTTCGATAAAAAAAGATTACTTATTAACAACAAAATCATTTTTAACCAAAAAGAAATATATTTCCACCTAAAACATATAAATTTCATTACTGGGTTCAAATACTTAATTTTGGATTGTGGAAAAAAAGTGGATAGGGAGAAGAGTGAAAAACTGTAATTGAATTTGAAATTAATCGGTTTTAAACGTTTTCGACTGAAAAATGTCCATCTGATAAGCCTTGCGATTTGAAAAAATCTAATCTTTGAATAGGGATTCACGAAACACATTTTTTTCCGATTTCAAAATCTATTAATTTAAAATATTCTAAGTATAAATCTTCAAGGATACCACTTTTAATATTTTTAAATGAAATACTACTGGTTTCGAATTTTAAATTTTAAAGTTCCATTGTAATTATTGTAAAATATAAAAAAGTAAAGCGAACTTGTGAGATAACGGAAAAGTCACAAAAAATCGCATTTTATCAAAAAAGACATGAAAAGTAAAAAAGTTTCAGAATTCGAGGCTTGGTTTCCTGAGAACGTGAGCTTTAACTTAAAAAATACAATAAACTAAACAATTTTGTTTGAACACTAAGCTTATTAAACGCAATTTTCGAAAAGTACAAATTTGCTTTCGATTTTCATCGCTGAAACTATTTTAAAAAATAGTATAAAACGGAAATGCAATTGTGTAGGGGATATAAAAACGACGTACACCCGACACTCGGTTTAGCCGCAGTATCGACAGTTTTTGCCTGCAAGTAGCCTTATTGCTGAATCGGGAGTACTGAAAAGTAAAGAGTCGGGGCCGTCTGAACCATTTCCAATTGGAATGCACAATATTGTGCAATCTCATTGTATGAGTACTCGCGCACTGCGCCTTTTCGTTGTTTCTTTCGGTTCACGGTAATTGAAATTAGAAAAATTCGTGCTAAGAATTGTTACTTACGATTATAATATGCGACGTACATATATGGATTTCAGGTTGAGATCTCAATAGCTAGGTACTCACCTGAAACAGTAAAGAAAAAAAAAAGTTATTCGCATTATCCTATTAACCATTAGTAAATCGATCATTGCACGTGGCATGAAATGCACAAATATTTAAATTAACATTAAAAATATAAAAGTACATGAATTTTAATTAATTAGACATATGCACAAGTGACTTGAATAATTTGTTAATAATTTTATGTAGGTATTTCTAAAAGCCAATTGGATTTTTAACGTTTGAAAGAAAAACGGCGAGTTCTATCAAAAAATGGTTACAGAAGATTTTGTAGCCCTTTCTAACCTGTACATTTTTTATTTTTCAATCGAATTTTCGATTTTTAAGAGAAAAAAGATGAGCCATATAAAAAATATTTAAAAACAACTTTGTAGGTCTTTTTAAAGTATTAATTTCTTTTGTAGACTTTTTTAAATATCTCACGTTGTTTTGCTAAAATTTCAGTTTTCTATTTTTAGTAGGAGTTTTGATATTTAAAAGAAAACAGTAAAGTCTAGCAGTAAAAAGGTTAATCGCTATATTTTGTAGGTCTTCTGAAAAGCAACAGTTTATTATTTGGACTTTTCTTCGTATGTCGCATAGTTCGGCCAGAAAATTGATTTTTTTAAATCGTTATCGTGATTAATACTAAAAATATACGTCTAATCAAAAAATGTTTTTTTTTTGTCATTTTATAGATCTTTTTGAGGTGAACTATTCTTTGTTCAAAAATGTTTTGCATATCTCTCAAGTAAATTTGTACCAAAGTGAGTATCGCTTTTCGTTTCTTAAAAATGTAAAAAAATTACCCCTACTTATGGGTGGAGAAGACCCCAAAAAATTAAAAAATAGGAAATATCACTATTTATAAAATCATTTTTTCTTGTAGCCTTTCTATAAAATAAACATTAAAAAAGTCAAATGACGTATTTTATTGATCGATACGGAATTGGTTTGAAAAATTATTTTATAATTAGTTGTATTTTTAATTTTTTGGGTTTCTTCTCAACCCCTAAATAGGGGTAATTTTTTTAAATAAAAAAAAATGAAAATCGAAGCTAATTTTAGTTTTCAATTACGAGTAATTTGATACCTATAACATATTTTTATATTTCTTCCTCAGGTCGCTAGGGAGGTACAAAAAATAGGCTAACTTTGCGTCACTAATTGTAGATCCTTTTAGGATGAACAACTTTGTTAGTTAGGACTTTTTGAGTCTCGTAGAATTTTGTTACAAAATGGAATTTATTATATTTCTTTAAAAGCAGTTTCGATAGATAAAACCACAACACAGTAGGAGAAAAAACTGCAAGTCATCGGTTAAAATTTACTTTCACTGTTCAACAACCTTATGATAATAATATAATACTAAAAGTATAATTTTCAGTTAAGTATGTTTTTATTTATAAGTGATGGATATGCATCAGAAAAACGTTACATAATTTCCATAAATTTGTATTGATTATCTTGTGTATAGATAGATTTTCGTTGAATTAATTATTCCATCATACGAGGCGAGATCCAATAATTTTCCCACCCGGTAATTTGTACACCACAAATCGAATGGGATCATCATTAACGCGGTCGACATGAATTTGGTATTGGTCAATTTCATCCTGATTTGGAACCCAATTATCCTCGAGACATCGAGATCGAATATCGACCACTTTTCCTGTATTAGCATTTTCCCACAATTCAAATTCTGCCTTTTTATACGTGATATATCCACTATGATATTAGGATGTTTGACCAGTTGGGACAAATTTGTGCTGGGGTAGACCAGGTAGGTGAAAACATGCGCTGGATGATTTGGATAGACCTGCTTGGGGTACTAAAATAAAACAATATTATTCGTAATTTTTTTTTTAAGTTGGAAACTTCAAAAGACCCTTTTAGCTGAACTATAATCTTCACATTAAAATAATCGTAATTAAATTTAGAGAGAAAAAAATAATTTTAATTTTTATAAGTATTCGTGACGTGAAAATCGCAAATTCAAGGAGCATAAAAGTATACGTCGATTTGATCGCCGTATACCTGTTTGCTCTACCCCCACTACCCAACTACCCCTCACGCGGCAGAGAGTTCGTCAGACGAACGATGGTCTATTTCGCGCCAAGTACCTGTGTATGGTTCCTCCACTCAACTGAATTACTGTGCCCGAGTCTTTTCAGCGGGAGTCCTTTTGTACATAATGATGACACAAAGGTGGAATTAAAAAATTTCATAAGCTAAAATTTGGTCAGATTTGAAAATTTATTAACTAACATCATAAATTAATAATTAACATTTCTAAATTGAAGCAATGCGCTAAAAAAATATAGCTGAAGGGCCGATATTTATCCTTGATCAGGCCACAAATATAGTCGAAAACGAATCAATAATATTGGCAACATATTTTCCAGTATTGGAAATTTTAATGTATTGTACCATTTTTAAATGAAATCTAATATATCAAATATATTTTAATGTCCCTGGAATTATTTTAAAGGTAAATTTATCTAAAATAGAAACAATTTATCAGTATTACTGTGGAAAATTTTTCTTGCATTCTGCAATAGGTTTACAGTTAAGGTAGTTCTCGTGCCAAAAGTCAGATATCTGAAAAAAATAGTTTTTCTATGATTCTAAAAATCAAAATATGATAACCGATGTCAATCCAAATAAAAAACATTATTTTTTTATGAAAAATGTTAAAATTCACAAAAATAAACATTAATTTTAACCATGTTTTTTGCAATTGAATGTGTTCTGACCATCGCATCTTACCGATTTATGAAAAATGATGGCATTCTAATAAATGACGACTTATTTTTCCCGAAAAAACATTCTCTACAACTCTACTGTTTCCAACATTAAAAATAACAAAATAATCTTAAAATATAATTATTTGTTTAAAACATTTTTTCTTTAAAAAAATCGTTCTAACGATTTCGAGCCATAGAAGAAGCCATAGAAGCCATAGAAAAATTTACATTTAAAATTGGAAACAGAAGAGTTGGAGAGAAAGTTTTGCTAGAAAAAATAAGCCGTGATTTATTAAAATGCCATCATTTTTCAAAAATCGGTAAGAAGCGATGGTCAGAAAAAATTCAACTGCAAAAAATATGGTCAAAATTAATGTTTATTTTGGTGAATTTTAACATTTTTCATACAAAATAATGTTGTTTATTTGTAATAACATCAGTTATAATATGTTAATTCTTAGAATAATAGAAAAACCATTTTTTTCAGATAGCTGACTTTTGGCACGAGAACTACCTTAAAAGAAAAATGTTGAACAAATTAAAAAATTTTTTCTGCAGAAATAAATATTTTTGTAAAATATTTGCAATAAGTGATAATCATGAGATTGCTAATGTTTCTATCAACTTTAATTAAATATATATATATATATATATATATTTTATTTTTATTATTATTTCCCTAAGGACGAGAAGTCTTCTAATTTCTGCAACTTGTTTGTATCACCTTTCTAAAATGTTCATTAGATTAAATTTTATTTAACTTTTAAAAACATTGAATTTTCACCATTTTTACAATTTTTTAAAAACACAATTCCCGGATTTTTTTCCAATATCCCGGAAGAATCTGTGAATAAAAATCATTTAAAAGGTTCTTTCCATTTCATTTGAAAAAGAAAAACCATACTTATTTTCAAGCTTTCTAATTTGCAACGTTTCAATATGACACTTTGAACAGTAATGTCCATACGTATGTACGTGCTTTACTACGAATTGACTCTGGCTGGGGTTCGAGTCCAGTCACCTGTAATTATTTTTATTTTACTAATTTGATATTAAATTTATAATATTTCGTTTTTTACAAGAAAATAATAGCAGGAGAACAAGATTGAAGATATCCGTAAAAATGTACTTTTGCTTTTCATAACAACCTTAACATAATAATATAACTAAAAGCATAATTTTCAATTCAGTATGTTTTTATTCTGGAATATACATCAGAAAAATATTATATCATTATCGTACATTTGTATTGATTATTTTGTGTATAAATTAATTTTCACGCAATTAATTATTCCATCGTGAAAGACGAGATCCAATAATTTTTCCACCAGGTAATTTGTACAACGCAAATGAATTAGGTTGAAAATCATTAACGTGTTTGATACGAATTTGGTATTGGTCGATTTCATCCGCAGTTGGAATCCAATTTTCCACTATACCGTAAGGACGAATATCGATTGCTTTGCTTGTAACAGGATCTTCCCACAGTTCAAATACTTCATTATCATAATGGTAATACCCACCAATGCATGGGGGACCATGTAATCCAACTTGGTGTTGAGGTGGGCCAGTTTGTTGAAAAAGTGGGCTAGATGGTCTGATCGGGCTGGATGGTTTGGGTGGGCTGGATGGTTTGGTTGGGGTGGATGATCTGGATGGACTCGATTGTCTGGAAGGACAGGATTGTCTGGATGGGCTGGATTTTACGGATGAGCTGGATGGTTTGAATGAGCTTGTTGGACTGGATGGATTGGATTTTATTACTTGGTGCATTCCCGCATGATGTGCTGTAGAAAAAGCATAAATATTTGCGATTTTGAAAAGATTCAATATCAATTTTAAATTAAAAACTAATTAACAAACTTTCCTTCAATTTTCCCTGACCATTCTAAATTTTTTCTTTTCGACATAAAAAGAACAACATTGCACTTAGAAGATCAATAATGTAAATGGAACAAAAATGTTAATATCTAAATATATTTAAACACTTTTAATGACAACAGACATACAGAATTTTATACGGGGTCATCCACAAATTACGTTAGACGTTTGTAAAGTACTTAAATTTGCCACCAAATAGTTCATTCTTTAAATCATAAAGATCAATTTTGAACGAAAAATGAAAAAATTTAATTTTCAGTTTAAACAATCAGTTTTTAACGAAGAAAAAAGAAATTTTTAACAAAATAGTTAAAGTTTTCAACCGAAGCGATGAATCTTTGGTAACAAAAAGTAAAGCGAATGGTCAAAAACTTGGTTAAGTTTTCAACAAAAGAAGTAAATTTCTAACTAAAATCATCAATATTTAATTTAAAAAAAAAACATTTTTAACCAAATAGTTAAATTTTAGAACGAGAAGATTAATTTTCTACCAAAAAAGATAAATTTCCACCAAAATACATCAGTTTTCAAAAGAAAAAATGAAAGTTACATTTTCAGTTTATAAAAATAGTTTTAAGAAAACAATTTTCAACAAGTTGGTTAAATTTTCGACTTGAGAAATAAATTCTAAACTAATATAATTATTCTTAAACCGAAAAACCAGAAATTAAATAATTAAATTTTCAATAAAAAATTAATGTTGAAGCAACCAGAGAAATTTTTAATCAAAGAGATTAAATTTCTAGCAAAAAAAAAAGATAAGAATAATTTTCACCAAAATAAATGAATAGTTAAATTTTTCAGTTAAAAAAATTAATATTCAATTGAAAAAATAATTTTTAAACAAATCAATGTATTTTCAACCAAGAAAATTAATTTTCTAATAAAAAAGATTAATTTTTACCAAAATCAAAGAATTTCCTACCAATTTTTGAATTTTTACGGGATGTTCCAACCTAATAGTTAACCACAGAAATAAATTTTAAACAAAGATGAATTTAACACCAAAGAGATTAATATTCTACCGCAAAAGACGAAGTTTCAACAACTTGGTTGGATTTTCAAGTAAAAAAGATACATTTTCAACCAAACATGAAAGTAAAGTTAATTAAGTCAACAAATTACTTTATTCAAATTAGCCTTATCTTCAGTTTATCGAAAATTCCCTGACTTTCCAGAATTCCGTGACACTGGAAAATCATTTTGATTTCGATAAGCATTGGTATGAAAAATATTGCAAATTTTTAATACAGGAATGTAAAAAATGAATTAATTTTAAAGTTTAAAAACCAAAAATGATAAAGTAAACAAATTTGATGTTAATTTTTTTTGTCTCCTGGTTTAATATCGATATATTTTAATATTAATTTTATTCTTAAGTTTAGAAAAAAACTAATCTAGTTTCGCTGGGATCCAAACTCAGTTCATCAGACAATGCTGTTGCTGTTCTGATGGTCTTACCCACTAAGCTACGAAGGGTGCGAGATTCATTTCATCAAAATCCGCTACAAGCGAATTCTCACGCAAATATTATACTTGTCAGATTCTAATTTTATAAAATTATAAAATTAGAATCTTACAAGTATAAGAATTGCGTTCAAATTTGCTTCTAGGGTTTGCTAAGAAATTAATCTTGTACTCTCTGTAGCTTAGTGGATAAGAACATCATACCGGCAATCTGAAGCCCTGGGTTCGAATCCCAGCGAAACCAGAGTCATTTTTTTATAACTTAAGAATAAAATCAGTTAAAAAATTGATATTAGACCAATATAGTCAAAAAACATTAACTCAGAAAAAAAATGATAAAATTTCACATAAATCTCAAATCAAAGCGTTTTTAAATCTCAGTCATTTACCTTGTTGTTGGGGTTCATACACAGCTCCATATATGATTCCATCCTTGTAGTACACCCTAAAGCTTATCTTATCTACTTCATCAACATAAGAACTTAGATCATGCAATGGATGTATTCTAAGTTTATTGTGAGGTAGAAGGTGAAGGTCTTCTACGTTTCCATAATGATCTATCCACACCCCAATATGACTATAGTGCATATAAGTGATAACTTTATCTGCTTCCCTTTCTTCACTTTTAATTTTCATCATACCACCATTGTGCATTCCTAACGTATTTTCTGTAAACAAATAATAATAAAGATTTGCGAATTCCGAGAGATTAAATACATTCAATTCCCGATATAAGACCGGTTTCGGGCATTGCATGCAGGGGCCTTGTTCTTAAACCGGAGAAATCCAAACGTAAACGAAATTGGACGCATGACGCAACATGATGCAACTAACGCGCTTGAGAGTGCGGCGCTCTTGTTGTTTGTCACGCTTGTCTGAGCATCACCTCTCTCTCGGATCCGCGACTCCCCTCATAGCAAAACTGCCTAGGACATCAATTCTAGGAATATCGTAAACCGGGAGATTTAATATCGGGAGTTGAGTGTAATGATCTCAAAGTTAAATATTAAAAAATTTCAAATTGAAGGATGAGAAATGAAAATATTTTAATTTGGAATTCTTGAAGTGTCGACAATTTAAAAAACTAGCTTTCAAGAATTAATATTTTTCAATTAAACGATTTTTAAAGCATAACTAAACCTGAAAAAAATAAACTTGTGATAATTGGACAATTTTAAAGAAAGAATGCGTAAAACAAATAACTATTCACATTTTACCATTTCAAATGCAGAGTGACTTGAGACTAAATAGTGAAATATAATGGAAAAAGAATATCTGGGATCACAGTGCAAAGGTGAATTAAATATGGGGAAATAGAGTATTTTTTCAGTAAAAGGGGGTAAAATGGGGAAAGAATTTAATATTAAATGATATTAATTTTCCAGATAGAAAAGAAGAAACAATCTTTTTATAAGAAATTTTTTATTCTAAAATAATGTTAAATGATTTTTCAATTACTTCTGACATTAAAGAATTTTCTTTACAAATTGGATATAGTTACAAGCAAATTATCAGAGTTGGAATTTTTTTGAAGTCTAATAAATAACCTACTAAGAGTCAATGGGAAGACTATTAACTAGGCAAAAAATATTAATACCCATCAGAGATTAGTTTTCGGAAAAATCTACATTTTTGAACATTGTGGTTTATAACTTGAAATGTTCACTCATTAAATTCTCAAGTTTAACTAAACAGTTGGAAATTGAGGATGATTCAACTGTTGAAAATTTAATTTTCAAATTTCTTTCATTTTCAATAGTTGAAAATTTAATGGTCAATTTTCAACAACTGAATTTTCATCCGTTAAAAATTCAATTTTCTTCAATTTTTAACAATAGAAATTTCAACTGTCCCAAAATTTAATAATCAATGTCCTTCAATTTTTAATAGTTAAGAATTATAGTTTCGATTTTCAACAGTTGAATTTTCTACTACGGATAATTCAATTATTTTCATTTTTAATAATTGAAAAATTAACTTTGTCCATTTTCTTAGTTAAATATACAATCTTCTTCAATTTTCAACAAATGAATTTTCATCTGCTGAAGATTCAAATCAATTTTCTCTCATTTCCAATACTTGAAAATTCAATTTTCAAGAAATAAATATTTAGTTTTCTTCCATTTAAAATAATTGAATTTTTAAACTGCTTTTAGAATTAAAGAAAATTAAAAATTAAATTTTCAACTGTTAAATATTCAGCTCTTTAAAATTGAAGAAAACTGACAATTTAATTTTCATAAAGTGAGAATTGAAGAAAATTGATCATTGAATTTTCAAGCGTTGAAAATTGAATAAAATTTAACTGCAAATTCAACTGTTCAAAATTCAATTATCAATTTTTAACGGTTAGTAATTCAAATTTCAATTCTCTTCAATTTTGAACATTTTAAAATTCAATTTTCTCCAATTTTTCCAATAGTGGAAAATTCAATTTAAAAAATAAGGTTTTAATTTTCTTAAGTTTAAACAACTGAATTTTCAACTATTGAAAATGAAAGAAAATTAAATTTGAAACTGTTAAAAATTTAAATGTAGAAAATTCAACTGTTGTAAATATTCAAGTGTCGAAAACTTGAGGTTTAATTTTCTTAATTTCTTAATTTTCGTTCAATTTCAACAATATAATTATTGTGCAGAAATATTTGGGTCAATTAAAACCGACATTTTTCAAAATATCAGTAAAAATGTCACTTAACAAATTTCAACAATATAATTTTCAACAGTTGAAAATTCAGTTATCAATTTTCTTCAATGTTCAACAGATAATAATTTAATTGTTAATTCTCTTTAATTTCCAAAAGTGGGATTTTTTACTGCTGAAAATTCATTTATAAATTTTCTTCAATCTTCAACTTTTAAAAATGAAATTTTATCCATTTTTCAAGTAGAATATTTATTTTTGTT
>JAWWLR010000034.1:85215624-85232682 GCA_035041075.1 Acraspis erinacei | reverse complement strand
GTTGTAAGCGGGCTGACCCCACAAGAACCCTACTAGAAAATCTAGTAGGGCCCCCATGGCCTCAGCGTTACGTTCTATATGGGGCCCCCATGGCCTCAGCGTTACGTTCTATATGGGGCCCCGACTAGTTTTCCCCACTAGAACCCGACTAGAGGTAGGGAAAACTAGACAGGTCCCCAATAGAGCCCTTTCAAAATTTCTGAACGCGATGTCAAAATTAAACCAATTTTTAAATATAAGGTTTTAAATATGTTTGAAAAAATAATTAATAAATAATAATTTCGAGTTGGAAGCGTTTGAAATTTAAAAAAATGCGAACAATTTAGGACAATTTCATTAAACAAAGGAGTTGAATTGTATAATTACAAAGTCGAAGAGCTAAAAATTGAACAATTTGAATTTGAATTGTAAGATTACGGAGTATTATAATAGGACAAATTTTGAAACGTTAAAAAATGATGTACATGAAGACGATTGTTTTTTTACGTTGCGAAAAATAGATGAACAACAGTAACTTAAAATATATTATTTTAATTTGAAGGACGACCGTATACTGGAACTGGATACAGAATTATATAACCAACAAAATCAGTATTTTTAAGTAGAGCGAAAAACAATTCTGTAAAATCGCAATCACCATTTAAAGATAAGATAGAAGTCCACTTCCGAGAGGACGTTTTGCTGAAAATTTCAATGTGATACTGACCATAATAAAATTACTCGCCTGCAGATTGCGATAAAAAATATAATCTTTAGTTTAAATAAAATGTTCATAATTTCCAAAAATATCGTGAAAGGAAGACAAAAATTATTATTACGCTAAAATTTAAATTACTTTTTTATTACTGTATTAAAAAAAGAAGATTTCGAACGAATCCTTTTATCACAACGTGTATTTGATTTTTTAATAATCTTTTATTGAATAAACCCATTTTCGAAAAAAGGCTGGTAATATAGTTATGGATTGCAACACTAAAATTGTATTTGGAACAATATTTATGGATAAATATTTATGGATAAATATTTTAAGCATCTGAAATTATAGATTTTTAAATTGTTAATACATCATAAAAATATAATTTAACATAAAAGTTAATTAAACAAAATTTGTTTAAAACGAAAAAATGAATTAGATTATTTAAAAGAACAAAACTTTCAAAATCAATACTAATTTTAAATGGAAAACATAAAAAATGAAAAAAATTTTACTCCGAAACGTTCAAACTTAAACGAATGAGAACTTAATTTAAAACTGAAAAAAATTGTAGTCACCAAAAATAGTGATATTAAAAACTTTTTCATACTCAAACCCTTTTAAATTTCAATTATTTCATGAAAATTTAAATCGCTTAAAAATTATTAGTTTTTAAATTGCTAATTATTATACTTTCCAAAATTTAAGCAATACAATTTTAATTGAAAAATTAAAACCTATGAAAGGGAAAAATTAAAAATTCAGCGTTCCTCATTAAAATTCATAACTCTAAAATAATTGAAATTATTTTAAAGTGTTCCTTTAGAATTATTCTTCGTTCTAGAAATTTCCGAATCAACTATTTTTAAATTTGAAATTATTCATTTTTTTTAAATCTTCAACTAAAAATCGGACAATTTTAAGATTATAAATTACAGATTAAAAATTAAAATAAAAACAATTTTATACTATGATTTTCTTGTTTGAAATTGTATAATTTTAGGCTTTTCAATTCGAAATTGGTTTATATGTACATCTAAAATGATTAAATTAAAAACTAATCAATGCTTTCAATATGGAATTTGGAAATATTTAATAGCAAAATGGTCCTGAAATTTTGAATATTTGATTTTGAACGTACAATGTCGTAAAATTTAAAATTCTAAACCACCAAAAATTAATTTATACAAATTAATTTAAGAGAAAACTTTAGTTTCAAGGCCTCGAAGATTAACCTGTTCGAGAATTTCACATTTAGAACTATAACTTTAAATTAAAATTTTAGAAATTTTAACGAAGATAAATATATCATTAAAAAGTATGATATTATATAGCATCAATTGACATTTAAAACGACGGCATAGATTTTTTTTACTAAAAGATGTGATTCTGTCAAATGAAAAGTTACTCTCATTTTCACAATTCCAAATTGCAGAATTTTAAATCCTGCGAAAATAAAACCTTTGAAGTTTAATTATTCTGAACACTTTGAAAATTATATAATATCTAGTTGGAAACTTTCTAGAACTACAACCCTTATAAACTAACCCTAATCATTTTTAACAATAAAAAATCACTTTTTTACCAAAAAAATGAATTTTCTACCCAAAAAGACGAATGATCAACAAAACCCTTGAGTTTTTGACCAAAAATGTAAACGCTTAACAAAATAGTTGAATATCTTATAAAATAATAAAATTTCTAACCAAATGATTAAATTGTTAGAAAAAAGATTAATTCTGAGCCAAAAATATAATAGCGGACTTTTCAACAACAAAAAATAAATTTTCTACCTAAAAAGACAAATGTTTAACAGAAACGTTGAATTGTCGAGCATAAAATTTGAACTTTAAATAAATTCATGGAATTTTCAATAAAAGAATTCAATTTCTAACCAAATATTTACATTTTTAACCAAAAAAATATTAATTCTGAGCCAAAAATATAACAGTAGACATTTTAAATACAAAGAATTAACTTTCAACCAAAAATAGTTGACTTTTTTTATTGGGTTGTATTAATTCATTTCGCATTTAAGAAAAAAAAAACCAAGAAACATGGTATGATACTGAATAACATTTTCATACATAAAACTATAGAAAAAAAGTAATTTTTAATTTGAATTATCGAAAAAATAATTACCAACTGTAATCGCTGGGTGGTCGCTTTAATCGAGGACACAAATGCAGTAATTGTTCGGCTGTTTCCCGATTCGAAAATATTTTTCACTATTATTGAAATTTTAAAAATCGAACTTCATAGGCAGAAGTTGACGAAGGCGCGCACATGACTTTCTAGTATGAATAAAAGTTTTATTTATTTAAAGCAGGTCAATAAAAATGAGGAGATGAATAAACATTAAATAAACAAGAATTGTTACTTACGATCGAAATAAACGACGCGCTGCAGGCATTTCAAACTTAAATCTGAATAACAAGGTACTCACCTGAAACAGTAAAAAAAATATAAAGGTTACTCATATTGTCATGCAGTCATATAGTAAAATTAAAAAATGTATTATTTTATTCTCAACAAAAAAAAAGATTTTTCTACCATAAAAGATAAATTTTCAATAAAATAATTGAATTGAGTATAGAAGAGAGTTGAATTGTAAACAAAAGAGGTTAGTTTTCAATCCAAATAGATGAATCTTGAACAAAATGGTAGAATTTTCGATAAAAAATATAAATTTCTAACAAAACAATTTAATGTTCAACAAAATAATTAAATTGTTAGCAACAACGAAAATGAATTTTCATCAAATTATTTAAATATCCTACAAAGAGTTGAATTTTGAATGCAATAATTAAATTTTTAATAAAAATGTTGAATTTTTCACCTATACATATGAATACTTTACCCCCCAAAAAAACTAATTTTCAACCAAGAAGATTAATTTTCTACCAAAAAAGGCGAATTTTCAACAAGATTTCTAACAAACAAACGATCTTTGAACTAAAATTATGAATTTGCAAAAATGCACTTTTAACAATATAGTTCTTTCAACCAGAGGCAAATTTTCTGTAACACAGTTAAATTTTCAATCTGATAATATAAATTTTCAGAAAAAAATATTTTTTTTCAACTAAACAGTTTAAATTTTTATCGAAAAAAAACAATTTTCAACTAAAAAATATCAAGTTTCTACCAAAAGTCGAAAAGTGACATTTTTTGCCAACAAAATAATTAAAAAAAAAAAAATTTCAACATAACAGTTATGAATGTTATAGATTTTAGTGGTAAATAATTGAATAAACATTTGTATCCTCCTAGCTACCAGAGAAAGCATTCGCTTTCAACCCATTTCCGTACATTTTTCTATAAGGATATTTTTTATTTTTACATAAACGTTGGAGACTTCAGTTCCATATCCAGTGGGGACTGGAATAAATTAGGAAAAACCAGTACGAGGTGGATACCAGTACGGTCTGAATAATGCAAAAATGTAACGAGTTTTAAAGCAAAAGTTGTGCAGTAATTTTTTATGAGTAGCAATATTAAAACTACGTTTTAGAATCAACCTACTTACCACTAATTTGCTATTTTTGAATTAAAAATTTAAAAGTGTGTTTATGACATGGAGATGAGAATTTTTTTCGGTGACGGATTATAATTTTTTAAAGAATTAAATTTCTTTCTCTTTATTTCATTTGTTCCATCGAGTCGTCAAACTATAATTCGTATAAAAAATAGGATAAATGGTTATAGATTGAAAATATAAGTGTAAAAAATTTACAAAAATCTAAATAGATTCATAACATTTTTACAAATATTAAAAGTTAACTTCAATATTTATTCAAAGTTTTATTCTTTAATTTATAAATTGTTAAAATTCATTTTATCATTTTTCCGTAGTTAGGTTCCAACAGAATTGATTGGCATTTTTTTTAATTCGTATTTTCGAGTTAAGAACGTAACCGTTTTATAGAAAATTCATATTTTCGCTAGAAAATTCAAGAATTTGATATAAAATTTAACTATTTGGTACAAAATTAAATTTCTTTGCAGAAAATTGGTGTATTTATTGAAAATTAATTCTCCTCAATTAAATTTTTTTGATTTAAAAATTAAACGATTTAGATACAAAACTTCAGAAACTAAAAAAATATAAACTTAAAATTAATGAAATTAAATTTGGATTAGCAGCACGTCCACTGTTCAAAATATTTGTTTGAAAAATTATGAAATTTGTTGAGAAATTGTTTTTTTTTATAGAAAATTATTCTTTTTGGTTGAAAATTGAACTACTTGGTAGTAAATACTAGCTTCTAAATTTTATGGAATATTTTAAAGACATTAAACAATTTATTATTGTAAACAACAATTGTTTAAACAAATTTTTATCATTTCATGTATTTAGTAAATAAATTGCCGGGTTTTCCATGGAATTAACAGCCAGCTATTTCAAAGTGAATTTTTGGTAAGAATCAATCACATTTGATCATTTTTTAACCAAACTTAATTAACAAATGGATTATTTGGCTATTCTTCAGCATTTAAACTCATTTTTTGTTACTTGTAAAAACCTTATATACCGTGTATGGCTAAGTTAATACAAGTGTTACTATAAATAAAAATAGTGGATCGTTATCGAACTACTAAAAAAAAGTTTTAAAAAATGTGTTGTTAAAAGTTGATTACACAGAAAAACATGTTTAAATGCTGAAAATAGCCAAATAATGCATTTTTTAATTAATTTTGGTTAAACAATTATCAAAGGTTATTTATATTTATTTATAAATACATAAAACCATACAAATCTGTGTTAACAATTGTTGTTTAAAATAAATTGTTAACTGTCATCAAAATGTTTTTAAAAATGTAGAAGTTAGCTATTTACAGTTAATTGCACCGAAAAAATCAAGTTTGTACCTCCAAAAATAGCCAAATAGTGAATTTGTTATTTAAGGTAGTTTAAACAATGATTAAATTTTATTTGGTGACCAAATATGATACTCAGGTTTTTTCCAAGTAGTATATGATCGACTCCATTGAAAAAGCTTTATTTATTCCATAAATAATACCTGATAAGGATATTTGTTTATAAAGATTGCTTTCAAAATAAATAATTTATTAAATTTCATTAATTCTGCTAAAAAACTCTTTTTGTCCATTAATTGTTCAAATTTAAGGCGAATCAATTATTTGTTTATAACAAATAAATAAGTGTTCTAGGTATTTTTGATTGAATAAAAGTATTTTTTTTAAATCGGTATACTTCAAAAGCCCAAGTTTTTTTTCTTCATTTTTTAAAATAAATAAACAAAAATTCAGAAATCGGTCATGGCAGTTCGATGCGAAATTTTAGTAGCTTTCATTTCATAAACAAAATTTGTAAATCGGATAATAATTGTCTTCTGAAAATGATTTTGTCCATGGAAGTTTTTTGTTGCCCCTTTGTGCTTCGTACTGGTTTTTCCCTACTGCAATTTCAATTTACAGAATGAGATTATTCCTGGAAAACTACGTAGCATCCTCGATAAAAACAACAATTATTTAATCATCCTGGAATCTAATTTGATGAAGAGTGAATTGATTGAGGCATAAAATGGAAGTTTATCTTGGAGAAACTAGATCTTCTTGAATAATAAATGACTAGCTCTTGAAGTTTAAAGGAACGATTTGCGATTCTTTCTAAAGTTTTTTTCTCCTGCGTCAGGTGCACTCATAAAACCAGGAGGGGGAGCAGACTCGAGCTTAGAAGAAGACGAGGAGGAAAAAGAGGATCTACAAGTTTCTGAGCATCACAAATAAGAGGTCCTTACACTCTTGAGGCTTGGGGTGGAACTCGTGAGTCACTTGATATATACACACGTGCTCTTACGAACGCATATTCATCCATTTAAGCATTATTCCTATACTGGGTGGCAAAAAAAGAAAATTTAGACCGCAGTAATTTAAGAAGCTGGGGTAACAACCGGAACTTCCAGATGACTCTTCTATGCCTTCTTTTTTTCCTTTTTAGAGAACACAAAATTCAGGTTAGGGAGCGTCCACATATTAAGTGACGCTATTTTTAGTGATTTTGGACTCACCCCTCTGTTTTGCGACAATTTGTGACATTTCGGTGCCTCCCTAAAAAATATCGTGTGACACTGAAGCTGACCATCCTCCTATTAGTAGGAGAATACTTTTAAATAATTCTTGAGATTTTTTTCATTTCAAAACATTTATGTAATTTAAAAATTAACTCAGACAGCAGATTAAATTTTTTTTTCGCTTAAGGATGTACACTAAGTACAATCAATCTCAAAAGTCGCCAATCTTTAAAAAGATTTATGAAATCAAATAAAAAATATATCTCTTATTGATTTCTGGAAATCTTGACAGAAGCTTCTAAATGTACTTTAGAAAAAATAATTCAAGTTAAAACTGTTTAATAAACAGCAGTTATTTCGAGTTTTAGTTTTTGCTTTCTCTTTAGCGAAAGGTTACAATTCTTATTTAATCCTAATGGTCAAGGCCTCATTTTATTCTTTAAAGGATTCACTACAATTCTATTCGGGTGGTGTTAATTAAAATTTAAACTATAATTGTTTAGGTTTATAACAATAATAACTGTATGATTTCTAAATTAATTTTTTTAATAAAATAAACCCAAATAGAAATTTATAGAATCCTTCCAGGAATA
This sequence comes from Acraspis erinacei, assembly GCA_035041075.1. Classification (NCBI taxonomy): domain Eukaryota; kingdom Metazoa; phylum Arthropoda; class Insecta; order Hymenoptera; family Cynipidae; genus Acraspis; species Acraspis erinacei. The sequence continues at coordinate 85,225,357 of JAWWLR010000034.1, read as the reverse complement.
AAATGAGGCATTGATCCTAATATAATATAATATAATAAATACTGTTAAATAAACAATTTTAACTTTAACTATTTTTTCTTAAGTGTTTTCTTGTTTTGTTTTGTTGAGTTTTCTTAAGTGTTTACAGAAATTAATAATAGATCATTTCTGTCAATTTTAGGAATCATTTCAAAGATAGGAAACTTTTGAGATTGATTGTACGCAGTGTACATCCTTAAATGTGAACTAAAATAAATTAATAAAACCCAATACGAAAATCCAAATATTCATAGATAAAAGCTAATTCTTTTTGTTCGAAAAGTCTACCATTATATTCTTGATTCGAAATTCATCTCGCTTGGTTAACAATTTTAATATTTGTTTGAAAATTTATTTATTTTGTTAAAAATGCAACTATTTTGTATATTATTTGGTAAAAATTCGTCTACTTATTGAAAATTTGAACTGATTTGTTAAAAACTTTATTATGTTTAAGATTCATCATTTTGTTTGAAAATGTAACTGTTTTGTTAATAATTCGTTTCATTTTTGATTGAAAATTAATTTTCTAAACTGAAAATTTACCTATTATATTTTTGGGTACAAGTTTATCTTTTTTAGTTTGAAATTCCACTAATTGGATGAAACTTCACCCTTTTTAGTTGAAAATTCAGGACTGGGTTCAAAATTAAATTCTTTTTTTTTAAATCAATTTTTTTGTGGAAAGTTAATGTCTTGGTCAAAAAGGACACTTTAGGTTAAGAAATCAATTCTTTGGTTAAATTTTAAACTCTTTTCTTGAAAAAATCATTTTTTAAGGTTTATAAATTTAGTAGAAAATCTTTTTTTGCTGAATTTAACTGGATTTGATTTAAAATTGAATTATTTTTTTGTTGAAATATTAAATCATACATGTTTCGTTGAGAATTTAGTTCTTTCGATGAAAAATCAAATACTTGATTTAAAATTTAATGACTTTGTGAAAAAAAATTTTTTTTCGTTAGAGATTCCTTAACTTAATTGGAAGTTCAACTATTTAATCGCAAATTATGTTTTTTTTTAAATTAGCTTTTTTGTAGAAAATTCGTCTTTTTGGCTTGAAAATAAATATTTGATAGAAAATTCATATTTTTGGTTGAAAATCAAACTACCTTAGTATAAAACTAAGCTTTTTTGTTAAATATTAAACAAATTATTTCAAAATTTATCTATTGTGTAGGAAATTAGTTGTTTTTTGCAAAAAAAAATAATTTTTGTCTAATAATGTAGGTATGCCATTTTTTGTTGAAAATTCGTCAATTTGGGTAGAAAATTAAGTTCATGTTTCTTTATTCAACATTTAATTTCGTTTGAAAATTATTCCTTTTCGATTTAAAAATAAACTATTTTCTATAATATTCGACCTTTTAGCTTGACAACCGAACTATTTTGTTAAAAATTCTTCATTATCCGTTGAATTCAACTGGTTGATAATTCGTTTTTTTATGTATATGAAGCCGTTTAAAAATGTCAAAATCCATTAAAATAAACCAAACTTTATTCAAACCCCTGAAATTCTCATAAAATCCTCTAAAATCCCTGGTAAGCTTAAAACAAATTTTTAATCTCTTGAAATTCCTTATAATCTTATAAAAATCTTGTATTATTCTGTTTTATATCCTACAAATCCCTCAAATATTGTAAAATAACTTGAAATTCTTTAAAATTTGATAAATAGCATCAAAATCCCTCGAAATCTTCTGAAATATTACGAAATCATTTGAAATTCTTTTAAAAAATTTTAATCGCTTGCAAAATCTCTAAAATACCTGGAAATACTATAAGATTCTGTGAAATATCTTGAAATTGGTCATATCTTTTAAATTTTTTTGAAAATACCTGAAATCAGACGGAACGTCTTGAAATCTCTTAAAATCCATTGAAATATTTGAAATTTTCTGAAATTCCTTGCAATCTTTAAAAATTCTCTGAAAGGTTTGAAACTGTATACTATCCTTTTAAAAATTAAGCTAACATAATTATTAAGCTAACATACTTGAAATGAGAAAGAATGGAATTTATTTTTATTTAAACGTTTTTTATATAGAACCAACCAACACTTTTCTCTGAATTCAATTATAAGTATCTATCTATTCCAACTATTATATTTGAATAACTCTTACATATTAGCCTAAGTAAATTCGCGTGGGTGGTTATATGAACGGCAAGGCCTACGCCTTACAAAATTTGAATAGTGTCTGACAGTTTTTTCAATCAATGACTTTATACTTTAAGAGAGTGGGTTCAAGATACAATTTCCATTGCTGATTCACTCTTTAAAATGTGTTTACAGTTACTTCAATTTTCATATGAATATTTGAAGAATGATCCTAGACCTAGAATGACTAGCTGAATTCCAATTTTTGGAATGTTTCAATAGATGAAGTATCTTTTTAACTTCTGATATCACAAGTTGGTTCTATAAACGATAGAAATTCAACAAAACGAATTCAACCGTGTAGCATTATATCCGTCTATATTGGTCTACAATTAATAGTTTTGAATATTACATTTTTTTTAATTGTGAAAAAATTGCACTCTAGCTCTGCTGGGATCCGAACCCAGGTCTTTCAGACTGCCAGTCAGATGCTATTACCCACTCAGCTACCGAAAGACGTCATTAAATTCTTCACAACCCTTTTAAAAGTTGAAATACGAGGTTATTCGTCATACTTGAAAAATTAATTTTTCCAACAAGAAAATGATATTTTTTGTGTTTTAAGGGCTTGGGCAATTAAACATGTAAACTGTTTAAAATACAACAATTTTGATAGTAAAACTTTTCAAGCCGATTAACTGCAAATATAAGTAAAGATTCCAAAAATTCTACTATAATAATTCAAATTTAATAATAATTGACTGTGATATTTTAAGAATGAAGAATCCTAAATCTTTTCAAGATTGAACGATTTCAAATATTTTAAATCGAAATCCCTAAGAGTAAAAGAACTGAAAACTTTAGATTGAAGCTGATTAAATTATTTTTGATTTTTAAATAATTCTAAATAATTTACAATTCGTAGATTAGAAGACACTGGCAAATTGAAAACGCTTCAAATTTGAAAAATTTATAATTGAAGATTTAAAAAAATTATTTTTTCCAACTCGAGAAATATTTAACTGTTCATTGAAAATGGACATTTTTAAATAAAGTTTTTAAAATCAAATGATTTCAAATTTGAAAATGATTAATTCTAAACGATTTGGCATCAAATAATTCAACTTTAAAGGATTCCAGTATAAAAAAGTTTTATTTTTACGATTATATTTAAAATAGGTTTCCGAAGTTTTACATATTTAAAATTCATTAATTTTTATTAAAAAGGGGATAAAATGTTACATTTTTTTCTATATCACAATAGGACGCTTTTTATTTTTAATTATTTTATTTTATTTGGAAAAGGGACCTTTTTAAAGATTTTTACTGAGTTAAAAGAGAGGAAGTTCTAATAATATTTTTTTTTTAAATGTTTCGAGTTCAGAAAGGATTTTTTGTTTCATTTTAGTGGCCACTCTTCATAAAGAATATAAATAAACAAAATATTTCTCGCATTAACGTTATTTGGGTAGGATGATTGACGTTCAAAAATGTTTAAGCAAGCTTTAATTGCGAACTTAGAAAAAGTAGTTTATTTTCAATAAATTTATTAAATGTCAAATAATAGCATAGATAAAAAATCCCATACTCTCTCTCCCCTACTCGGCCTACGTTCCCCTACCCCTCCACTATTTACCCCTCTTTTCAGAAAATTCTTCATCTTCTACTTCCCCTTCTTCTAGCTTCCCCAACTAACACTCCCCTTTAACTATTTCCCCTCCCCTACTCACCATCATTTCTAATAATTCCCCTTACTTCTCCTCACTTACGAACTCACCCCTCTTATTCCACCTACTTCCCTTGTCACCATCCCACCAATTTCCTCTACTTCTCCTGTTCTAACTTACAACCCACCTCATCCTCCCTAATTCACCTCTCAAAATTCTACCAATTTTCTCTACTTCTCCTCCCCTCGCTTACAACCCTCCTCATTCTCCCTAGTTCCCCTCTCTAACATCCACCAATTTTCTCTACTTCTCCTCCCCTCACTTACAACCCTCCTCATTCTGCCTACTTGCCATCTGAAAATTACACCAATTTCTCTACTACTCCAACACTCGCCTAAGTTCTCCTACCTTCCCCTTCCTTTCCATTATTTCCATCTCCTAATTTCTCATCCCTTCTCCTACTTCCACAACCATCATTTCCCTCTACTTTTTTCCCCTTTACTTCCCATAATTCCCTTTCCGTAATTTTCCCTCGCCTCATTTCCTCTCACCAAAACTTATGATAAAAGTTAAAGTGTAAAGCTAATTTTGATTTCTCATCATGATACTGGCATGGAGATTATTTCTCCTTTCGCAACTTCGACTCTGAGCAGTTAAAACTAGATCTCGTCGTGAATACGTGTTCAGTGGACCCTTTCCAACACGCGTATTGCATGACATGCGGGACTTTTTAAGAAAGCGTGCGCGAAACAATGGAATAGAGCATGTTTCCTGCTATAGTGATTTAAGGACCATTTTATACTTTGTATCCTCTCAGACTTCAATTGTACAATGCTCTTTTGCATTTAATTAATTTATAAGGTTATTTGATTTTACACTCCCTGGAAAGTCAGCTAACCAAAATTAAAATTAAAAGAAGCCTACTCCTCAAATATGTTTCAGGGATCGCAGTAGTTCAGCCGTTAAAATGTAGGAAAAAGGATAATTTTTCTTCGAAAAAAAGTGGAATTTTCTTCAATACCAACATAATAAACAAAAATGATAAGAAACTACAAATTTTGAACAATTTTTTTTTCTTTTGGTGTCAATTTTTTTTTATCTCATAGTATCGATTATCTAAAATAATAAAAAAGGATAACATTTTCGATAATAATTGATGGATTGTTTAAAAAAATACCTATTTCCGAGGAAAACTCTAACATAACCTAAAGTTTTTCAAAAATGTAAATTTAATTTTTAAATTGGAACAGATTAATTTTTTCACCTCATTTATAAGTTGAAAATAACAGATTTCAGATGAAAACCCCTAAGCCAAATGATTTTTTTAGTAATAGCCGATTTTCTGTAAAAACTGCTTATATGCCCTATTATTGTTCAAATAATGTTAAACAAAAATAATCATTAGTATCATAGTTATTTCGTCGACCAGGGAAGTAATTAATTTCTGATATTAAATTTGTCTGTGTTTGAACATAAGATATTGTATATATTCTTTAAAATCTAATAAATGTTTATAACTATTTTTTAAATACAAGTTTCGAGTGAAAAGTACTAACATAAAATATACATAATATTTTCAGTAATTCATTAGATTGTTTTTCTATTTTTCTGCGAAAATCGTTAAAAAATTGGTATTGTTTTTTCTCGCTAGATCCCAGTTTCTCTGAGCTTTTCATAATTTCTTTACTATAATGTTCGCGAGTTTCTTACTTTCTTATAATTTTTGACTAATTAATCACAGCTTAAAAAGTGCAAAAAATGGACCAAAATTTCAAATATAGAAATTATAGGGCATTATGATAAAAATATGGGGAAATGGGGGAAAATAGGGGAATGACTGTAATCCTTGTCTTTTTTACAACACCTAGTACATTTTAAGGAATAAGAATGACAACTGGACAAGAAACAAGAATGAATTTTTAAAGGATGGCCAAAATAAGTTTGCGGCGACAGGTTTTAAAATAAAAAATTTTTATAAAAATATATAAGCATCCAGCACTCTGCATTAAAGCTAAAATTTCTAAAAATATTCGTAGTGGAATTTAAGAACTTTGTAAAATTATGCGCATAAACAATGGATAAGAACCAAAAATAACAGTATTTCTATACTACATGATAGAAAATTGATTAAAAATTATTTTAAAGTATGCGGCCATTTTTTTTTAAATATTGCAGGGAAATCAAAACATTTTTTTTCAGTGTTCGAGGGCGAAAAAACAAAATTGTCCTGATCCAATTGTCATGGTCATATTTTTTAAATTATTTGTTTCAAGTGAAAGAAGAAATTATTTTTATATTATTTCTAATATGTATCGACAAATAGTATCATAAATTACTGATGGGTATCGTTAAAATAACAGAATTCCGAACAAGTGGTCCTTATCCAGTTGTCATTTTCATGACCTAATTTCTATTTTCTATGTTCCAAGACAGCAATAATTTTTCAGAATTCTTAGCTCCTACATATTTCAGATTCAATGTATGTACGGTATTTTTGCCTCCTAGTTTCTCGGTATACACTAGTGAATCATCTTCCAGAATCTAGAATCCAGAGATAAAGCCACCCACGAACTTTTTTTTCAAAAATTTTTTGCTAGTTTCCGGGGTTTTACATCTCACTCAATGTAGATAACTAGAAAGGATTTCTGATGAAGTGCAACCCGAGAGCAGAATATACATATAATGTTTAAAAGATAAGCCACCAGTTGTGTGCCAGCTGCGGACTCTGATAACTTTCTTTTGATAACAATAAAGAGATTCTTACGCAACATTCTGTTGCAATTCAATTTTATATAGTGGCATTTCCTAAAGTCGTGTACTGAATAGAAATTGACGATCATTCCAAAAAGTTGAGAGTACGTTCGGCAATTCAAATTAGTTCCTTATGTATGTACATTCTACAACGACTGGGAATAGCGTGAGCACACCTGGCTTTTAACAAGAAGTCGGCTCTAATTGCACAGACGGTCAGCTTCATAATTCACGGGTTTCCGACAACAGAATTTTCATATGCATTGTTTATGTAATCAGAAACTTCGGAAATTAGGGCATAGAAAATGCAAGATTCTGAATTAATAGTAATAATCTTCAAATTCATTCTTGCACAGACAAAAATTGTCTTCATTCAACAAAATCGTTTCGTTCCCCGCGTTTGGTTTATCTCGACCAAAATTTGTGGTTAAATCAAAAATATTTTTGTTTAGTTGACTAAATTCGTTTGGTTCAATCATACAAAGCTTTTGGTTTAATAGTTTTGTTGATTTTAGAAAATATTTTATCGATTTAACAAAACTTTTTGTTTGAATCTACCAAATAATTTAAGAGGGCATTTTACTAGAATGTAGAAAAATATTCGGTTATGCTTATCAAAATAAGTGACCCGGAAACAGAATAGAAATTGGATTAAGTCTTGCGATATTTAGTATTTAAATAATCTACAAGATAATTGACAAAGATGACACGATTTCATGGTATAACACAATGTCAGTTATGCTGGGTCCTTTGTGGTTAAATGAACTAAAAATTTTGGTTAAATCGAAAAAAATCTTTTCTTAAACAAGAAAAAACACTTATCTAAATTAACTAAAAGTTTTAATCAGATCAGCCAAAAGATAATCAACCAAATTTCACTAACCAAAAAGTTTTCTTGCGTGAACCAGAATTTTATTTATTCCACCAAATCTTGTTTTGGGTGCAAATATTTCCACTGACCTATCGCGTGATATTGTCTCTTGGCCTTGTTTCTACCATATAGCTTGCCCGTAGATCAGCATAAGTCAGTTTGAAATCTTATAAAATTCTGTTTCCGCTTGAAGTGGTTGCGATTAAATGGAAATTCTTTTAGTTTGAATTGGAATATTTAATTCCCATCATGTTAGTTCGACACAACAATCATTGTCATCTGACTTTAGACTCACTTAAAATTAAGGTATATGCACCTATTTGCGTCCGTATAAGGGTTACGACAGAATTTAAGACAAATAAAAAAGTGTAATCCATTCTGATTAGCTAAAAAAAACTCTTACTGATCTAAGAATGTATATTATTTTATATAAAAAATGTTTGTCTTGACAAATTGATACAAATTGCACCGGAAAATCTGAAAATCACGCCAATATGTCATTGTACGTCGTTGCGTCCGCCTGAATTGCTTTTGGATGTATTTGCCTCCACCTTGTTGTCCCTATTTGCGTTAGGACGCAAACTGGTATTTGATGCGACAGCACTATTTTGCGCCCGGTTCGATCGCAATGGTTAGATCGCAAATAGAGACAGAATTTGTAGGACCCTATTTGCGACCGTTCTTCAGAGGTTATGATCAGGATTGGACGCAAATTCGTGCACGGCATTATTGCTGTTAATAATAATTTATAAATTAGAAATTGCAAATATATAAGGCTGAATTCATTTTAATTTTAAATTTCCAAAATTGAACTATTCAAAAAAATTAAAATTTAATTGCATAATTTTCTATTATCGAAAAACGGCTCCTAAATGTGGCACACTCGTCCTTAAATAAATTGAAGCATTATGAAAAAACCTAGGAGAAAGTACTTACTTGAGTAATTGCTGCGAAATAAATAATACCGTTAAAAGTAATTGTTCAATGTTTATCCTAGAAAATTTAGTGAAGTCATTTATTGACGTTTTGTAGTTATGATTAGAGCTGGAGAAAAGCAACGAAAAATAAAGCATTTTTCAGGAAACTTATAATTTTTTTATCTTATCATTATATTTAAATATTTTTGAGGCTTTTAGTGCTTTACTATGAATTAAAATTAATTAAACTTTGCACAAGAATTTTTATCTATGCATCTTTAAAGTTGCCGAATTTAAAATTGGAGATCATTAAAATTGAAAAACTTTAAATTGTGAATCTTCAAACTAGTAGAACTTTAAATTTTAAATCTTTAAAATTCAAGAGTTTATAATTTTATAATTTACAATTGAAAATTATGATTTAGAATTGAAAACTTTATTTTTGATTTACAAAATCAACCAAATTTAAGAATTTGTATTCATTCGTCATTAAAATTAAAGATATTTGAATTGTTAGTCGTCCAAATTGATACATTTCACAATATATCTTCCAATTTACAAAGCTTTAAAATAAAAATTTCGAAAACTGAATAATTTGAAATTCTGTAATTCAAAATTCAAACATTTTAAATTGTAATTCTATAACATTGCAGATATTTTAAATTAAAAAATTTAAGATTTTAAAATTGTACTATTAAAAATTCTGTAATTTTCATGGTATATTTTAAACATTTCATCAATTGGGAATATTTAAAATTGAAAACTTGTTTTTTCATAATCATCCAGATTTAAGAATTTTTGTTTATCTAGCCTTAACATATTGAACAATTTCCAATTTTAACTCTTCAAAATTGCGGAAACTTCAATTCTAAATTTATTTATATGTATAATTAGTATTTATGAGTAAATATTTAAAGATATTTAAATTTTTTAAATTGCTGAGAAATACTTCAACTTTCAAGTTTTACAATTAATAATTCTATAATTTTGATGATTTACAATAAAACTTTCTTTGATTTGGAAGAAGATTTACACTTTTCATCTTCAAACTCTTCAAAATTTAACAAGTTATATTCATAGATCTTAAAAATTAAAGAATTTTTAACTGTAACTCTTAAAAATGGCTAAACTTTGAATTGTAAATCTTTTAAATTGATGATGAGTTTTTTATTTTGAAAAATGAAAATTACAAATCATGACAGATTTACAATTAAAAATTCAGTAATTTTAAGGTTCCAGAATTGAAAACTTGACTTTTAATTTTCAAAATCTTCCAATTTTGAGAACATTTATTTATATATCTTAAAAATTAAAGACATTTGAATTGTATATCTTGAAAATTAAATTATTCCAAATTTTACAACTTTGAAATAAAAATATTGAAAAATTGAATAATTTGCAATTCTGTCTA
>JAWWLR010000034.1:85118616-85130991 GCA_035041075.1 Acraspis erinacei | reverse complement strand
TATATATTTATACTCAAAAAGAATAAGCAGATGTGCTAACTATATATAATCTTAATTTCAACACGACCAAAAAAATAACTCTTATTGCATTTTGGAGTTTTAACCTCTTCTACGGGGTGTAACAGTGCACAATGTTTAACGACTTTTTCGTAGTTTCATGAGATTTAATAAATAATTAGAAATGAAACTATATAACATTCTTGCATGTTCATATTAACAAATGAAAGGTATAAATCATAGTATTTACAATAGTAAAAATAATTGGGGGTTCTTGAAATAACATCGGAAATGTATAAATCGTATAATGGCGATACTTTCTAAGGTTTCTCGTTTCGGAAATAATAGGTTCAAAGATCAAATCGTCTCCTAGTATAGAAGTTAAAACTCCCAAATGCAATGACCGTTATTTTGGTGTTTTATTGAAATATAAGAATTATTTATAGTTAAAACATCAGCTTAAGGTCATTGCTTGAGAATTCTGATACTTTAAAGTACAAATATTATGAAAAATTCCCGAAAATAAATTCAAGAATTCAACGACCAAATTTGTACATTCACCACAAATTCTCCCATCGCAATCTGAAAAAAACAATTTTCTTCCTCTCCTTTCCCCCTGGAAAGAAAAGAGAAAAAATTTGCTTTTCATTTGGAAAAATATAAAAAAGAGGAAAGAAAAATTATTATTATTATTATATTGTTATTTTCATTTTATTTTTATTTTATTTTATTTTTATTTTATTCTTATTTTATTTTTATTTTATTTTATTTTTATTTTATTTTTATTTTTATTTTATTATAATTTTTTGTTTGCCTTGATAAGGGTGCCGTATGAGTGCCGAAACTTTGGTGATTTTTTATTGATTGTGTTTTGATAGTGATAAGAATAAAAAAGACGAAAGAAGGAAAAAGAGAAGGAAGGGGATTTGGTTGGTTGCTTTCTCATTTTTCTTTCCTCTTTTTTATTTTTTTCCAAATGAAAAGCAAATTATGTTCTCTTTTTTCCAGGGGGAAAGTAGAGGAAGAAAAAGTGTTTTTTCAGATTGCGATGCGAGTATTTGTGGTGGTTGTCCAAATTTGGTCGTTGAATTCTTGAATTTATTTTCAGGAATTTTTCATATTAACTTGATTATTGGACGTTATAGAGGGTCTTTGGGTGCGATTTTAATCTCATTTAAAGATCATGAATTTTAACAAGAAAGATGACATGCCTACCATAAAAAATGAATTTTCAACTAAAAGCAAACCTTGAACCAGATGAATTATTCGAGAAAAAAACAATTTAACAAGCTGTTTGAACCTTCAATTGTCAAACTTTTAGTTAATAAATTAATTTTCAATTAAAAAAAGAAGTTTCAACAAGTAGAATTCAACCACAAAAGACGAATTCAACCAAAAATATGATTCTTTAATAAAGCAGTTGAAGTTTCAACCAAAAAAGATGACTTTCCAAAAATAGTTAAATTTTTAATCCACAAAGATGCATTTGCAACAAAATGGTCAAATGTTCAAACAAAAAATATTTAAATTCAACCAAAAACAGTGGATTTTAAAGCAAAAACCCCCACTTTTTTTAAATGCAATTGAATTATCAATCAAAAAAGTTGAATTTTGACAAAAAGTTCCATTTTAAACAAGAAAGATTAAATTTCTTTCAAAAGCCGGAAGATGATTTTTAAACAAAATAAGTGAATTTTCTACTGAAAATGATATTTTTTCAATTATAACTGGAATCATGAAGTATACAATTAAACTAATTAATTTTCGATAAATGGAATTTGATCGAAAAAGGCGAATTTCGAACACAATGTGAGAATTCTCAACGAAAATATGAATTTTTATCAAGAAAGATTAATTTTCTTATCAAAAAGACGAATTTTCACCCAAATACTTTAATTTCCTGCAAAATTGTTAAATTTTTAAGTTAAACGAACAAATTACCTAAAAAAAGTTAAATCTTCAACCAGCAATATCATTTTTCTACCAAAAAAAGTTATTTTTTTAGAAAACATTTAAATTTTAATGACAAAATAGTTTAATTTTCAAAAAAGTGGTTGAATGTTTAACAAAAAAGTATGAATTTTCAACTAAAATGGTAAAATTTTACTCAAAAAATAATAAGAATTTTTTAAAAAGTTGTTTAGCTTTAGAGCAAATAGTTGATTTTGCTAACCAAAAAGACAAATTTGCAACAGAATAGTTCAACTCTTGGCTAGAAAAGATTAATTTTTATTTACAAATATCGATTTCAAACCAAGAATTGAATAATTACATTTATGCTAAAAAAATTATTTCTCAACCAAAAGAAAAACGAATTTTTAATAAAATATGTAGTTAAATTTGCAACCAAAGAGATGTATTTTCAACCAAAATGAAGAATCTTACAAAAAATACTTTTCAACATAAGTCAAAAGAGTAGAACATTCAACTCACAAGATGATTTTTTAACAAAGAAGACTACTATTTAAAACAGTTTTATTATAGTAGATTTTTAAACGAAAAATAATTGGATAGTTGAAATTTTTGTTACTAACCTTAGATTTTGGCGTAAACCTCTCCCGCCTCAAATTGGTAACGCATTTCATGGATAACCCCTTAGTGGAGAGTTTATAAATAATCGAGATCCCTTAGAAATATTTTTAACAATGCACAACCGAAGAGTTTACGAACATTATACATTTAAAATATTTCTTCTATAGATAATAATTACTTAGTTATAAATGCTAAATTATTCCTATTGTATAAATTATATAATAGATTTCCTATATTAGTTAACAATATAACTAAATGTGTAGAAATATCTCTGTAGAATAAATAAACTTTTCTGTATTACAGAATTACTTAATCCTAGATTTAAAAGAATAAATAAAAAAATCCTTTTTTATCACAAAAATCTTTATGCTTAATTTAAGTTACCGTATATCTAGATTTAAAGAGCCATAATGTATTTCTATATTTACATTCTTTGTCAAATAAAGTGATTCATGTTCCAAATTTGTAAACTTATCATAAGAGACAAGATACTCTACTTAAGATAAGAGTTTTGCTTGTTTTCTTTCATTATTCAAATTGTGTTATGATTTGAACAAAAATATTATTACATTTTTAAATTGTTTTCCTAGTTTGATACTTAGTTCTATAATTTAGTTTCAAATAAGAATCCAAAACCCTCTTTTTTGGCGAACAAAATTGACACTTATTGTTCTGATCTGCAAAAATAATAACAGTTTCGGTGGTTGCCACTTACTGGCCTTGTTTATAAATCTGTACCTTTGAAACATAATTTGTCAGGGCCGCCTGAACCATTTCCAATTGAAGCGCATAATATTGCGCAATACACTCGACTGAGTACTCGCGCACTGCGGCCCTTACGAAGCGAGAGTCTATGGGACCTGCCGCGTATTTTAATTTTTTATATCATAGATATTTTTCTGTTCACAGGATGTAAAAATAAACAACATATGTGATAAAGAGGGCAAGGATTAAAAGCTAGGCTCCAACTCGAAACCAATCAAGTCACCTCCAAATTATGCAAGTACTGTCTTTGCTCGCTGTGACAATGGTGTCGCCAGAGTATGAAAAAGCACAACTGAAAACGTCGTCTGTGTGCCCATCCAGTGTTTGAATGCAATTTCCAGACTCCAGCGACCAGAGACGAGCAGTTTTGTCCAAAGAAGAAGTCAAAACTTGATTACCACTCGGACTAAAACAAACTAGATAAAAAATAATTTATTATTAGATAATTTTTCTGGAACAATCAGTATTTTGATGTGAGGCAGTTTTTTATCAATTAGGAAATAGATGCATGCATTAGATCAAAGTGGATAATTTCGTATCTCTTAATGTGTTTCTAAGTTACCATATACTTAATAGAAACTGAGAAAATTATTAAAATAAAAAAAAATTGTGTAAAAGTCAATTAGAAAAGGACCATACATTGTTTCTGAAGTTTTACATAATTTTTAATTAACTGGATCAAGGCTTGGCCGCTGACGAGTCAAACATTTTCTTTGTATCCCTCCCACTCCTTCCCTCACCAACGTTACGTAAGTTTCTTTGTATTATGTTTAAAACATAATAGACGTTTAATAAATAAAATAAAAAAATTTAAGGTGAATTATTGTCTAAAAATAAATTTAAAAAAATATTTTGATGCAACACTGAATGCTTTTTCAACATCTTTTTCAGTCATAAAAATATTATAATTACTTAATGTAAGTACTAATTGTAAATCACCAATTTAAAACTATTTTTCAATACCATAATGAATAGAATATTAAATTAATAACGATACGATATAAAACTTTCAAATTTATTTGGTTGAAAGTTTTTGAACACTTCAATTCAAGTTCAAATTTAATTCTAAGAATTGAGAACAAGAAAATAAGTATTATTAGGTTGTTTTTAAATTTATATGAATATAATTTTTATGAGATTCTAAAGAATTTTTATTTTTTATTTTATAGGATTTTTCAAAAAACTTATAATCTTCTAAAATTTCTCAGGATTTTAAAGAAAATATGTTTAGTCTCTTGAAATATTTCGAAATTCTTTTAAATCTTCCAATGTTTATTTTTGAAATCTTTGAAAATCTGCATGTATAAAAATTTGTTTAAGTTTAAAATTCCTTTTGAATCTCTTCAATTTGTCTAAATGTTTCTAGATTTTACTCGATTTTTATCTAGTTTTTTAATGTTCCCAAATTAAAACATTTTATTTCAAAATCTTCTACACATTTAAACATGTTTTTAAACTTCTTTAAATTCTCTTAAAGTTCATTTTTCAAAATAAAAAATATTTAAAATTTCCAAAAGAATCTTAAGAAAAATTTATTTTTATTTTTGTCAGAACTTGTAAATCTTCTAACCTTTAAAAATTGTTCAAATTTTTCCTTCTTTTTTTTAATTCAGCAAAATAAAAAAATGCCTTAAAAACTTTCAGATTCTTTCTTCACAATTTTTGAAATCCTTAGAAATGTTTTGAAATCTCTTTAAATAATCTCTTAAAATTAATTTTTCAAAATAAAAAATTATTCTCATTTTTCCTATAAACCTAATTTTTTTCATTTCCATGAAAGCTTACAAAAATCTTTACAAGTTTTAATTATTTTTAGATCGTTTCTAATTTCCGAATATCTTTTACACTTACTCAATTTTTTTAAATGATGTAATATGGCAAAACTGAAAAATTTAGCTTAATAATTTTTAATACTTTTTGTTATTTATATTTAATTTTAAGAAAATAGTTTTTAAATAAATACTTCAATTTTCAAGCAAAGAGGTATATTATCAGAACGATAAATCATCAACAAAATAATGAATTTTTAACAAAGAATTTGAAATTTCAATCAAGTAGTTGAATAATCAAAGAAAAAGATGAACTTGCAACAAAGAAGATTAAGTTTCTTCCAAAAGAAGATAAATTTTCGAAAAAATATTTAAATTTCTAACTAAAAAGGATGTATCAAAGGAACTGGATATTCAACCAGGAAAGATTATTTAGCCAAGAGAGAATCAAATTTTTTACCAAGTGGTTGAATTTTCAAGCCAAAAAGGCGATTTTTTGGTTATTCAAGAAAATAGTTGAATTTCAAACAAAAGAGATTAGCTTTCAACCCCAAAAGACCATTTTTCATCCCAAAAGGAATAAATTTCTAACAAAGTTGGTTAATTAAAAAAAAATTCATTTCAGGAAATAAAACAATATTAACTAAGAAAGATGAATTTTGAACAGTTGAATTTAATAAAAGGATGAACTTTCTACCAAAAGAAATTAATTTTTAAATTTAATATAATGAATCTGCAATTGGAATAGTTAAATTTGCAAACAAAGAGATAACTTTTAAACTAAAATGATGAATCCCAAAAGATTAATTTTAAACCAATGAGATTCATTTTCTACCAAAAATACAAATTTTTAACAAAATACTTGAATAAAAAAAATGATGGGAATAAAAAATGGAGTATTTAAATTTTCAGTTAAAAAATTAATGTTTAAAAAAACACGATTTTTCAGAAAAATGTCAATCAAAGAGATTAATTTGAAAAATAAAATAATGAATCTTTAATAACTATTTAATTTTTGGCAAAAGGGGTTAATAGTTCTAACAAAAAAGGTTCAGTGGTCAAGAGAGAAAACATTTTAAAATAAATTGTGCAATTTTTACCCAATAAGATGAAATACTAAAAATAAATGTGATAATTAAGATTTCAATGCCAACAAATGTTTTAATTTAAAACCAAAAAAAGAAAAACATTCGACCAATTTAGATGAATTTTCATCAAACGAGTTCAATATTCAACCAAGGAAGATTCTTTAGTCAAGAAAGAATCAAAATTTCAATATTTTTAATTTTCAAGACAAAAGAAATGAATTTTTTTACAAAGCACGTAAATATTAAAAATTAAGAACTTATTTATGATCAGATTTTTAAAGTACACGACCACTAATTGAAAAAATGTCTATTCTTGATACTTTTTACGCAAAGTTTCAAGTTGGTATTGTATCCTGAAATGTATGAACTCATAATGCTTGCGGCATCATGCAAAAAGTATTAAAATTAGTAATTTGCGGTTTTGCAGTGACTCTTGTTTTTAAAGAGAAGTACCTATAAAGTGTAAGAAATCTTATTTATGTGCGGTAAAATGAAAATCGAATTTTGAGGTTCGAGTTTTTTTATGTGTTGAAAAATATTTTGTATTTAATTTATTTTTCTATCAGACGATTAAGAGTTATTACATCAAAACCGGTACATGCTTTAGTATAATTATAATAACAAGAGTATTTGAAAAAATTATGTGTGTATATAAATTAAAGTTGAGTTATTATTTTAACAGCAAAACATAACCTCAAAATTGCTGATCCCTTTCGGTAGCCGTTATCAAGTAATAAAATACAATGCACTACGAATTAAAGTATATATTATATTTCTTTATTAAAAAAATGCGTGCTGTTAATTTTGCAGAGCAGATGTGGGCAAATGTCAGGCCAGACAGTTTCAAAAAATTGGTTTGCCATTCTTCACTATTGGATAAACATAAAAATATTTTTCAGGGTTTTTAAGACTGGAATTTGTATATTCAAGACTAAAATACGCATTCATTAATTTACATTTTTTAACGAAAAAACATGAAACTCCAGCTTGTTAAGAAAATATTGAAAGTATCTGGCGTCACATCTAGATGGGGACATGGAGAGATAGAAATACAAATTTGGAAATATATTTTTCCGGTTAAAATAAAAATGTGAAAAGTCTTTTTTCAATTATAATCTTATTATTAGCGATGTCAGAGAGCATAGTTTCAGATTTAAAAAAATTCAGTGGGTGGAATACAAACCTTTCGAAATTTCCTCATTGTGGCCCTCAAGAAGGTTTAGTTGTTGGAAACTACTATTAACATCCCATATTCTGGCAGTGGTATCGCTACTAACTGTTGCTAATTTTTGGCCCTTATTATCAAAAGCTAAATCCAAAACTTCATCATCGTGACCCAAAAGTGTACTTAGACAAGAGTTCATTCGACTATCCCACACCTTGGCAGTTTTGTCTAATGAAGAAGAGGCTATTAAAGAGCCATCGAAATTGTAAGCACAATTTGAAATTCCCTCTTGATGTCCAATCAAAACACTTGTCCTCCTATGAATGTTAAATAATAATTATGTTGTAGTGCGTCAAGGTTTAAAGTTCAGAGGTCAAAGTTGATGAGTCAATAGTCCGGGATCCAGTATAGGGAGTCAAATGTCAGAGGCCAAATGTAAGGGGTCAGTGTAAAATATTTTCTTAATCAAAATTCTTGTCCTTCTGCGAATTGTAAATAATAATTGTATGTTACTGTGTCAAAGGTCAAATGTAAGAAATCAGATTTATATAACTGGTGTTAAATCCCCAGGGTCTAGGTTCAGAGGTCCAATATAAGAGGTCAAATGTTAAAGTTCAAAGGTAAAATATCAAATCTGAGAGGATATATCCCAGGAGTTAAATGAGGTATGAAAAATCAAAGTTCAAAGGTCAAATATTTAAGGTCAGGGTCAAAAAGTATATCATATTTTTTAGAGACTCACTGAAGTGTCCTTGAGTCCCAAACACTGATGGTACCATCCAGTGACCCAGTTATAATTTCATTGCCATCGTTGTTGTAATGCAACGTGATTATTTCTCCAGCGTGTCCTTCCAATGTACCCACCTCATCTCCTATATTATATGGTTTATTTATTTAAATAATTTAAATATATTTAAACTTGTTAGCATTTTGAAATAAATGTTGGAGCAACATTGTTACTGTTTTCGACCTTCATAAGGAAGCCTACATTTTTTTATTTTATAAATTTAAAATACATATTTACAAAAAATATGAAAATGGAATGGGCGGCTTGGTTAACTGAAATTCGGTGAGCGTATACCAAATATTTTTGGTGTGCCTAGATAGTAAACACATCGTCTATTGAATGGCCCCTTTCAGGAAATTGGTTACCTCCACATTTTGGATATTGGAAAAAATTTAATTAAAATACAAAAGACATATTTAATGTTATTTCTACAATTAATGTTAAATAACCTTGAATATGAACTTGGTTGTTTTTAATAGTATGGTTCTTATTTGATGAGAACTTTGCTTCCTCATAGAGAATGCATTAATATGTTCACAGAAAATCAAAATATGAAGTTTACAGCTGAAAAGTCGTCATATTCACTATGATCTTAAACATAATTCACAAGTTGTGAGATAGAAATTTCCCTCCTGGCATTTTATTCATGTAACTGTTTTTTAAACCTTTATAATATACCTTTATAATAGGATTGATTTTTAATTATTGATACTTAAACTCAATTTTATTCTGAAATCAAATAAAGATGCACTTTACTTATCGTATTATAAATCCTTTTAATGCTTCAACCTTAAAATTAATTCGATTCCTATTTATCGTTTTGTTTCTAAGACATACGTTAGTTGTTGTGTCAAGTTCCTTTATTTTCATTCATGAAAAATACGTTTTAATTCGTTTCCGATAAATATAATTATTTAAAAAATAACAAGTAAACGACCAGTTTATTTTAAATCTAGTGTCGTGATTTATAAATCAGGAATTAGCTAGAATTAACTCATATTGTGCAGTTTTCGTCATGCTGCTAAGGACGTAGCAGACGACAGCAACAAAATTTAACATTAGTTTTTTGCGTGCATAAACCATAATGTGACAACCAATTTTTGTCTACAAAAAATCAAAGACATGATCTTCACGTTGTAATAAAAAAAGTTAACAACTAATTTTATTTCTTCCAAATCTCTTTATCACACTAACCCCATTAATACACTGCCCCCTTTAGGCTCTTTTTCAAATAATTATTACGTAGAAGATAAATTGGGCTATCTCTCTGCTTTCAAAGACAAAAATCGTGATTTCAATCATTTTTTATCCGCTAATCGACCTTTATCTTTTTTATGTGTTTTACATCAAGAAAAATGTGTAAATAATTGATTAATAAAGAAACTAATGAATTCGAAAAGGATTGCGAGATAATCAAGAATGTACTCAATATTAAATCCTTTATTTAAAAAATAAGGTATTGATATGAACGTGCTGAATACAACAATAAGGATTGATACAGTGCTGAATCAGGGATGGGCCCGTGTACTGCACTTGAAGTTCCATGCAATAATAATAAATAATAATAAGTTTTCATAATAAACAATAATAATACATAAATAAGTCCTTTAATTATATTGGAGGGGCTTTAGGCGTCCATAACTGTCATGTCTTTAGAGACGTGCTGGTGGAAGCGTTTCTTCATATCAGAACCCAGGATTAATACTGGTTCAATATTAATGCCTGAATTTTTAAATATTTTATTTTCACTATTTCACTCTTGTTCGTTATTTTATAATGATTTAAAAAATGGACGCACATGTTCATTCATGTCGATAAATCCCGTGATGCAATTTTGCATTCTTTAAAAGTATCGCCTCAGGTAGTATACGGGAAACCGAACCGGAAGTACTTCTTTGGTAATAATGATAAGTAGATAATTTAATTTCTTTCAATAGCTCAAGGACAAATATTATGAATAAGTATAAGATCAAGCTAACTAAACGTGATGTATACATTTTTTTGAAAAATTGAATTAATGATTGTTTCTATATGTTTGGAATATCATCAATTCGATTATCAAACTTCAGTTGACAAACATTTTTTTCTTTTTGGTTTAAACTGCTATCTATAAAATAAACCTATGTTTCAAAATATTAGTTATCGATTGCAGATTCATTATGTGAAAAGGCCTAACTGGTTAAATATGTAAATAATTTGTAAAATTCAGAAATATTTTTAAATATTTCTCTTACAATCACTGAAATAAACCTATACTGAATCATAAGGCAATAAATACATAATAATTTCTTCAATAAGTTAAAGAGAGTATTCAATTAAAAAGATTTTTTTTGCGTTTAATTTATTTAACCGCTCGACTGGTTATTATTGTGATTATTATAATAACAATACTGCAGTATTATTATGAATTCAAATAGCTGTTTATCGATACAAGCAGATTACTTTAATCACTGACAAAACTGTCTAAAGCAAAGAAGTGTATTTTTATTTGAAACGGTTTCACACTTTATGACATAAATATTCGTGTTTTTAAAATTTGAGCCAAAACCTATTAAATACAATTGGGTTTCTCAGAAAATTGAGTTTTTTATAGTATAGCTCGGAATCTATGAATCGTATAAAAAAAACTCAAAAGTGAAAAAATGTTAGTTTCACGTGTAAAATTTATATTCAGCGTTGGAAAAAGTGTTTTTTTTCAAAGAAATGATCCTACCTTTAAAACGGCTCAATAGAAAAATGTTCACATTTTGGGCTCGTTTTAAGGAAAATGCGAATACGGATCTATTTCAATTTGATTTTTTTAAATCTACAAGTTCCTTTAAAAATTACAGACGTTTTTTCGGAGTCGGAAAAATTGAAAAAAGTGATTGTTTTTTACTAAATAAATAATTTATAATATTTATATATGTATGTATTTATGTAAAACATAAATTTTGCCCATCATCACAATGTCAATCTGCCACATCCATTAAAAAGGAGATTTTTGTTGATTCCGTAATGCTTTCAGAACAAATCGATTCTTTTATAATTTAAACAAAAAATTCTGTAAAACAGTTAACTTTTTTCCGTTTACAATTTGAAAGTTATTTTCTTTTGAAGGATTTCGAATACAAAATAAATGCTTATAACTACACATATTGTATATATTAGAAATAAAAATACACTTTAAATTATAGATATTATTATACTTACCAACTCGACTAATGAAAATCACTAAGATAAAACACAAAATAAAAGTCACGGTCCTCATTTTCATGAAATAAAGGAAACCCACTGTTGAAGAATTTTTATGAGAATGTAACTAATGAAAATTCTTTCAGATGTTTTAGTGTATTTTATTTTAGCCTGCATCTCATTCTTAGTTTGTGTTTCATAACTCAGTTTCTTCCACACATTTAACTTGTAAAAATTCTCCTGAAGCAATATAACAATATTAATGTACAATTTAAAGGAACAAAAACGACTGAATATTATGAAACTTGTTTTTGAGGTAGTGCAGCCTACTTAGAAGTTTAAATATTTTTCTATTGTTTCAGTCAAAATGAATATTTTTCAAAATTTCGATATTTTATCGAACTTTTCTGCTTGCCATGTTTTTTCCATTTTTACAACCTTCCTCTATACACGCTAAACTCTTTAATTTTTCATTTCACGATATGAGAGTAGTAGAAGTCATTGCTTTATAATCTATTTTCAAATCATTTTATTTTACTATTTCTTTTTATGTATACATACATACATTGATGTGATTTTTATATATTTTATTTTAAGCTCATATGAAATATAATGTTCAAATAAATTATGAAAATGCGTATTTTCTATAAAAGACTTTTTTTTTTAGTAAAAGTTGTAAAGGTTTCAGAAAACAAATTTTTTCATATGAAAGAAATGATTAAAAAGAAAAAATTGGGCTTGATTTGACTATGTTTTATAGTCAATTGTACCGAAAAAAATTCGAATGAAAAAAAATTTCGAAATATTCTGGCAGGAGGAATCGAGCCCGAACTTTCCGGTTACAAACTCGGAGCGCTACCACCTGTATGAATCGAAACTCAATTTCGAAAGCTTTAGGTTAATCTGGTAAGTAAGAAAACAATTGGGAACAATTTGGGAAAATATATAAGTTAAGGGAAACTACTATCAGATATGGGGAAAGTTATATGTGACTGTTCTGCGAGAAAAGGGACCTAATGCGGAAAAAATCAATTTTTTTTTTTCGCCAATCTATAGTTTATGAGTTACTCTTTCATTTCCAATAATCAGAATTTGTTT
>JAWWLR010000034.1:85045932-85057253 GCA_035041075.1 Acraspis erinacei | reverse complement strand
GGTAAAGTACATGACAGCGTGCCCAGCGGCAAAGCAAGCAAAGAATGGTTAGAATGACTGAATGAGACCTCTGGTTGTTGTAAGTTCGATTGTCTTCTTTATTCAAAATTAATTTTTTTAACTCAAAATTTGACTTTCGCATTTTTGATTAAAAATTAATATTTTTTAGTTAAAAATTAATTTCTTTATTTGAAATTTGAACTATTTTGTCGAAAACGCCATTTTTTATCCAAAAATTTAACTAGTTCTCTCAGAGAGTCATAATCAAAATAAATGTTAAAAAACATTATTTTGGATAATGGTGAAAAAATTCATTTTTAACCATGCAGTTTAACTTTTAACCAAACATTGGGATCTTCAATTAAAAAAGATTAATTTTTTTTTAAATAATTCGAATTTCAACTTAGACTTGCATTTTCAACTAAAAATGTAAATCGAAACAAAAATTGTTTTTTGACAAAATGATTCAACTAAAAATTTAAAAAATAGTTAAATAAATAAAGAAAAAAGAATTTTAAAATTTTTATAGAAAGAAGTTGCAACATTACTACTAAAAAGATGAAATTTTAAATCAAAAATATAAATTTTCAGAAAAACTAGTTTTCATCCAAAAAATATTTCAGTTGTCTTATCAGTAAAAAAATATGAATATATATATATATATATATATATATATATATATATATTGTCTTAACAAACTGAAAATGGATTCGGTGCGAATTCGCACCAGTGTGCCGTTTGAGGGTTAATCATTTAATTCTGTGCTAACTGCATAGCAAGTTGATGAGAGAGTCGTGTAAACAAACATGAAAATCGTTTATATAAAAATGCGGAAAATTTGTTGTTTACCTAATTTTCGGCATTAGTGCAACCGATTGTCCACTATTGATTTCATTAATATCGTTATTATTAACGTTGTTGCGTGGCTAATTTTCTATTTTAATTCATCGAGACATTTAAGTTTTAATAATAAAAATGTCAAACGACTTTGTTAGAATAACATTATATTGACTGCAACGGAGGTCCAAACGAACAGCCCCTCGGGAAATATGTATGTTTAAAAAAAATTGAATTCTTACTCCACCAGCTCCAAGAAGAGGAATCCAGATCCAACCTCTGGAATCAATTGCCAGTCGACCCGGATTGGCGTGTATGTAGTCGAACACTGCTCCAAGTCTTACTAAAAATAGTGATTTTTTTACAACTTTTCAATTTCTTTGAATTTATTTATTAGCAGAGTTTATTTAAACCTATGGCAGTCCATCCGAAATTTTAATAGAAAAAGTAAATAAATATAATTTTATGCTTGGACAGGGAATTTCCGCAGAGAATTATAATTTACCTTTCTATTCGAAAATTAATTTCTTGTTTTGAAAATGCAAGTATATTGTTGATTATTCATTTTTCTTTTCATATATTAATGTTTTAAACCAAAAATTTAACTAGTGATATTTTTTGCAGAAAATTCTTTTTTTAAGTTTAAATTACTAGATTAAAAACTCTTATATTTTTGTTTAAAGTGCATCGCTTTTAGTGGAAAATTGGCCTTTTTCCTTAAAAAGTAATTCGCTTTCAAAGAAGTTTCAAATTTTTCATTTTTTTTTTGCTTGAAAATTCAACTGCTTAGCTGAAAATTTGAGTATTTTATTGAAAATTATTTATTCTTAACCAGCTTTTTAGGCTGAAAAATCCTTTTTTCAAATTGAAAATTTATTGGTTTTAATGAAAATTTAACTACTTCCTTAAAAATTCCTCTTTTTGGCAGAACATTAATTTTCTCGGTCGAAGATTAATCAATTTAGTAAAAAATGTAAATATTAGATAACAAATTAATTTTTCTTTTCTTGAAAATTAAATTTTCTAACGGGACAGTTCAATATCATGCGTTTAGTTGAAAATTTATTTAATTTAGGTAAAATTCAACTAATTGATTGAAATTCCGACTTTTTTATTATAATATATATTTAAATTTTTTTAATTTTTTTAGTGTTCTTTGTTCTTATTGAAAATTAATTTTGTAATTGAAGCTTAACTGCCTATTTTGAATTCAATTATTTTGTCAAAATTTTATTTTCTAAAAAGGAAAATTAATTTTTTCAACTGAAAATGTAAACATTTGGTCCAAAATTAATCTTCTTTTTGTTAGATTTTTTTTTTATTTTTCCACATAAAGTTAATGTTCCTGGTTTAAATTTGATTTTATTCGATTAAAAATTTATTGTTTTATTTTAAAATTCCTCTACTCGTTTAAAATGTGACTATTTGATCATCAATTCATCCTTTTTGTTGGAAAATTTGATTTTTTGATTTAAATTGATCTTTTTGGTTGAAAAATATTTTTTCTTCTTCAGCTTTTTCGTAGAAAATTCATAATTTTTGTAGAAAATTCTTCTATTTTGTATAAATTGATCCATTGTCATGAAATTGTCATGTTTCTTGTCAGAATTCAACTGTTTAATTGAATCGTAATTTTGTTTTGTTTAGAATTCAACTATTTTGTTAAAAAACCTTATTTTTTCAAACTGAAAATTAATTTTTGTCAGTTAAAATTCATCAGCTTCGTTTTAAATTCAACTTTTTTGGCAGAAAATAAATCTTCTTGTTTGGAAATTCATCTGTTTGGTAAAAAATTTAACTATTTGTTTAAAAAATTTATATATTTTGGTTGAAAATTAAATTTTTTGTACAAAAATTCTACTTCTTCTATTTTTGTTGAAAATTCATCCTTTTCTCTTCAATAATCAACTATTTGATAAAAAATTCTATATATTATTAAAAACTGAACCTATTTGGTAGAAAATAAACATTTTCGGTTAAAAATTTATCAGTTTATTAAAAAATTTAACTATTAAATTAAAAATTCATTCTTTTCATTTTTTTTTAATTCATTTTTTTAATAGAATAGGTTAATATTATACCTCTAATTTAAAATTTATTTAATTGAGTTCAAATTGAACTACTTGAATGAAATTTTGACTTGTTTAGAAGAAAATTGTTCCACTTCGTTGAAAGTTAAACTATTTCGTTGAAAATTAACTATTTCATCGAAAATGTATGAACCTGTTGAAAATTCTTTATTTTTATTAAAAATTAATTTTTTTACTGAAAATTTAACAAATTTCATTTTTTTCAAATTCGATTTTTATTTGTAAAGACTTAACTCGTTATTTTGAAACTCACTTATTTTGCTCATATATTTTGGTTTAAAATTTATCTTTCTTGGTTTCAAATTCACTCTATTATTGAAATTTCGTTCCTTTTTATTGCCAAATAATCTTTTCAACTGGTAAATTGACTATTATATACATTTTTTACAATATTTTGTTTCATCGAATTTCAAATGATTGGTTAAAATGTAATTTATCTTGTTTAAGGATTCAATTATTTTGTTGTAAATGTCGTTTCCTAAATTCCACATTTATTTTTTTAATGAAAAATCTAAGCATTTCGTCGAAAATTAATCTTTTTTTTTTGTTAGAAAATGATTTTTCTTTTTTTCATAAAATTATTCTTCATGGTTCAAAATTGATTTCATGTGGTAAAAATTCATTGTTTTATTTGAAAATTCCTCTTTCTGGTTAAAAATGTGATTATTTTGTTAAAAAATCATATTTTTTGTTGGGTAATTTGTCTTCTTAATTGAAATTGATCTTTTGGTTAAAAATTAATTTCTTTGAATGAAGAATGCACTCTATTATTGAAAATTCATTCTTTTGTATTGCAAAATATTCTTTTCAACTTACAATATAAATATTTATTGAATCTTTTCGAGAATCTTTTTTTAAACGAATTTAAACTTTTTGGTTAAAGCGTAATTTATTTTGTTTAAGGATTCAATTATTTTGTTAAAAAAAATTGTTTTCTACAACTGCAAATTTTTTTCCACGAAAAATGTTGGCAATAAAATAATAAATAAATAAATTTTTTTTTGCTGAAAGTTATTGCCCCTTTTCAAAATTGATTTTATTTATTTTTTAATTATTTGTTCGATTTGAAAATTCCTCGATTTCGTTAAAAATTAATCTTTTTTGTTCAGAAATTTGTCTTCTTTATTTCAATTCAACTTTTTGGTTAAAAATTAATTTCTTTGGTCGATAAATTCACGATATTATTGAGCTGAAATTTTTAATATTTTGTTGAAAATTATGTTTTCTTCGCTAGCTTTTGTTAGTAGAAAATTTATCGTTTTAGTATAAAATTCGTCTTTTTTGTAGAAAGTCACGCGTGATCGTCAAAATGCCACCTTGAAAAAAATGTAAATGGTTGATTGAATCTTAATCTTTTTTTTTGTAAAAAATTAACTATTTTGTTGAAAAATCTCTTTTTAAAATTTAAAATAAATTTTTTTTACTGAAAATTTAACTATTTCGTTTTCAATGAATCTTGTTTGGAAGAAAGTTGATCTTGTTGGTTGAAAACTTAAATTTCGACTTTTTTCAGTAGAAAATGAATCTCCTTAGTTGAAAATGTGACTGTTTTGTTCGAAATTCCTTTTTTTGTTGTTGCTGATAATTTATCTTTATACTAAAAATGTAACTATTCTATTTTTGGTTCAAAATCTATTTTTTTTTACGAAAATCCATATATTTTGTTAAAAATTGGTCTTTTTTCTTAGAAAATTGTTTTTTTGTGACAATTAATATCTTTAACTAAAATTATTACTATTTAATTGTAGATACAAGATTAATCTTTTTTAATTGAAAATTCATCTACGTTTTTATATGTAATTCGTTTTTTGGATCTAAAATTCAATTTTTTTTTGTAATTAAATTGCGTATAGGGAATTTTCGTGACGAATTTTCGACTTAAAATATAAATTCAGCATTAAAAACATACCCAGCTGTCCAGATTGTATCTTAAAATCATAGCCTATAATTTTATGGTTTAGAGTATCGGCGTAATAAAATTTATGAGGCGCTGCACGCTCGTCAGTGCGAGGTATGTCCCATACGAATCCACCAGTGACTGAGCCAAGATCCTTAAGTTTTCTTGTAAGCTTTCTATTCTTAGTCAATGTGTACAGACTTCCCAAATTCTTTTCGCGATTTTCCGGAATATCGTCGGTCGTCGCTGGAATATAATATACCATTTTAAATATAACTACTCGGAGAGAAGTTTGGTAAAGCCGATCACCCAAAACGTACAATTATCGGCAATACACGCAGTGAAACGCGCCACTTTTGTTTAGTAGAACGTCTCTGATGATTCGGGAGGACCATTACCCCCAACATACCGAACCGCTTAACTAACAGTATAGTCGATATTTTCTGCACACGCGGTTTCTTCTTCTTCTTCTTCTTCTTCTTCTTCTTGTTCTTCTTCGAATTCTTCGTTGTCGCTATATTTCGGAACGACTGACCTTGGCAAGTTTGGGGTAATCAGTGCGCCGAATCTAGAGCAGACGCCACACCGAATGGCAGCAACTCCCTCACCGCTAGCGCGACGATTTTACCTACTTCTCTCCGTGTAGAGTACCGTGTGCACGCAAATTTTGGAATAACTATTTATTTATTACAATTTTTTACCACTCGAAGTTTCGCTGAATTATAATCTGAAATAATGTATTCAATGAATCCACGTAACGTAGAATTTTCTATTATACTGAAGTAATATTAGAGAGCGACAGCTTATTCATAGATTTTAGTTCAGGATAAGTTAATTTAAGGTTGCGAAGCAGCATAATTTTTGTAAATTTATATTTGTATAAAATCATAAAAAATTAAAACCTGTAATTTAATAAATCACATTACGATCTGATTGTGAGTTTTCAATATGAAAATAAAGGGAATGTTTAAATAAATGTTCATGATAAAAGGAAGGCGTTTCAAAATACATTGCTGAAGAATTAAAACGTATGTAGAAATCATTTAAAAAATTGTATTTAAATTCTCATTTTACGGCCAGTTATGTGCATCAAAAAACATCGCTAAATCCTTAAAACATTATCTATAATTTTAAAAATAATATTCCCATCCGATACTCAGTTAATGTAATAAAAATCCTTAAACATATATTTTTATTGAAAGGCTTGAATAATGCAGAAAAAATCTTACTAAGTACCTTGCAACAAATTGAAATTTTGGAATAATAGAAAATAAATCAAGTATTTTGAGAGAAGATATAAAATAAATTAAGAATTTGGTATTAAAATTATATTTGTTCTATAAATTTTCAATAAAATATTTGTTAAAAAGAATTAATATTTTTCATATAGACACTTATGTTTTTTATTTATTAAGTTAGGTCTTAATCAATATAAAATAATTTTATAAATAAAAAAAAATCTTAAGAGTTTCATTCTTAATACAAAAATAATGTTTATGAGTCGATAAAGGTTATAAATTGTTTATCAAGAATCTTTAAAAATTTCCCATTATTTTAAAATATCTTATGTTCTTAGATTAATTTCAAATTTGTTTATGTTTAAAAATATATGTTAAATTTATTTTAATTTGTTCCAAATTAACAATAATTCATTAAACATTTTCTTTCAATTTTATAATGAAATTTATTTTTCTAGAAATTTAAATACTCGTTGAAAGTTTTTAAAATTATTTACTTTCAGATTATGTAATTCAATATTATCTGTTACTTTTACAATAAAAATTTATTTTTCCATTAGAATACCTCTATTAAATTCTATGATTTTTCTTATGCTTGTGAAGTGAAAGGAGTATCTAAATTCAATTTTTAAAATTAGAAGTGAATAAGTTTGATTGAAAAAAAATAAATTGAAAGGTTATAAATAAATTAAACTTGTAGAAATACTGTTTAAAATTTAAAGAAAATATAATGCACAAAATATTAGATTGATTCAATGAACATGATTGTTTAATTCTTTTTATGTTATGAACCGATTAACTAACTATTAATTGGCTCTATTAAAACTTTTTATTTCTGGAAATAGTTTAAAATGTTGTTAGTAAATCAAATTTTAAGAAATGAAGGTAATATTCGAAAAAAGATATTATAGGTAAACATTATTTGAATGTTTGAGTGAAAATTATTGTTAAAAGCTTCTGATATTGTTGAATAATTAATTAATTATTAGAATATTAATTTCTTCAAAATATTAAATCAAAATTTAATTTCTGAAAACTAAATAACATAAATTGATTATTTATTCAATGGTTGTATAATTGAATAATGGATATAATTTTCATAATAAAAGTTTATTTATATTAAAACATCCCTAATTCAATTACAAAATTTTTCAAATGATTCTCATGTTGTGAAATGGGTATCTGCATTCAACTTTTTAAATTATTCGTTAAGGTCCTTTAGTTTTTTCTGAAATTAGTATAAAGGTTACTAATAAATAAATTTTTCAGACATAAAAGTGAAAATTAAAAATGAAGTAGAAAAAAAATTATTTCAATATCTAAATGAAAATGTAAGTTTAATTCTTTCTACGTTATGAATACATTATTTAATTATTTTCTGTTTTTTCACAATATTAAATTGCATAAAGTACATCCATTCCAGTTACATTATTTTTGTAAAGTTTTTCGATGTGAAATGAGTATCGAAATTTTGATTTCGAAATTATGTGCAAATATATTTTTATTCTTCTTGGAATAGTTGAAAATGTTATAAATAACTGAACATTTCTGAAAAATATAAAATAAAAATTATTTAGATGATCCATTGAAAATAATTCTTTAATGCTTTTTATGTTATAAACTGATTAATTACACAGGCACCAGAGACAAGGTCTTGTCCACGAGACGAGATAAACATTTCTATGCGTTTTTGGCGACGTTAAATTCGAATCCGGGGTTGGTTTGACTCGGTCAGGTTGCATTTCGTTCCTAACCTCGAAAAAATAATCAAATTTGAAACATTCATGGAAACACGCAGAAAGCAACGCGTTTATATGTTTTCAGGGTCACTGAGTCCCAATTTAAAGGCCATTTGACTCAACGAGGTCGCATTCCATTCATAACATTGAAAAAAAATTAATTTCAACACCAAAAACTGTCCCTGACACGAGAAAGAAAATTTTATTTTTTCCTATTACATATTGTTCTTCTGTTCTCGAAGGACCTATGCAGGGCTTTTCTGTGAAATTTCACCCCTTTTTCAACAACCTGTCTTTGCAAATTTCCAACAGTAATCTTCTAATTTTATGTCTCGATGGAACCTTTCTCCCTGCTCCTCACTGTATGCCCCCAAATTAATTGGAAAGAAATCTGTGTGAGAATCAAAGAAGTGCAACTTTAGGTTCCTCAAAAAAACAAGCTTTCCAAAATATTTCACCAGATCAGCTACTATTTTCTTGAAGTTTTCACTTTTATGATTACCGAGCAAGTTTTCCACGACATTTTTTAAACTTGTCCACGCAGATTTTTCTTTTTTGTTCATGACTTTGAGACCCAATTTAATATGGAGAGGAGGTAGGAGTACTCTGCCTGGATTGGCTAACGGGGTTTGCTTAATATTTTGCAAACTTGGCTCGAATGAAATTCTCGTCGGACATTCTTTTTTATTAGAGTGATTCTTTCTATCCCTACTATCCCACTAATACAAAAAACATGGATTTTTTGTAAAACCTGATTGTTTCCCTAATGCCAAACCTAAGGTTTTCAAGTCTCCCCAAATTCTCCAATTAAATTCTGGATACTTGATCTTTTTCAAACCAAATTCGAGATTTTGGTTCCTTTCTTTGAACACAGTTGAATGAGCTATCGGTATAGGAGCAAACTTATTCGTGTTGTGAAGTAATACTCCCATGAGACTTCTTTAAGAAGAATCAGTAAAAAGCCTCCACTCCTCATCCTTGTAAACACTTGGTTTCAGTTCATCCATTGAAGCTTACACATCGCTCCAATACACCAGCGATGGGTCGTCTAATTTCATGAAGTATTTTCTAAATTTCACTTCTCTGTTTCGGAAATAATCAACTTTAACATCTTTCGGTAGGTAGTTCTTTTTTCATAAACGACGTAAGAAGTTCTGCACCACATTTTGGTAGCCCTAGATCTCATACCAAGTCAATCAGTTCCTCCTGCCACGTAACTTGGAAAACTTTATCCTTGCCTTTACCTAGAATGTCGTCATTTTCCTGATATTCCGATTCATCCCTATATTCATCGGAATCATTTGCTTCTTCGGATTCAATGTATTTCCTCGATTCGTCTACTTCATCGGAATCATTTCTTACATCAGAATTTCTCTCATTGCATTGCGATCTTTCTGGCTTTTCTACTGTTTTGACATTGGTATAAACAAAGCTTTGCTTATTTTTTCGTTTGAAACCTTCAAGGTCATTCATACAAATGTAACTATCCTTTTGGTGCAATGCCTCTTTCCACAACGTAGTTTTATTATATTTCATGCCCTTAGAATGTCTGCTTGAATCCGAACGATGTATCATGTTAGCACAAGCTGCACATGTTTTGTGTTGATCCATTTTTCTTACGTTATTTTAAGACCAAAACCTTCCTGATAAATTTTTTCAATTTTCGCAGAAATTATTCTTCGATTTGTTTGGAGCTGGTATTTACTACAAATGTAGCCAAAAGAAGTAGTGTCTTTGTTGCATGTATGTTTCGAAAGGGAAACTGGAAATTTTTTGTTTGAAGTTGCCCTATGTGTTAAGAAAAACCCGGGCGTGACAACTCGTGACAACTATGACAACTCGTCGTCGGATACAGGACGGCTTCATCCTGACACCCTGACGCCTACCTGTAAGGCAACGTACCTTCGCTGCCTTTGTTACCTCAACAAATCCGAGAACTAATTTTTTTTAGGTTGTGAATGGAATGAGACCTCGCCGAGTCAAATGACTTTAAGTTTGGACTCAGCGACCATGAAAACATATACCCGCTTTGCTTTCTGGGTGTTTCCATGAATGTTCCAACTTTCATAATTTTTTGAGGTTAGGAACGAAATGCGACGTGGCCGAGTCAAACCAACCCTGGATTCGGA
Organism: Acraspis erinacei; assembly: GCA_035041075.1. Taxonomy (NCBI): domain Eukaryota; kingdom Metazoa; phylum Arthropoda; class Insecta; order Hymenoptera; family Cynipidae; genus Acraspis; species Acraspis erinacei. The sequence continues at coordinate 85,047,323 of JAWWLR010000034.1, read as the reverse complement.
TTCAGCGATCCCAAAAAAGTATAGAGACGTTTATTTCGTCTGGCGGGCAAGACATTTTTTCCTGTGACTGTGCTACTTATTAGCTGATGAATTTTTACAATATTAAATAACATTAAGATTAAATGTTCCTTTCTCTCTATTTAGCAACAAAAATTAATTACTTATTTTAAGCTAATGTGATTAAATATTTAAGATAATTTGTGTAATAAAAGTTTAGTTATTTTTAACCTATCTGTATTACTATTATATGATTTTTTGAAGTCCTTATTATGGTATGGAACTTGTATCTGAATTCAATCTTCCAAATTATATGTCCATGTGTTTTTTTTTTAATTAGTGTAAAAAGTTATTAATAACTAAAATGTTCAAAACTGATACTTGTTCAATGATTTTTATTAATTTAGCTGAGTATGGGATCGGTATATTATTTTAAAAATTATAGAGTTTGTTTTAATAAGTTAGTGATGCTTTTGGTTGCGCTGATTTACATAGCTGGACGTGAAACGAGTACTTAAATTCAATTATTTAAACTATATAAACGTATGTTTTAATTGTTTATCATTGTATTTTGACACGCCGTTCTTTTCCCATGCACATTTATTTGAGCATTCCGTTTACTTTCATATTGATATCTCGCTCTTTAATATTACTAATAGTAATGATAAATTCTATGTTTCATGGATTTATTCAATAAATTATTTCAAATTATAGTTCAGCGAAACTTTGGTTGGTGACAAATTTTAACAAATAAATATACGGACTGCATTTTGGTAGAGCCGGTAACCCAACACGAACAATTGTGGCATCAACCACACAGTGAACAACACAACTTCTGCTTAGTAGAACGGCTCCACTTATTTTGGAGAACCATTACCCCGAACAGTTCGAACCGTTTAATCAACAGTGAATTCGAGCTATTATGCACACGCGGCGGTTGCGACACAGTCGCGCGCTTGCAGAGTTGACAAAAATATAGCACACACATTTCAGAGCGTTTGATCTCCGTAAGTTTGGGGTAACCAGTGCCCCGAATCTGGAGCGGACGCCACACCAAAATGAAGTGCAGCGACTCTTTCACCGCCTGCGCGACGGTTTGACCCAACTTCTCTCCCTATAGTTAATCGCAAATTGTTTTCATTATAAAAATAAATACAAAAGAAAGCGCGCGCTTTGGCGCGCACAAGATACTCTCGTTTAACTTAAAGTCTAATCTCAAATTCAATGGATTTTATTTACCAAACCCTAGTGTGCCCTTGTGATCCACACTTGCATAACTCAATCTGCTGCCTTCGGGAATGGGGTTATCAGGAGGCTCGTCCGGCGATTTTATGAGGTAATGACGAGTAGATTCCCGTTCAGTAGAACTATCCCATTTGATCATTAAAATATTT
>JAWWLR010000034.1:84973509-84985550 GCA_035041075.1 Acraspis erinacei | reverse complement strand
TCCCCAAATCGTAACCGACTATATCAATTATTAATATTGAAATAGCAAGTATTGATATAAAATTTCTTTCAGTGTATCGAAATGTGTAAAAACCTCGATTTCGATTTTTTTAGTGTAAGCCCCTTTTCTTCGGCGCACATCACATATGTACATTTTTTACAAAAAATAGAATAACTTTTAATTAATTTTCAAACACAAAAAATTAATTTCTGGAAGAATATTTACATTTTTAATCAATTGTTTAATTCTCAAACAAGAATTATAGTTTTTTCAAAGTAATTTAATTTTGAACCAAAAATATGATTTTTCAACAAAGTAGTTTAATTTTCTGCTGACTTATTAAATTTTTAAGCTAAAAAGATGAATTTTATGCAAAATAACTGATTTTTCAACCTAAAATTAGAAATTTTAGAAAAAAAATTAAACTTTTAACTAAAACGATGAATCTTCAACAACAACAATATACATTTTTTATAAAGTAGTTCAACTTTAAAGCACGTAATTTGATTTAAACACGAAGTAGTTAGTTTTAAGAAAAGAGTTCTCAACGAAACATGTAATAGCTAATATATATATAAAAGTATGTTAATCCTATATCCAAAACGGGTTAATTCAACCAAAAAAGAAGAATTTTCACAAAGTTGCATCTTTAAACTAAAAGGATGAATTTTCAACAAAAAATAAAATAGTTACATTTTCGATTTAAGAAATACTGTTTTTTTAGCCAATCATTTACATTTTCAACCAAACAGATCAATTTTCAATTAAAATTATGGATAAAAAAAAAGAATTATCAATAAAAGAGTTAGCAACCAAAAATATTATTTTTAACCATGCATATAAATTTTCTACTAAAAAATATCAAGTTACCACCTAAAAGAAATGAATTTTCAATCAAAGAGATGAATTTAAAAAAATTAATTTTTAACCAAACATTTTAAATTTTAAGTAATAAGTTTAATTTTTGACAAAACAAGTTGACTTTTTAAAGAAATAGTTGCATTTTGAACAAAATATTCAACCAAATAGTAGAGCATATAACTAAACGAGAATTTTCTGCAACTTAACATCAATTCTCAAAGAAGAACCTAATACTTAAATTTTCAGTTAAAAAAATTAATTCTCAAACAGAAAAACACATGAATAGTTACATTTTCAACCAAAGAGTTTACATTTTCTACTAAAATTATGAATCTTAGAATAAAATGTTTAAGAAAAAAGTCCAACATTCAATCAACGAGTTGATTGTTCAACTAAAATGTTATTTTTTAATCAAGAAGATTAATTTTCTACATAGAATATGAATTACCAACAAAATACATGAACTTACAATCAAGTAATTGATTTTTTAACTAAAAAAGATATATTTTTAACTAAAAATTAAACAAATTTTTGACAAAATAATGAAATTTTCAACAATTTTTTTACCAAAAAGATGAATTTTTAACCAAATAGTTGCATTTTTAGAAAACTAATTAAATTTTCAAGCAAGTAGTAAAATTTATAAGCAAACGAGATAAATGCTGAACCAAGAATATGATGGTGGAATATTTAACAAATATTATCAAGTTCTATTAATTCAGTTTAAATTTAAGCGGAAAAACGAGACAAAGTGGAATTTTCTTGAAAACAGGGGATAAAAATCAGCCGTCTAAATAAATATTCAAATTATATCAATGGCTTTAAATGAAAAAATATTTTTTAAGAATTTAATTGACACTATTAATATTATCAATATTTAAATAACTAATTAGAATTATCAATGGTTTTATATAATTATTCACTGATTATTTGATGGTTATATAAAATTCTATTTATAATTCGTGTTTAAGAATAGGGGATAGGGTGAGCTTCAGTGTCAAATTTAATGCAGAGGGGAGGGTGTCACTGAGAGTTAAAAAATCGGCACAAGAGAAATTTATGAGTCTAAAATCACATAGAAAATAGTATCGCGTAATATATAGAAGCTACCTTAATTATTGTAAGAAAACAATAATTTATTGGAACCTTCGACACATTTGAAAAAAGTGTTATGCTTAATTACGGAAAATAATGAAGTGGACAATTAAAATGAAAATTAAAAAAATGTATTACAGTTTATTATGTTCCGCACCCATGGACACTGACGTTGAATCATTGTTGGAAGAAAGAACCTACAGTGTAGAGATAACAGAAAAAGAATCAGTCATCGTTTTTAATTATACGACTCCAGAAACAAAATTGAAGAAGGTAAGGTTTGTAACCTTCATTTTTAATTGTGTATCAATTATATTATAGCTATAATTCACATTGAAAAGTAGTTAAATTTCAATTAAACGTCATTGTCATAATTTCAATAATTTTAACCATTTTTCTTCCGGTACAAGAATGCTTTGAACTTCTTCAGGTAATCGACGAAACAGAAGACGTTAGATCACACAGAAAGTTGAAAAATGATGAATTTTTCAAAACCTCAATTCGTGAAATCGCGAATTATACCATTTACTTTCCAACCGATGACCTATACCAATTTAAATGTATGCAAATTATTGAGGAGAGTCCCGAAGGCAACAATGTGACGAAAATACTCAAATGTAGTTTTGACGAAATTTCTGATAAGGAGAAGGTATCTAATTGAATTATATATTACCTTAAATCACTCGCTTATAACTCATAATTATTATTTTAAAATTTTAGTCCGATTAAGGGTCCGGATGCAATGAGAAAAATCTATTTGAATTATTTTTTCACTTCAACTCGTGCTTAATTCGCCAGATTTTCAAATTTTTCGATAACGTTGTTAGGGGTTGCACTTTAAAGTTTACTTTGACTAATACGGTAGTTATAATTTAAATATTCTCATGAATTAAAATGTTATTAACTATGGTATGATGCCGGGCGTAAATTATACTTTCATATTTCCCAGTGTTTCGTTTATAGAGCAATTTTGAGTAGGAAAAAAATTAACAGGACAGAAATTCAGAGAAAGATATAAAAATGTTTTTTTTTAAAGTTTCAGATAAAAATATTAAATAGATTGTGAGCAGTAATGATTTTAGTCTTTGACAGCGCTCGAGTTTCCGAGTTCGATATAAGTTTTTGAAGTTTACTACTACAACACATGCGCCCGCGCAACGCAAAAACTCGGAAACTCGAGTGCTGTGATTAACTAAAATCATTAATGCTCCTATCCTATTCAAAATGTTCGTCTGAAAGTTTAAAAAAAAAACTTTTGTACGTAATGCCTGTCGTGGACTTGGAAACTCGAGTGCTGTCAAAAATTAAAATCATTACTGTTCATAACCTATTCAATATTTTGATATGAAACTTATCAACAAACTTTATTATACCTTTTCCGATTTTTTTCTGTAAAAATGGTTTTTCCTGCTCCAAATAGCTGGGATAAAGGGATAAAGAATAGTCTCATTAACAGCGCTGTTAGTACTTATACTCCTATTGGTTGGAGATGTCGAATTATCTCTTTGAGAAAAATCTATTTGAATTATTGTTTTTTCACTTCAACTCGTGCTTAATTCGCCAGATTTTCAAATTTGTCAATAAAGTGGTTAGGGATTGCAATTTAAAGTTTACTTTGGCTAATACGCTAGTTATAATTTAAAAATTTCATTAATAAAAATGTTATTAACTTTGTTATGATGCTGGGCGTAAAATAGACCTTCATGTCTTTCAGCATTTCGTTTATTGAAGCAATTTTGTACAGACAAAAGAATGCTTATGACAAAAATTCGTAGAAGGGTATAATAAAGTTTTTTGGGAAGTTACAGTTCAAAATATTTAATAGTTTAGGAGCAGTGCAGCATAGCGTGCAGCATAGCGGTACGCTCCGGAGCCTATACTAAACTCAGAAACTCGAACGCTGTCATAATCAAAAATCATTACAGCTCCTAACCTATTTAATATTTTGATCTGTAACTTCCCAAAAACTTTATTACGCCCTTCTACGAATTTTTGTCATAAGAATTTTGTTGCCTGCTTATATTAGCTTCGACGAAAGCATAAAGAATAGTCACACACACTGCGGTGTCAGCACATAGACTCATATTGAATGGGGGTGTCGAACTGTCTTTTTGAGAAAAATCCATTTAAATTATTTTGTCCCTTCGACTCGTTCTCCATTTGTCAGATTTTAAAATTTTTTAAATAAAATTCTTAGGAATTGCACTTTGTGGTTTACTTATGCTAATACGCCGGTCAAAATTTGAATAATTTTATTTCGTAAAATTTTATTCACATTTTTATGATGCCAGGCATAAATTAGACTTTCCTATTTTCCTGCGTTTCTCTTATCGAGCAATTGTGAAAAGGCAAATAATTTTCTTTGCAAAAAATCGAAGAGAGGTGTTTCCTTCTACAAGAGTTCATGCAAAAACATTGCCAACACAATTTCAACAAGACTACAAGAAAGAAAATTATTTTTTGCTTATAAACGCCTACAATGTCTAGTTTTATGTAATTTGTTTATAAATGTTACGAATTATATTTTGTCAAAGAACATCATTCACAATATAATTTTAACGAGACTAAATGAAGGAATGATTTTTTTTTCCTATAAACTCCTGGAATGTGCATTTGCTTATCTAATTTGTTTTTAAAGTAAACCAATAGTGAGGCATAACAAAATTTCTTCTATGCAATTCATTGTGAATATAGTTTCAAAAATAATCAAAGAAAAACATTGGCCATATAACTTCAAAAATATCAGAAGAAAAAATTATATCTCTTCACTTAAAAACGCCTTATATGTTATTTTATTTATATAATTTGTTTACAAAATAATCAAATAGTAATTCATGGCAAAATTTTTGCAGAAAATATTATTTGAAATAAAATATCAGCAAGTTCGGAAGAAAAAACTATTTATTTTCGCTTAAAAACGCCCAAAATGTTCATTTGTTTATATAATTTGTTTATAAAATAAACAAATATTGATGAGTGGCAAAAATTTCTTCAGAAAACATCATTGGCATCATAATTGCAACAAGATCGGAGGAAAAACGGTTCCTCTTCGCCTAAAAATGCCCAAAATGTGCATTTGTTTATAAAATAAACAAATAACATTTAATCTTACATTTAACAGCCACATATCATCTTAACGATGAAAGCAAGCGAATTCAGAGCAGAAATATACTTAGAAGGAGAATAACACCTAATGTGAATTATTTGTTGATACAATTTTTTTACAAAAATTAACTATGCAGGTTAACAATTCTTTTATCTTTCCTATACCCTTCGCTGTTTGCATGAACATGAAAATTACATAAACAAGACAAAAAATCTGTTCTCACCATTTTCTGACAAATTTAGTCCTAAATTAAAAAAAGGAAAACTGGTGCATAATTGCGTTCTAAATGTGATTTTGAACCTCGTTTTCCAATGTCATCCCACTGTGCGGTGGTACACCCCGGATCCTATAGTAAACTCGGAAACTCGAGCGCTGTCATAAACTAAAATCATTGCTGCTCCTAACCTATTCAATATTTTGATCTGAAACTTTTTAAAAAAGTTGATCATACATCTGTCCAAATTTTTGGACTGGCGTCAGACAAAAATTAAGGGCATTTTTCTAAACACATATTTGCAGATTCTGATCATTTGAACAGCCGACAGACGCCCTGAAGTGTAATCGCTAATAATTTATTTGAAAATATTTAAAAACTGAAGAAGATGCGCAATACAATTTAACATCCAGATAAAGCGTTTCAAACTTAAAACTTGACATTTTTTTAGAGCCATCAGGGGACTAAATTTTCGTTAGAGAAAAATGCAAGTGGCTTTATCGCATCAAGGCTCTTAATGTTAAAGAGCTATTAGATTTAAAAAATAATTACTTATTCAACTTTGAATTTTCAGAGCCTAAATAGTCAAGCAATTGATTATCGTCCCTTCAAAGCGACTCTGAAGACCCTTGAGTCGACAGACGACTTGTTAATGGAAGTGAAAAAATATCTGGTTCAAAAATCAAACTGGACTGGAGAAAATCTGATTAACGTTCAATGTGATAATCCTGAACGTGCTGAACGAAATATTTTAATTTCGGCGGGAAATTATAATGTTATGAATTGCACGCAGAGGTGCTTACTTACAGCACCCAGAGCAGAAATGTGTTCGAATATGAAAGAACAGGTCGTTTATAATATTCAGCTTACATTCTGGCTCTATCTCGCCATCAGAGTATTTATTGGTGAGATATTTTTAAAATATATAATATGGTTATTTTATTTCTATTTAAATTTTTTGACCGCATTTTTTATAACCAGCCATAAATTTTTCTCGCTGAACGGTGGACTGTGGAAAAAGATTACTTTCTTGGTCAACTTTTTCCTAAAAGCTGTTAAAATTGTTCCGAGAGTTGTTGAGCATGATAAAAAAATTTAATAAACAAATGCATTTATGAGGCATTTCTCAAAAGAAAAATTCCTTTTTTTAATGTCAGTTCTTTTAATTGGGAACTTTCAGATAATATCATAATGTTCATAGTATATTTGATAAATTTCATAAATGTTTTAAAACAAATATAATAAGCATGATAATTTTAAGCAACATTCGTAATTATTTCATTAATTTTATATTTTTATTGAACAAATTCAATAAAAAAATACATTCGGCATTTTTTGTCGGAAAAATTTGTGTTTTTTTCAATGTCAGTTTTTTTTTTGGGTAGCTGATAAATTGTATGACTTCTTTAAACAAATTTGATAAAAGAATGCATTCTATGGACTTTTGACGAGAAAAAAGGTCGTTCTGTTAAATAACAGTCCTTTTACATGCAGTCTTTTATTATTTTCATTATTTTAATAAGACGGCAGCTTCAGGATTATGCATTTTCCTATTAAATTTGTTTTTTACAAATCCTACAATTTTTGAAATAATCGTTAATGTTTTTGAAATTATCATGAAATTCCCCATTAAAAGGACTAAGATTTAAAAAAATCGTCGACATATGAACAAATAATGCATTTTTTGGTTAAATTTGTTAACAAAAATTATAAAATTTATCAACTAATTTATGAATTTTACTAAAATTATAATGAAGATCCTAAGGAAAGAAACTGACAAAGAAAAAAAAGTATCCGGTATACAAATGCCTGAGTAATGCATTTGTTTAAAACATTAACAAGCCCAATTTTACGAGACATTTTTTCAATATAATATTGCTTCCATCCAAATTTCTTGTAAAAAAACTTTTAAAAACATGACATTATTGAAAATTATAGAAAACACACTGCCAAGGAATAATTTGTTTATAAAAAAATGCTTTTTATTATCATGATGAAATATCTTTAGAAAATGTTACTCTACAAAACTTAAGCGACTACAACAATTTTTCTATTATTCAAGAGCACCTGGAAATTGAAATAGAAAAAAATTTTCATTTTCTTTGTCAAATTCGTTATTTTAAACAAAAAAGCCATTTTTCCTAGTGCGCGTTACTGTGCCCTAGATATCTTCCACCAAATTTAAAATTTTATTTTTAAAACTATATTTTATTATAGGAAATGAAATTGGGCTTCTTGTCTATTATTAAAAAAATCGTTCCTCCGCCATTTTTAAAATAAACCCGCAAACCTTGCTTTTTGGAAAACAAAGTTTTTTGTCGTTTTTGACTTGAACTTGCTATGATTCAGCTAATTCTTGGAATTTTTGGATACAATTTACAGGAAATATTCTTTATGATGTTCTACGATTGGTAGAATGAATAACATATGAATTTCTTTTGTTAAAAAAAAATTTATACATTTTTACTTGAGACATTGCATAAATTATGCATTTATACCTTTAATCTCATTGAGAGTCCAGTACATTTGAAGAAATAAACCAATTTTATTTGGAAAGTTGTTCAGAAAGGTATGTGTATGCTCTCTGTAGGACTGATTATTAGGAAATTAGGAAAATTCCACATTATGCTAAAAAGCACATTTTTTAAATAAAAATCGCTCAGCAAATCAATTTTCAGAATATTTTAATATTTTTAATGACCAAAAGGCTCCTAGGTACAAAGACCAATGGCGGATCTTTTATGCCAGCGAAAGTAACATTTTTCGTTTAATAACAAATAAACAAAATTTATTTAACTTTTCAAGCATGCCATTGTTTTCAAGATTTTCAAAATCAATTAAAATAAGTTCTTAATCAGTATAATAACGATACAGAAATAATTTAAAATGTTTGGGAGCGAGAAAAAAATTGTTTATGATGCTCTTTCTCAATGATTTATACAATTTTGATATCCAAATATACAGTTTGACAATATTTCAATGAACAGGTTCAATTTTTTCGCAGAATAAACTGAAAATGTCTTTTTAGTGTCGCATTGTTACAATATTATGTAACATGACTTATGGTATTATTTATTAAAAAAATTCTCATAAATAAATGTGCCAATTCTTTCATGAATAGACACAATTCTTTTTACGCAATTTACATAAACTATTTTGCCAATGACTGCTTGCTGTCATATCTTCCAAATTAATAATAACTATTGATTATTGAAACATTTTTGTTAAAAAATGCACATTTTGATCTTTTGCTATGAACGCTTCGAGTTGATGCATACGTGCGAATAAACGAGCCGCGCGGCTGAAATAAAACCTTTTTAATTTGTTAATGGTGCTTTATTTTAATTAATTATTTCCGTAGAAAATATGTTTTTAGCTTTGTAACCAATTTTTAAACTTAAATTTTTTTGTCTAAAATTCGATCGAATCTCCAGGAGATTGAAGATAATAATTAAAAAAAAAATTAAATTAAAGATTAAAGGTAAAAATTAATAACTTTTCTTCAATAAAAAATGTTCATGTGGTACTCAATATTTCAATCGTAGAATAAAATAAAGAATATTTTGTATCAATTTCATTTAAAAATTCCAAGAATTGGCTAAATTATGGTGAAATTAAATAAAAACGACAGAAAAATTTAGTGTTGTAAAAAATGGAATTATCGGGTTTATTTCGAAAAGGACAAAAGGAAGAATTTTTTAGTTTAATAAAAAAGACGCGCACTAAATTTTCTATAAAATTATATACTTTTAAAATTAATATTCGAAACTTGCTTTAAAAATGTCCAGGAACCAACGCGATTCAGCGATGAAAATTTATGGCTACAATTTTTATTAGTTAGCTTTGAAAAATCTGTTACACACTTCAGTACTTTCTACTGATAATAATACAGAAGAAAAAATTTAAGAAGATCAATATATGGAAAATTTTAATAAATTTAAAGGTAATTAAAATAAGCAAAAATTCATATTTAGTTATCAGAAACCAATTTTAAAAAACCCAATAAGAAAATCCAAATATTTTTGGTTAAAAATTTAATTATTTTGTTCAAAATTTATTCTTTTTTGTTTAAATATGCACTATTACTTTTTTGTGTAAAAGTTCATATCTTTGGTTGCAAATATTTTTGAGTTAATATATATCAACTATTACATTTATGGTTATGGTTTAATTTTTTTTGTTTAAAAATTCAAATAGTTCTTTAAAAGTTGAATCTGATTGAATTGTTTTGTTCAAAATTTATTTTTTGGTCGAAAATTCACCATTTTAGCGGAAAATTCATGTCTTTGGTAGAAAATTTCACTATTTTCCTTAGAAATTCGCCTTTTTTGGTAAATAATTATTTTATTTGGTTGAAAATTTACCTGATTGGTGAAGAGATGAATTACTTTGTTAAAAATTCATTGTTTTGCTGGTAATTCATCGTTTTATTTGGAAATTCATCTCTTTGATTGACAATATCACTATCTCGTTGAAAATTCTTTTGTTTTTTGTAGAAAATTAAGCTTCTTGGTCGACAATTCATTAATCTGTTTAATGGGAAATTTTCTTCAACTTTCTGGTTAAAAATTATTTTTTTGTTTATTGAGCGTTCACTTATTTTAGGGATAAATAATTAAACTCTTTTGTAGAAAATTTATCTCTTTTGCGAAAACTGTCATCTTTATTGGTTTAAAATGAAACTGGTTGAAAACGTATCTTTTTTGCATTAATTAAACTGTTTTTAATTGTAAATTGAAATATATTTTTTTGTTGAAATATGATCTTTTAGATTTTTGGTAGAAAATTGATTTCTTTTGCTGAAAATGTATCTATTTTTTGCTTGAACAATCAATTATTAAATTTTTGGTATAGAATTCTTCTTTATTTCTTATTAAATTCAAATACTTAGGAAAATTTAAATTATTTTGTTAAAAATTCATTTTTTGGTTGAAGATTAATAATTTTAGTTGAAAATTCACTTATTGGTGGAAAATGTAACTTTTGCTTGGAAATTCGCAGTTTTTGGTAGACGATTATTTTGTTTGGTTGAAAATATAAAATAATGAATAATTTAATATAATAAATATTATAATAAAAAATAAGTAAATGCGTTAAAAATCCATTTATGTGTTTAATGGAAACTTTTTTGTCTAAAAATGAGACTTTTTGTTAATAATTCATATTTTAGGGTTCAAAAGAAAAAATATTTTGTCACTGGTTGGAAACTAATCATTTTGGTTGAGGATTAAATTTTGTTTTTGATCATTTATATTTTTAGATGAAATCAACTGTTTTTAATTAAAAATTAAAATACTTTTTTGTAAAAATATCAAAAATTAATTTTTGATAACAAATTCATTTCTTTGGTTGAAATGTGTCTAATTTGTCAAAATTTATCATTTTTAGTTACCTTTAACTGTATTTTTTAAATAAAAATATTTTTATGTGTATATGTCAAATCTTTTTTTGTTTGAAAATTCAAATACTTTGTTATAAATAGAAGTATTTTGTTAAGAATTTATTTTTTTGTTAAAGATCCGTAATTTTAGTTGAATATTCATTATTTCTGTGGTTAAGAATAAGTCCTTATTTTCTCTCTTTTGAGAGGAGTTTGGTTTCTCTTCTCGACTGAACGTTTGCGATTTAAATAGCGGGAAATAATAATTGTCTGCATTTCCAAATACTCGAATTCTACTTCTATTTTGAAATAAAAAATGTTTTTATTTAAAAATTAGGTATGATTGGTGGCACGGCATGGGCCATGTTTGAAGGAGCTGTAATTGCCATATTAAGAGAACAAAAGGCTGATTATGGATTACAAAGGGTTTATGGTAGCATTGGTGGGATGATATCATCACCTCTCTCCGGTCTTATGATAGATTATTTCAGCTATGGAAAAGCGTTCACTGATTTTAGGTACGTCTCAAATTAATTTATTACTTAAGAAACAATTTATTTATGAACACTAAATAATTTGAATAATATTTCTTCTACTTAATCGCAACTGGCCAAGAGATTTTTTTAGTGGAAATTATGCTAGAGTAGGTCACAACAAGTTTCTAAATGTTTTATATAATTTATAATAAATTTACTTAACTGTGCGTTTAAATGTTTATGTTTCATTTGTGTTAAATAATGCGCAAGATATTATGGTTAAAATTTTTAAAACAAATTTTTTTTCATATTTCAATAAATTCAAAAGACCCACGCTTAAGTGAACTAATCTTTCATAGTTTTCACTTACCCCAGATTAATATATAGTGATTGGATTAGAGCCACTGTGAAGTTAGCCAAAGAATGCAGCTAGGCTCTTAGATGCTTTGAGAGCCGAGCGTTTCTCGGCTAACTTCACAGTGGCTCTAATCCACTCCCTGATTATATAGTACATTTTTAATGAATTTTTATTGATTTATTTTTCCATTATTTATTCCTGAATCATATTTGCTTCTAACACAAATAATTGTTAAAAGCTAATGAAATTTAGGCCAGCATTCTACTTGTACGCGATTCTAAAAGTGGCTTCCGGATTCCTGATGCTATTTATTAATTTGGAATTCAAAGCACCCGCACCAAACATTATTAAAGACGTCTTCGATGTGCTTAAAAACGTAGAAATTGTCACTCTCTACGTCGTCTGTTTTATGCTGGGTGAGTATTTTATTTATATTAAAGTTAAATATAAATATAAAATATAAATAAAAAATATAAATATAAATATAAAATATAAATATAAAATATAAATATAAAATATAAATATAAAATATAAATATAAAATATAAATAT
>JAWWLR010000034.1:84958167-84969433 GCA_035041075.1 Acraspis erinacei | reverse complement strand
CCGAAATTCGGGACTACTAGCCCAAGATAGAAAAAATGCTATTTATCCCGAAATTCGGGACGACTAGACGCAGCCTTTAATTAAAGTTTATATTTAAAATACCCCTATTTTAGTTACATAATTTTGTAAATTGATAAAAATAATTGTTTAATTCTATTAATTTTATTAAGTCATTAATTAATTATCAGCTTAATAATTTTCTTTACAATATTAAATTAGATACAGATTGAAATTTTATTTTGTTCAATTGAGTCACATAAATTTGTATAATAAAGGTTTAATTATTTCTGAATTACCTTAATTTCAATTATGTAATTTTTGTAAGTTTGTGTGATGTTGTGGAATGAGTATTGAGTTCAATGCTAAGAAATATATTGTAACTTTTCTGAAATTAGTTGAAAATATTATTAATAATTCTAATTTTTATAAAAATATAAAGTAGAAATTATTTTAATGTATCAATGAAAATAATTATTCTCTAATTATTTATGCTGCAAACTGATTAATTTTTTTCACAATATCAAAATTTACTAAAATCTAAAATTATATAAAAAAAATTAAAATCCTGGAATTATATCCCGCTCTTTAATATTATTCATAGTAATAGTAAATACTACGAGTTGTATGTTGACTAAATAATTTTTGTGGGCAGGATAATTATTGCTTCATTTTTTCATTTTTTTTCGCAAACGACAGATAAGAAAAAAAGTTAACATAAAAATTTGCACATTAGAAGAAGATCTACAAAAAAACCTATTGCTCTCTTGTAATATTTTTCAGAATTTACGAGGAAAATAGAAAAGTAGAAATTAAAAAAAAATATTAATGAAAAATTAAGAATATGCAGTTTTCCAAAAAATAATTTTTCGCGTTTTTAAAATTAAAAAAAAACATTTTCTGGAAAACACGCCTGTTTTATTGTTTTTCCATATTTTTTACTGTTAATACTTACATAAAAAAGGCATCCTATCAGTTTTGGGCAGGCTAAACCATTTATGAGGCCTGGAAAAATTTCGTTTCAAAATATATAATTTTCAAACATTTGTTTGAAATGTTGTTTGTGAAAAATATGAGAATATTTGATTTTATGAAGAAATAATTTTCCTAACCTATCCTATAATTCTTTTCTTCCTTATAAAAGGCTAAATTAAACAAAAAATTGCCAAAAAATTTGGTAAAAAGTTATAGAAGTTTAAAGAAGAAATGTTTTCTTAAAAAAAAGAAGAATAAACATGCTGTCAAATATAAAATACAAATATTAAAAATAAAAAAGAGTTTGGATAACTTAAAATTGTTTGTAACAAAAGATCGTTGTCGGTCTAGCAATGCCTGCAATTACAAGAGCTTATGCAATACATCCGAAGCGTGTTGAATACTGCAGTTGCATGTACAATCGATAAATTGCAGCAGTGACATTACTGTCAATTTCTGTCCGTCAAAAGATTACACATACTATATATCTTCTTTGTCAACATACAATCTAGAGTGAATTACTATGTATTAATTAATTTTTATTTTAAATAGGATTGAAATTGCTCCATGATTTAAAAAAAAACAAACAATTTTTAAAGATTCTTCTATTAAACTTGGATTAACTATAGAAAAGAAAAGGGCGGGAATATTTCTGCTTATCTCTCGCAGCTTTTAAATTGAAAGATAAAATTAATATCAATAAAAAATTTTGTCCATAGTATCTATTATTTAAATTAATATAAAGGCAAGGAAAATTATTCTGATTATTGATGAAAATTGAAGGCAACTGTTGTATTACCTTCAGAAGTAATTTAATATATAATATTTTTGTTCAATATATAGAAATCAAACGGTTACATTCTAGTTAGCAATGCCAATTTCCGGCGAAAAATATTAACATAACCTATTACTGTTCAGATATTGTAAATATTGTTTGAAATTTAATGATGATATATTAGCAATAGAAATTTAAGACGAAAAACACTTATATAGCATAACAAAAATGATTTAAGATTGTAAACATTTTTTTAAACCTAATCATTTTTGTTTAAGGTCAATGACTACCGATTAACAGTGTTAACATAACCTGAAAGTATTTAAATGTTGGGAATCTTCGTTAAAATATCATCTTTTTTATTGAAAATTCCAATTTCCGAAGAACAACACTAACAAAATCGACAGTTCTGCAAGCTTGCAAATTTTATTATTAAAAACCAAAAATCATTGGATTTAAATTTCATGTCTTTTTGTGTAAAAACACCAATCTTAGGTAAAGCACACCAACATAACCTAAAATTGTTGGAAAATTGTCAGTTGCCTTCTTTTACGTTTCCGACCTCCATTTATTAAATTAAAATTATAGTTGAGCAAATATATACATAGAGTGGGTTCTAAAATGTTTAATAATATGTTGGTTATTACTATAAAAATTTAAAATGTTGTCACTGCCCAACTTGTCGAAGGCGTTTTTGGTTAGAGTTGGATTTTATATTTTTTGGAATAGTTTGCACAGGGCTGTCCCGGTATATATCATCAGTATATTATTATCATATTATTATCAGTATTATTATTATTATTATTCGACATAGTATTTAGACCTGATAACTTTACATTTTTCATCAACTTGAAATTTGAAGACTTTTCTTTAAAAAAAAAATTAAAACTTCATTTAATCGTGGAAACGGGTTTCCCGACAACAATAGTTTCAAATTGTTTAGAGTAATTTTGAGATGATTCGAAAATCAATAAAAACGGACAACAAAAATTGTTTGAAGTCTAAAATTTGAAATAAATTTAAGCAACATTTTCTGTACTCTTGAAAATTGTAATGAGTTTATGATATTTGTAACTAAAAAATTAGGAAAACTTGAGCAATTACAGATAAAGGGTCTTGTCTCATTTTCATTTATGAAAACCTTTAAATTTTATGCAAACGCATTCTACATTTCTACCACGAAAAGTTTGTAAATCACAAAAAAAAGAAAACGTTTACGATCATTTATAAAGCTTCCCGAAGTTATTTTGAAAATAGCATTTTCTTAGCGATATAACATTTTTAGGCAAAAGTACTCGCAAGTTTTAAAAATTTACAAAAACTATTTTCTAAAGAAGAATCTTCTTATAGACACTTTATATACTTCTGCTCTGTGCAAAAATATGAAATTAAACGGTTTTTAATTTTTTTAATGTTTAATTTATTGTTATTTTTTTGTTGTTAAAAATTTTAGATACTTTCTCCAGTAAGTCGAATTTTCGAAAAGTTAAAACATTAAAATGAGTTAAAAACCTTTTCATCTTAGAAGATACAAAGAAACTTTGTCACATTATTTTCAAATTTTAACTATTATTCTTAAAATATAGAATATATTATTTAGACTATGGACATTATATTTTACCCAAAAAATGAAAATTTTTAATTTTAATTAAAAAACATTGAATTTGTTTGAAAAGAGACCACTTTCCTGGAAACAATTAAATTTTTTAACACGAAAATATATCATTGTTTTAAATGATTTTTACTATAAAATTAAAAAAATCGAATAAATATTTCTTTTGTAGGTAAATATGTTCATTTGTTTTTAAAGTAATCGAAATATAATTTTCATAACATTCTTGAGAAAATTCAAACAAAGTTTTAAAAATTTCAGATATGTATGTCCAAAAAGTATAATTTTGTTTACAGGATTTTGGAAAATTGTAGGAAAATTTCAAGTCAGTTTAAAAAATATTTCGTAGTTTTGGAAGTTTTGAAAATAAATATCTTTTGAATTGACTCAAATTATGCCTAGAATTTTTTTAATTGTTCAAAAAATAGAAAAATTACCCTCAAATCTTCCAATTTTTTTCTATATTTGTAGAAATCCTTTAAAATGTTTAAAAACCTTTGAAAAAAAAGAAATTAATTTAAAAAAATGAAAAATTAGTTTAAATTATCCCATGAATTTTAAGATATATTTTTTTATCCTGAAACCTTTCAAAATCCTTCAGAAGCTTCAAAATTATTATTTTTAAATATTTAAAATTTTACGTTTTAAAAATTGTCTTAAATGTTTTAAAAAAATTTGACTTTAATACCATTCACATTCTTTTTAGAAATTTTAGGAAATAATCTAAGGTGTTTTGAAATCGTTGCCAATTTTCTCTTAAACTTAATTTTTTTAAATAAGAAATTTAAATTTTCCCAGGAATTTTAAGAATTTTTTTTATTACTGCAAAACCTTTCGATATGGCTTTTTCTAACTTTTTAAAAATGTTTTCATTCTTTAGATTAAATTTGATTCTTTTTAAACCTTCTTAATGTTTCTTAAACTTAAAGAACTTTTTAATAAAACTTTGTAAGCTTGTTTTTCTCTTCAAATAATTTTTTTTAATAAAAAATATTTTTAAATTTGGCTAGAAATTTTGAGACATTTTTTTATTCTATTCAAACATTTAAAAATTCCAATATAAAGTTTCTTTTTTTTAAATCATCAAAAATTTACACATTATATTTTTCATATTAAAGTACTTTGCGCCTTTGTTTAATTGATTATTGCTATTGAACATAGTATTTAAATAACCATACATTTCTGGTATACATGAAGTTTGCAGACTCTGTTTTTTAAATGGCAAAAAAAATTAAAGCTTCATCCAATCACGAACACGGGTTTGCCGACAAGGATAGATTCAAATTGTTTCCAGTAATTTTGTTAAAAATTCATGTATTTTGTTGAGAATTTTGTCTTGTTTTGATAGAAAATTCGTAGTTTTGGTTAAAAATTCGTCATTATAGTTCAAGATTAATTTCTCTGGTTACAAAGATAACTATCTTGTTGAAAATTCTTTGTTTTTTGTTTGAAATTAATTTTATTGAATTTGTTTCTTTTTAAACTCGTCTTTATGGGTTGAAAATTAAATAACTGTGATAGAAAATGCATATTTTTTGGTTATTTTAACTTTTTTGTCAAAAATTTGTCTTTTTGGCTTAGAAACTCCACATTTTGGATATCTTTTTTCTTTCTTGATTAAAAATCTTTCTTGGTTGAAAACTCAACTCTTTTGATGAAAATTTCTCTTTTTAGTCTTTTCTGGTTAAGGATTCAAATCATTTTTGTAAAATTTTTAATGATGGTTTTCTCCAACTGCTTTCGATTGAAATTTACAATATTTTCCAGTCGATATAATTTGTGGTTTTCAGAAATAATAAAATATGCGACTTGAAACTAATGAAAAATTTCATTGTTAATTTCAGCTTTAATTTGCACATATAAATAATAAAATTTATATTTATAGTTTAATATTTATTTACGAAAGATATATGTGTACATATTCTGAAGAAAATCAAATTAGCCAAAAGACGAATTTTCTGTACCAAAAAAAGAATTAAAAAAAAGAGTTACATTTTAAACCAAGAAATAAGCTTTCATTTAAGATGGATTCCTCTTTTATTTAAAAAATATCAATTTTCAATACAATTTTCTCATTGAATCTAACACATCGTTGCTTGTGCATTGCATTTCTTCAATTTCCAATTTCATGTTGATAACGATTTTACGAACAAAAACTATTTAAATTGACAAAGTGAACGAACGATAATAGTTTCGTGGCGAGTCTTTGTGGTACGAATTATCTTAGCTTGTTGAAAAAACAAAAGAAAATCACCATAGCAACGACGAAAGAAACTAAGAATCCTGAAGTTTGTTATCTTTGTTTTTTTTTTTAACACGAAATAGAACGACAGTTCCAACCAATGATAAATACGGGTCTCCTCACAACAATACTTTCCAATTGTTTAGAATAATTTCGAGATAATTCGAGAATTAATAAAAAATGGCGCCATGCGCTTTTTAATAATTGGATTGGATTAAGAAATTACTGAGGGACTTATGTATTTTTTTGTAGAATTATAATTATTTTTCATTTTAGGAACTGCTTGGGGATACATTGAGTCTTTCCTCTTTTGGTTCCTGCAAGATTTGGGAGCATCACAGTCGCTCATGGGTGTCACGATAACAGTCAGTGGACTTGCTGGTCTTCCTTTGTTGGTTTTATCAGGACCAATAATTGCGAGACTTGGACATGCAAATGTGCTCTTTATTGGATTTATTTTTTACGCAATTAGGCTAGTGGGTAAGTATCTACATTTATATTTTTGATCTAAAAATTAAATCGATCAAAAATGCAATTAGCTTCGATTATGAAAACGTTTATAAAACTAAAATGCCGAATTATTTATCATTTCAGGATACTCGTTAATTTACAACCCCTGGCTGTGCCTAATTTTTGAAGCTCTTGAATCTGTGACGTCTGGACTCGCTTTTACAGCAGCTGTAACGTATGCCGCAAAATTATCAACGACAGCCACTGATAGCTCTGTTCAGGGCTTGCTTGGTGGAATTTACTACGGAGTTGGTAAGGGAAATAGCAATTTAGTCATAGATTTCAAAAAATTAACCTATTTTTATCATTATCTTCATTTTTCTATATTTTTAAAGTGTATCTGATTTTATAATCGAGGTCGCCCATCTTTCTGGAGCAAACGAAATAGTTTAGAGTATTATTGGTATAATGGCCAGCTATCTTCTGACTAATCTCCTAAAGACAATATTTTTTTCAGTGACATTTTAGTGACATTGTAGTCATATTGTAGTAATAATAGTTTTGTAACTACTAGTTAAAAAATAAAAATGTTGAGATTGCATTCACGGATATCTTCAAAGATCGAGAGCGGATAGCATTGTTTCAGCAGTATTTATGTGAAAATGAGTAGTTATAACTACTGAAGAATTCAAGTGAACACTTGCTCCTAAAGTCTAACAAATTCTTTTAAATTTTTTGAAATTCTTTGATATTCTTTTTAAATTTTTTGCAAGCCTAGCATAAACCTATTTTTTGCCTGAAAGGGTTTACACATCCTTGTTTCTTTCTGATCATGTTTTGGTTATGCATCCTAGGAATTGTTTCTCTTCAATAATGCATATTTATTTCATTTTATTTTTTATTTTAAATAATTTTCTTTTTTTTATGTTTCGTTTCAACTTCATTTCTTTTTATTTTCAACTTTAAAATAAGAGCTGAATGTCCGGCGATAATTTTATGAAATCGTGAGTATCGTGTATTTCGGCGATTTTTAACTCTTCTAATATTGATAAAAAAACTGTTGTCCAGTACATTTTTGAAAATATTTATCACGCGTTTTCCATTAACCATAAGTTTTTTTTAAATAAATATTTTAGCTTGAAAAATGAAGCTCAAAAACAAATGTAACTTTTTGAAAAAGGAAGTGTCTACACGCATTAAAAAATCTGGTTATTTGCACCCAAATTTCGGTACCCGTAGTCACGGCCTTTGGAAAATGGCACATTTTACACATTTTATTACCTATAAAAAATGGGATTGTTTTATTGATGAAAATGATCGTTGAGTGGTTTTTGAGAATATACTATAAAACAATTTTCTAGCCGAGCTTCGATGGTAGAAATTTTCTTTTTATTGAACGCAATCATAATTTGAAAAAATTAATATTTTACGTTAAAAAATAAAGGTTTGAAATAAATTTGAGTTTTCATAATAGAAGGACACTTTTAAAAAAAATTGTGGCCAGAAAGAAAGTTTGGGCTTCTCTCTTTTAGATCCTTGAGATTGAAAACTGTTAAAAAATTAAAATTTTTCTTTTCAATTTCAAGGTTCTTCCATTAAAAAACTCAGACTGTCTATTCAGCCTTAACAAAATTCCAAAAAATAAAAATAAAATAAAGAAAGGGCGTGAAAAACCATATCGATACTGTATTAGAGAAAAAATTTGTTATTAGTGTAAAGTGTTACAAATTGCTAAAACAGATGGTATATTTTCAAAAACCATTCATCGCTTATTTTCATAAATAAGAAAAAAAAATTTAACCTCGAAGATCTACAAGAGGGAAACCTAAGCCTTAGTTTGAGACAAAAAATTACAAAATGTGTTTTTTTCCCAAACAAGTTCAATTTTTTGGTGAATTTTATTTTACGGTCAAACATTTATTTTCCCAAAAATACTTATTATGGTTATTAGAGGAAGAGTTAAAAATCTCTGAAATAGAAGATGTCGACGAAAATAAAAAATGTTCAACCACTTCTCCTCGGTTAATATTTATCCTACTCACAAAATTTCTTTCCCTCAAATGACTATCCAATATCACAGCAAGTTTGACTTAGGTCAGACAAATTTGATTTTCTTTTAGTGAGTACACTTGAGAAATAATGCCCTATAAGAAAAAGAGACACTTCACAAAAAATTTATATGGAAATATTTAAAAAAATTAAAAACTAATCTCTTAAGGTTATGTTTCGTAAACTATTAGAGATAAAACGTTTTTTTTTAAATTGCATATAATTTTAAGCACTTTAATATTTGCGAAATTTTCTGAATTCTCTTGAATTCTTTTGAAATCTTTTGAATTTTTCAAAATGCATTAAAATTCTTTTAAAAAATTTTAACTCTTAAATTCTGGTTTACCGAATTTTTTCATATTAGGCTTGAAATACAGGGGTGTGCAAGCCCTTTTTTATGAAAATTTGTTGAGTAGATACCTTCGAAATCTTTTATATTATTTAAAAGTCTATTGATATCTTTTGAATTCTCTTGAATTCTATTGAAGCCTTTTGAATTCTTTTAAACTTATTAAAATTGTTTTCAGTACTTTTGAAGTTTTTGAATTCTTTCAATTCTTTTCAATTCTTACAAATTCTTTAGTATTTATGTTTTTTCTCCTTTAAATTCTCTTGAATTTTAGAAATGTTTTACATTCTTTTAAAGTCTTTTATATTCTTTTTAATTGTTTGAAATTCCCCGGAAAATTTTGAAATTCTTTTGAATTCTGGTTTACAGAGATTTTTTCTGCTATAAAATGCCTTTATGTACAAAATACTTTTATCTGGAAATTTGTCTAGACTAGGCACGTTTAAATTTGTTTGGATTCTTATGATGTTTTTTGAATTAATTTTTATTATTCAGAAATCTTTTTCATTTTTTCGAATTATTTTGTATCCTGTTGTACAGATTTTCTTATTTTAGGTTGAAAGTACTGGTATCTGGAAGCCCTTTAATGTTAAAATTTGTTTAGGCTGGGCAGATTATACTTTTTTTTGAGAATTCTCTTAAAGTATTTTTAATTCATTTAACGACCTTTTCAATTCTTAAAGATTTTTTTAAGAATCTTCTGAATTCTTTTGATTTCCTTTTGACTTTTTAAAATATATTACATTTCTTCAATTTTAGTGTTGGGAGTTTTCTATTTTATGCCAAAAAGAGCGCGATGTGCAAGCTCTTTTACATTAAAATTGGTTGAGGCTAGATATATTTGAATTCTTTTGAAGTATTTTTAATTTTTTTATTTCTTTTGAAGTCTTTTGAATTATTTTAAATGATTTGTACTCTTTTAAATTCTTTACAATTTTTTAAATCTTTTGAATTCTATCGACTTTTTTTCCTTTTATACTTAAGATATCGGTATGTGCAAGCCCTTTTTTTAAACATTTTTTTAGGCAAGGTGAGTTTAATTCTTTTGAAGTTTTTGTTATTTCTTTAAAATTTTGTTAATTAATTGTTTTCTTTTAAATTCTTTTAAATTTGGTTTTCGTCTTTCAAATTTTTTTAAATATTATACAAATTTTAGAAATATTTTGAATTTTGGTGTACTGAGTTGTTTAATTTTAGGCCTGAAAAACTGGTATATGCAAAACTTTTTATGCGACAGTTTGTCTAGGCTAGGGACGTTAAAATTCTTTTGAAGTTTTTGATTGTTTCAAAATTGTTTGAAATTTAAAAAAATTGAATTCCTCTTCTTGGTTGTCTACAGAATTTTTTTTATTTTAGGCTTAAAATAAGGGGATGTGCAAGCTATTTTGTGGGAAATTTTATTTAGGCTAAGCTCGTTTAATTTCCTTTGATGTTCCTTTCATTCTTTTAAATTCTTCTAAAATCTTTTGAATCCTTTGAAACTCTTATGAATTCTAGAATGGAGGTTTCTTTGTCCCCTAATGATTTACATTTTCCTTGAACCTCTCCTCTATTCGTTTAAAGCCCCCTCCTCCAACACTTAGTGGTGGGAGGTGGACCGGCAGTTTAAGGTGGGTTCTGAACCACCAAAAGGAACGGTTTTAAGTACTTACAAAACCCTTTTCTCTAGAGTTCACCGCATGGGCTACCAAGTCTCTTTTTTTCTTCTGAATTCTGGTGTACCGAATTTATTTCATTTTATACCCAAAATATCGGGATGTACAAGACCTTTATGTGCACATTTGTTTAGGTTAGGCTATTTTGAATTCTTTTGAAATCTTTTGAATTCTTGCGAATTATTTTGCACTATTTTGAATTGTTTGGAATTCTTTCTTTAGCTTTTAAATTATTTGAAATTATTTTGAATTCTGGTGTACATTAAATTTTCTAGTGGTTAACCCATTCTGTAAAATCTTGTTTGTTGCTTCACAAATGTCTGTGAAATTCTTTCAAAGTTGTAAATAAAAGTAAGTTTAGTTTAGTAAATAAATTTGTACAGTAAGTAAAAAAATGTGCAAACATGACCCAATAAGATGATGACCCAAATTTGGTGATTTCAGGAAAAAGTTGCGGAAGTCTTATCGGAGGTTTTCTGATGAAGGCAGTGGGTACGCGTTCGACATATCAGATATTCGCGGCAGCTTCACTACTGACAGGATTGATGTACTGTATGTTCAACGTCTTTTATCTGCAGAAGCGTCCTCAGGTCGAGGGCAACGACATCGTCAAGAAAGAACCGAAGAAGACGAAGAGCGATCTCGAGAATGGCTCGGTGGAAATCGGCTTGAAAGAGAAGAAACAGAAGCTGAATCAAGACAAAGAAAAGATCGCCCCGGGCTACGACAACAAGGCTTACTCTTACTCTGCTGAAGATCAGATGAAAATCGAAAGCGCAAAACCTACTTCCAAGGACATTGAGGCCCTCAACAACGCCAAGAACCTTGACAAGATCGAGAAGATTTCCGAACCGGAGGAAAAGAAAATCCAGGATAAGACAGATTATTCAAAAAAAGAAGAGAATGGACTCACAAATCCTCCTGATGTCTTTGAGGACAAAATTCAAGATGATAAACACAATGTCACTATTGAGAAAGAACCAGAGGAGAAAAAATAGAATGAGATTTCAAAAGAATCTAACATTCCATGTAGTGATGCATTCGGAACGATTTCGAGAAAATTCGAGATTTTCTTGTAACAAGAATCTTTATAAAAATTTGGGATCTCGAGTCGAGTATCTTGAAATTTTTTAATCGAGATTCTAGATTGACATGGATTTTT
>JAWWLR010000034.1:84893141-84913754 GCA_035041075.1 Acraspis erinacei | reverse complement strand
AAAGCCGATTTTTCTATGAAAAAAACGGCTTATACGAAAAAAAAATTCCAATAAAACAATATTTAAATGAAAAAAAAATGAAAAAATAATTACACCAGCTGGAAGCGAGCCCGGTCTTTTCGCTTACGAATTCGGCGCGCTACCGCCTGATCTAACCAGGAGTTGCAAGACGCACGCACCGCGATGCATGTAACATGTGTGGATTTTTTAAAAGCCGTTTTTCTCGAGAATAGCTTAAAAGCGTATCTTTTCACATTAGCATATTACAAATTTGGTAATGACCTATTACTGAGAAGAGTGTGAATCCAAACAAAATTCCAAGGAGTGTACATTCCCCTTTTAAAACTGTTAAAAGTTTAGCAGCCTAGCGAGAATTAAGTGTAAATATTAACTTTAATCTGAGCTTAAAATATTCTCTAGTTAAGGATTTTAAAGACATTTGTTATATGTGTTAGAATAAACACGTTTTTGTGATTTTTCAAATAATTTAAAAAATATTCGTATTCGGTTATTAATTTTTTAAAGAATATACATAGAATATACATAGACATATATTATTTATATATTATAGAATATATAAAATAGGTATTATATTTTAGAATATTATAATTAGTAGATTTTTTTAGTAAAGATGATACTCGTTTTACAGATGCATTCTTTGCCTGGATATCTCGTTATATTATTATTATAGATAATTTGTTATTTTATAAAGAGTTAGTTAATGAATGAGATTTTTTATATAAAATGTTTCAAAAGAAAGTTGGTAATTATAGTCTTCCCTAGTTGTAAGAATTTGTAAAAACATAGATAAATGCAAAAAGTAGGTAAATATTTAATACAAATAAAAAAAGAAGTGGAATTAGGTTGAGATGGCGTAAAAAATCGAATTTCTTTCCACATTAATGACTGTTTCAAAGAAATAATTGAATTAAACTAGAAAAAATACACGGGTGCAATTCTTTTTTGTCCTACGTAATTTTTGAATAAAAGAAAATTAATATTAATAGCGAAATTTTTATTTCATAGTATCGATTACCTGAAAACGCTGGAAGAGACAAGAAGGACAATATTTGTGCCTTTGGTAAAGGATGTAAACTGATATTTTCATTTCTCATGATTTTTTATTGACGATAATTTAAGAATCTTTTTTAATTTTCTGAAGAATCTTATGAAAATTATATTTATATAAATTCAAGAATATACTGACGACACTTATTTTGTAGTTCACAATGTTTATATTTTAATATCTCGAATTTGTATGTATTCAAAAACTTTTAATAAGTAAATAGTTATTGGAAATTTAAGAAGAAAGGGCAATTAATGTACTCTTCTACTTTTAGTGAAAAGGGGTAAGTATGTGACGCTTTATCCCTTATAGTTTTCTGGAAATTTATCAAGATATTCTAAGAAGTGGATATAATCTACCAAGCTTTCTTGCCCCCCCCCCCCTCTCTCTGTGTGTGTGTGTGTGTGTGTGTGTGTGTGTGTGTGTGTGTGTGTGTGTGTGTGTGTGTAAAATAAAGGCATTCCAGATTGTCGAGGATCTGGATCAAGTGCAGTTCATCTTGAATGAATTGTCAGTATGAAAAACTGGTATTTCCTGACCCTGAATTAGAATTCAAGGTCTCCGGTCAACAAATGCAATGTGAAGCTTTGTTGAACTTGTCTAGAGTTATTTCACTCTTTACAGTTCTAAACAGGTCCTCTTGGAAAAATAAATAAATAAATAGCGATATAGAAAGGTTTTAATAAACTTGATTGGAACTAGAATTTTACTAACAGAGGAAAGCTTTATCCTTCATTTTAATAGACAAATTGCTCTTTACTTGTCTCACACAAAGAAATCTATTAAAGATTTTTTTATTTAATTGAATAATTTTAAATCTAACTTTTTTTTCGATATACGTATAATACTCCTGAAATAATTTCCATTTTTTTATTACTTAAGATTATTTTAAAGGTAAGTCGCTATAGTATTTTTTTTAATTGCTAAAATATTTTTATAATTTTTTTTAATAGAACAATAATCCTTAGAACAAAGTCTCGGGGTCAAACTTGGGGCGAAAAAGTCGCAAAATTTCCAAAATGTGCAAATATTTACAAATAAAAAACTAATTTTTATATTAATTTCATAAATTTTAGTAATATTTTTAAAAAAATTTATTGTTTTGATTGTTTTAAATCATGTAGTAAAACATACATTTATTTTAAAATATTTTAAAGTACCATATAGTTGATTCTTTGTCATGATTTCTAAGAAAATAAACACCTTTAAAATATAATTATAATCGTTAGTGTTATACAATTATTTAAAAGAAAGGATTCAAAGTTAAAATCCGAATTTTTTATTCATTTTTAAGCATTTTTTCTTTTTAGTCAAAAATATTTTACAGTAAATCTGCTAGAATCCTAAGGAAGGATTTATGGATAAATGATTCACAAATATGGATTAATTCAAATCCAAAATTTTATAATTTTTTATGACTCTTGCATTCCAAACGCACTAAACTTTCGAATTCGACCCCCCGCCCCCATGCGATATCTGGCTTCCTACAAGTAGTGGCCCATCCAGTTTTTTAGGGAGCAGAGTGAGAGACGGTTGCGACTATAGCCCAGGAATGCCTCGCAAGGGCCGCACTGCGTGAGTACTCACTCGAGTATATTGCGCAATTATATGCATTCCAATTGGAAAGGGTTCAGACATCCTACACTGCTTATGTTTGGATTCCACTGAATCGTGACCAAAGATATTTGCAGGCAGACCTCCAAGAATGGACAGAAAGCGAATTTGGTGTATTGCTATCTTTTTTATGTTTTTCTTGATTGTAATATATGTAAAATTAAAAAAAATTCTGTTAATTATGAATTGACTAATAATTTTAACTTCATGCCAGATTGGTAAAAGACAGCATTTATCTTATCGAAATTTTAAAAAAATTTTAGAATTTGTAGACCCGGGCAGAAACTCTTAAAGTTTCAGTCGGGTGTCCATCTGTCCGCCCGTCGTACTTTCATCGCGGGAGAGGGGGTGGCGGAATGTAGGAAAAGGGATGGTAATGGATGTAGAGGAAGCAAGTAGATAAGTGATGGACAGTGAGGGAGGGTAAGCAGGTGAAGTGAGGGAAAAGTGAGGGAAAGGTATGTAGGGAATATGAGGGGTTGTAGGGCGAGTAAGGGGAGGGAAAGTAAAGGTAGTAAAGGGAAGTAAATGGAGTGGAAGTAGAGAAAGTAATTAGTATTAAAGGTTTGCGTGAGTAAGGGGTGGGTAAGTAGAGTATAGAGAAGTAGGAAAAGGGAAGAGAGGTGAAGGAGGAAGTAAGGGTAGGGGAATTAAGTATTTGAGAAGTATGGAAAAGTGTTGGGAGGAGAAGGAGGAAGTGAAGGGAAGGAAAGTGTATACTGGAAAATTAGAGGAAGAGAGGAGAAGTTGTGGGAATGGAAGTAAGGATCTGAGAAGAGAGAGAGAGAGAGAGAGTGATAAAAGAGAATGGGGGAAAGTAAAGCGAACTGAGAGTATGTAGAAATAGTGGAAGAGTGCGGAATTGAAGGAGGAAGCATGCGGAAAGGAATTGTGAGGAATTCAAGGGAACAAAAGCAGAGTAGGAGAATTGATGGGAAATTTGGTGAAAATAGAAGAGGGAAAGTAGAGTAAGGAGAATTAGGAAAGGTGGGATTGAGGAAATAAGAGGAGAGAATTATGGGTGGTCAGTGGAAGATAAGTAAATTTTATTTTAATTTTTTTGTTTAATTTCAAACTTAAAAATCCATTTATTAACGTTGATTTCTAATAATAACAATAAATAGTGATCACTATTGATACATACAATTTTCTATAAATTGTCACGTCACATAGAAAAATCTGAGGTTTCCATTAGAACCAATTTTTGGTTTGAAAGGAACTGCAACAAAAAGGAATTCCACTTACGAAAAAAGAACCCAAAACAATTAATTAGTTCTAAGGGAGACCTGAGATGGAGTTCTAAAGGAAAAAAATTATAATAGGGCCTATTTCCAAAGACCTTATTTGTCACATTGTCCACTTTGACATTTCATCTAATAAATAAAAAAACTTTTATCTTAAAGCACAAATATAATCAACCTCTTATGGATATAATTAACGTAACTTCATGTTGTTCTGTCCCAGGTTTCTAAAGGAACCCTTTTCGGTCACCAGATGTTTCCATTGAAGCTCACGTTCTAAAGGATAGCAACAAATTTTTTTTAAATCAAAAATAATTAAATTGTTAAAAGATCTACCCGATGTGATTTTTCACTTTAGCTTTGTTTATATTTATTTATTTAATGAAAAGTGTGTTTTTTAATGCAAACTGCTGTATTTTACCTCTAGTGTAACAGCCAATTGTGAAGATCTATAAAATGTATAAAATTATTATTGTTCTAAGCAATTATTATACAAAACTTCATAGTTTTGCAATTTTCAGTAAAGCTGACCTTTTATTTTCAGTTGAATTAACTACTATGCTTCTAAATGTTGTAAATTTTCATACAAAATTCTTCAAAATATGACACCATTGTTTTTATAAACAATTATAAAATCTAAGCATTTTCTCGCAGAACCTTTCTTTTTTTATTTAAATATACCTCAGAATGCGTTTCCTTAGAGGTTTAACTCTAAAACAGAAAATTGCGATTCTTTGCCTTTTTAAAATAATTTTGTATAACAATAATAATTTTTCACATTGTATACACATTTGCTCATCTCTGTTGCACCAGGGTTATACTATAGCTCCTGAAGACTAACAAAAACCTGAAAATTGTTATTTTTACCACATTTTTTAGATTTGGAAATTTTTTTAAAAGGATTTTTTTTTATTCAAAATGATTTGTGTTTGGATTTTTTATAAATAAAATTTGTAATTTTTATTATTTGACAAGCAAAATTGAATTTTTTTTTACTTTCAATATTACACTTTTTTCAAAATTTTCAGATTGATAAAAATGATCTTATGCGCTAAAGATATTTAGAAATAATTTTCGATGGGTGGAAATAATTTTAAAAAATGTTTATTAAGTTAAGAGAAAATTAGTGAACAAAATTTATTTCTCAAAATTGGCAATATTTACCTCATTTAAATCAAATCAAATGAAGTCAAATAATATCTGACAAAAATCAGTTTTTTATTACGATGAATTGAAAAAATATTTTATGTTTCAATTGTTTAGAAAAATTCAGAGCGTGCATATTTTTCAAAAAATAGAATAGACTATTTCTTTGCGAAATTACGATTTGTTAAAAGAATTGTCATTAACAAATAGTTTATATATTTTATTAATTTCTAAAGTATCATAGAAAGAAGTAATCGGAACGATATTTTTAGTTGATTATGTGAAAAAGTAAACCTATGTGTTAAAGATATCAAAACTGTGAATTTGTTTGTAAAAGCTATTAAAAAAATTTTAATTTTTAATTAAATTTTTTTTAATTATTCACAGTGAAAAATTAGTTTCTCTCACATTTTATACTAAAATCTGGATTTCATTTAGCTCTACATTGCCAATCCCGACAAAAAGTTTGTTCTTAAATTTGTTTATACTGTACTTAATCAATTTTTTAAGTTATGCTCATCCAATAGAAGTTATTTCTAGAGAATTTTACAATAGATATAGGACCTTATTTGATAGAACTAAAAATCTAAAAAAGATAGTAATTCTGAAATGTTAAATAAAAATTTTAATTTTGTTTTTAAATGGAAAACTAACCAAATTTTTTATAAAATCTTCAATACACAAATATTTTCAAAACATAAATTTGTTTTATAATTTATTTGTTAGTCACTCATTTTGGAAAACTTTCTTTTCTTTAAAAAAAAGTAATATTGTGCCTACAAAATTTAAAAGAAATCAATTTCCTGAATTACGCAAACACCCTCAAAATTTGGATTACTCAGCGGATTTTACATAAAAATGTACAGTTTGAATTTACTCAATGATGAATAAGTCGAATGGTAAAACTTATTCGGCAAATTATATATTTTTCCTTATTTAATTTAAAAAAAATGAAAATGAAAATTAGCAAAATATCACACATTTATTTTCATTTTTGTAGGTGCAACCAGTTGTATGAACTTAAAAAAAATTGGTGAGATAAATATTTATTTTTCATGAATTCGTCATGAACTTTCTCGAATAGAAACATGAGAATCTGAAAATCTTACAAAAATGTTACTTATGAAATGTTGAAAAAATGTCAATTTTTTTCGTTAAATAAAAAATTAGCTGAATCTTTTATCAAAAATACAAACACGAAAATACTTGGAAATTTAGCAAGCTTTCACTTTTTATCGCACGGTGCATCAAAAAATATGCTTAAAAAGTAAAAACATTTTTTTTAACACTCACTTCTTTTTTTAACTTTTTTTTTGTTAAAAAATATATATTCCTCGTAAAAAGTTATAAATATTAATCTCTTAAATTAAGCAAAAAGCCACTGGCATAGTATCATTAAAAATATATTAAACAATCGAATCAGAAAATTTTCCAAATTTTAATATTGAAAAATTTTTAATATTGAATTTTATCTGTGAAAGAAGATCCCTCTCCTTCGCTCCGCTGAGAATCAAACCACGGGTTTAATGATTGCTGGTCGGGCGTGCTCTTACCACTAAGCTACTGGAGAGATCGAAAGAAGGATCTTTTTTCACAGATATGCGAAACAACAAGGTTTTTTGTAATATAAGTCATAAGATTTAAGAAATCTGTATTATCATCGTAGATAGTAATGCCGGAAAACTTTGCCTTTTGACATACCTTTGAAAAAAGATTCTTCTTTCGCTCTCCCGAGTAGCTTCCCAGTGGGCACAAAAATTAAGGATGTCCTAGAGACGTCTTTGGTACATCCCTAAGATGTCTTTTATAACATGTCGTTTGGACATCCTAGGGATGCTCTCAAGACGTCTAATGTCAGTCCGAAAGATGTCCCAAGAACGTCCATATCTTTAAAACGTCTTTAGGACATCTTTAGGACATTGGACGTCTGAGAGACGTTCTTTGGACTGACATAGGACGTCCTAGGAACGTCCCAAGGACGTTCTTGGGGTTTCACCGTTTTGTGCCCATTGGGTTAGTGGTAAAAGCACTTGACCGGCAATCGGTAAACCTGTGGTTCGATTCCCAGAGGAGCGGAGCGTAGGAGCGGGATCTTTTTCCAAATATAAAATTCATTATCCTGTAATGATTTCTTTTTTTCAGAGGCTACTATGAATTTCGTAATAGCCCTTCATTCTTTCAATCTTCATATTCGAAATTAAATTCAATCGAAAATTAATTTATCAAAAAATCGAAAATTTTCCACGTCTTCAGATTGAAAAAGCGAGCACGGTCACGCAGGGCGCATACATAAAAGATTCGATATCCTTACTTGATATGTTCTCAAAGTACCCGTTAAATATTATGCGTTGGATCAAAACGTAATAAAAATCTCGCTAAAAAATGTCGATCGATAAATCAAGAAGGGCGCGCATATCACGAACTTCAGAGGCAAATTTTCTTGTCGAAGCGCACATCGTATAACGAGGAGCCCTCAAGGGTTTTCGGTGGGCCTCAGTCAGGGGCGTAGCAACTTCGGTCCAGCGATAACCTCACACAAATTACTCCTGAAAATCCAGAAATTTTTTATCTGGATCACTACACCCCTGCAGAAATCACCCACAGCGACTCGACATTCCCACACGTACTGGGTGCTGCGCTTCCACACTGCCGGCGCATCTTAAAAGATCCATCTTTCTCGCTCTTTCTCACTGTATTTTGCCCCCACCCCCTACCAACCCAGCCCCTGTGTCTCTTTCCTGGCCCACCTTTCACTATCTCTCTTCTTTTATCTTTCTCCTTTCTCCCCTCTCATTTATTTTCTCGGGCGATTTTTAAAATATCAGATAAATCTTAAGTAGTGAGACCCAGGTGGTGGGGAAGGGGGTAATTTTGCCCGAGGCATAGAGGTACTCTGGTGACCGTCACAAGGCTTTAGTTGAATTAAATTTTCAAATCCTAGTAGTGGAATTGGAGGAAACGTTAAAAGAAAAATATTTCAATCTTTTTTTAGCCATTATTTTTCATGCATATATCGTATTTTAAATTTAGAAAAATGTTAATTAGAATTTAGAGGTTCCGCGAGCCGCATGAAGTTTAACACGTATTTCCGTAAGAAAAAAAATATATTTGTGTAAATTTTACTCAGAATCGTTATCATTAGGTAAATCGACTTGAAACTTCCTCGATTTGCTATACAATACAAATAAATTATTATATTTTGAACATCACCGCTACAAGCGGCTTTTAAAAATTAATATAGTTTACTATATACATAAAATGCTCATTTTTACTGATAATTAAATGTTTACATTAATGGTTTAATCAACTTATTGTTGTTTTAGCAATTTTAAATTTACATTAAAATTTCAGTTGAAGTGAGGCAAATTTCAACTAAATTTAACAAAAATAATTGTTTAAACAATTTATTATTCTCTTTAAATTATGTTTGAAAGTTGAAGTTTTTTCTGAGTGTTCAACTCTTTGTACACTTTTCGCTTAGAGTGTGGTAATAATTAATTTCATTTAAAAAATATAATTGCTTACAGAAATTTATATTGCTTATGACAAATATAATTGTTTAAACAATTTATGATTGTATATAACTATTTTCTCTTATAGTAATACTGGAAAGTTACAGGTTTTTCTGAAAGTTTTAGCCTGTCTTTGACTTTTTAGTTAGGAAGAAATAAGAAATATTAATATTAATTTAGACAGAAGGGATCTAAGTAACTACCTCAAGGAAAATTTACATTTAGTATAATCTATATAGAAATTAGATCATTACTGCCATAATAATTTAAAAATTGACAAAAAGTGCAAAATTTCAGAAAAAAACCCGAAACTATCTAACATTAAAATAGATCTTATAAACAATTATGATTATTCACTTGAATTAATGTTTACCTCGCTCTACGTAATAAGTGGACAAAGGTAAATATTTAAAGAAACTAACTTTACTGCTTTATCATAAGATAATATCATTAAAAATAATAATTTGTTGAAAATTATATTTGTTAAATTTCATTGATTTTCACCTTATTCGAGGAGCAAAAGTAAAAAAACGGTATTTAAAAAGACTTTAAAGAATTTTCAATAGTTTAGAAAAATTTAAAGGGATCTCATAAATTTTTAAAGGACTTACAATATTTTATGATAATTTTTATTTGAATGAATTTACGGGATTTAATAACATTCCATGCGATTTTAAGGATTTTCTAGAATTTCGAAAGGTATGGAAAGTTTTTATGGGACTTGGAATATACAAGCATTTATATTCAATATACAAGCATTTTCTAGGATTTGAGCAGAAATCATCAGACTTAATGGAATTCCACCAGTTTTTCAAGGGATCTGATTGGATTTCAACCTGTTACATAAATTTTAAGTTATTTTATGATATGTCAAGGTGCATAAAAAAGAATTCCAGAAAATTAAATAGGATTCCCAAAATTGTACGGGTTTGAATATCTTTTTTTAATTTTAAGGACAACATTCATCAGATGATATTAAAAGAGTCATACATAATTATAGAAGTAAGTATGCGTGCAAAACCTACCCAATTGTAAAGTTTCTAACTGAGCTTTTAAAAATTAAGAAAGTTTAAAACAAAAATGTGCGAATTTAAACTTTTGAAATTGAACAGTTTCAGTTTCATGGTATTAAAAATTAATCTATTTTAGAATTTCGTATTTAAAGCTATAATTTTTTCTACCTAGGCTATTATAGTAAAAGATATAATATAATATGTTAGGATAGGATAGTATAGAATTCGATAGGTAATTATAAGATAAGAGAGAGTAGGATAGAAAGGATAGGAGGAGATAGGAGAGAATAGGATAGGAAAAGAAGAATGCGATATGATAGAACAGGAAAGAACAGGACAGAAAGAATATGATAGGATAAGAAGGTTGGAAGGACAGGATATAATAGGATAGGAATGAAATGATATGATAATATTTGATTGGATAAGATAGAATAGGATCGGTTAGAATATGATATGAAGGATATGATAGGATAGTACAGGACTGCACAAGAGAGAAAAGACAGGATAGGACAGTATAGACCAGGATCAGATAGGATTGGATAGGAAGGATATAGAAGGATAGAAAGAATAGGAGAAGATAAGATAGGACAGGGCATGATAGGATATGATATAAAAGGTAGGATAATATAGGACAGACCATGCTAGTATAGGATAGGAAGGACTCGAAATCATAGGGGGGATAAGATCGGATAGGTTAGCATAGGACTGGATAGCATAGGAAAAATAGGAAATTTTGTAAAAGGATAATTAGAATAAGATAGATGAAGGTTAGGACAGTTAGGACATTATAGGATAGGATAGCGAATGCTAGGGTATGAAGGATATGATAGGATAGGATAGGAAGGATATCACAGGATAGGAAAAATATTATAGGGTAAGATAGGACATGACGTATTAGGATAGGAAGTACGGGGCAGGATAGAAAGGATATAATAGAACAGGATAGGATAAAAAGTATATAATAGGATATGAAGGATATGATAGAAATGATAGGATAATATAGGACATGATAGATAAGGATAAGAAGGATAAGAAGGATAGGATATGGGAATAGGATGGGAAAGGATAGGAAGGATATGATAGGATAGAATAAGATAGGACATGACATACTAAGATAGGCTAGACAGGTAGAAGTTATAGGATAAGGTATGACAGTACAGGATAAGATAGGATAGAGTAAGATAGGACATGACAGAATAGAAAAGAATTTAAAATATAGGATAGAAATAATATGATAGAATAAGGATAGGATAGGAAGGCTATCATAGGATAGAAAGGATCGGATGGAATAAGATAGGACATGAGAGGAAGGGATAAGATAGGATAGAAAGAATATAATAGTATAAGGATAGGATAAAAAGGATATAATAGAATAGGATAGAACGGGATGGTTAGGATAGGATAGGAAAGAAAATGATAGGGTATAAAGGATATGATATGGTAGGTTTGGAAAAGTTTGAGAGGATAAGAAGGTTAGAATAGAATAGGATAGGATATGACAGGGAGGATATCATAGTCTAGATAGAATGTCATAGGATAAAAAAGTACAGGGCATGATAGTACAGGACAGGATAGGATAGGAAAGAAAAATATAGGGTAGAATGAATATGATAGAATAAGGATAGTATATGAAGAATACGATAGGATAGAAGAGATAGGATAAATTATTATAGTACAGGACAGTATATGATAGGGTAAGATAGGACAGGACAGAATAGGATAGCAAAGAAAAATATAGGATAGACATAATATGATAGAATAAGGATAGGAAGGATATGATAGGATAGAAAGGATATTATGGAATATGATGGAATAAGGATAGGAAGAATATGATATGATCCTAAGAAGGACAGGATAGGATAAGATGGAATAATAATAGTTGAATAATATTGTTATAAATAAATTTGCATATAAAAAACCTTTTTTAAATGAATTTATGAATAATGCCAACATATTTTCCGAAATAGTGGGTGTTTACAAATACGAGCGAATGTGAAACCTTCTAAAATAATGATTTTAGTGTTTTTTCACGTATAACACACTTAGCCGTAATAGCGCAAAAATTTTAAATTCTAACAGACTTCTAAATAAAATAAAAAATCTTTTTTTATACGAGGTTTTTGATGATTAAAGAAAGGGATAAATAAAGGTGGGAAGTCCAAATATAATAGTGGCAAAAGTTGAACCAATAATCTTTTAAAATACCTTTTGAAACTTAGAATAACTTTCTCCTTTCGTCACGACCCTATTCAAGTAAATTTACTTCAACTCAATCAGAATGTTCGATAATTTAATCAGATTTTGAAAAATTCAGTTTAGATTTACTATGGTGCAATTTGGATTCAATTAAATTAAATTTTAACCAGCTTCATTTTCTATTATTAATTGTTTCGGAATTGCACAGAATTTTTAAAACAAAATTGATATTTTTCAAAAAATTGTCGATTAGGATAGGCCCTTTTGTTGTTTCACCTTCAATTCCCTTTAAGATCGCTATCTTATTTCTCGAATCATTCTCTTTTCTTCAATCGCATTCCTTTTCTCGGGCGATTTTAAAAATTTCGAGATAAATCTTTAAGTACGGGCACCCTGCTGGAGGGGGAGGGGGAAATATTTGCCCCAGGCATAGTGGCACTCCGGATACTCAGAAATCGAACGTAAGGATAAAAACCATAATTTAGAGTGCAAGTCGTATAACGCGACCCATAATAATAATTCACGCATATATCTATATAGTGCTGGGACCCAAGTGTATAAACCCTTTTAGTATTTTCGTTCACCTGACCGCGCAATTATATTTAAATTGTACTTCCTTCATTTTTATTACGTAAAAAACGGGTGCAATTTTTTCTTCTGGCTTCGGAATTTCAGGGCGAATTTGAAATTATGAAGCTAATAGATTCTCTGCGGAAAGGCATGTGCTCTCTTATCGGATCGATCTTCATGCATCGGGTGATTTTGATGATTAGAATCGCATCTTGATCTTGATCATCTTTTGGGAAGGAAGTCGGAGAATGCAGGAGTGATATGAATATTTTTATGTAGATTTTTATGATGCAGAATAATTTAATTTTAGTATTAAAGTGAAGATATTTTCTTTATCAATCCATTTGATATCATTCTGATTATTAACTTCAGATCAAAGTGATGCACTTTTTCGGATTAAAAATTAATTCTTAGTTAATTTTATTAATATCTAGCAATTGGTAGTTGTAGTTTTTTGTGGAAAATTTACTTACATTGTAAATATCTGAGGGGGTTAGAGGAGAAGAAAAATTCAAATTTTCCTGTTATTGAGCTATAAATCTCTATGGATTTGGAAATTGTTTTCCTTATAAAATTGTTTCAATAAATTTACCTAGTTTAGACTCCCACTTTGAAAAAATATGCAGCTTCCTCGAACAAACAGAATATCTTTTCAGAAAACGTTAAATTTTCAATACGTATCTAAAATTATTAATAAAAGATATCAATTTTCAACCAAATAGTTGAATTTTTAACTTAAGAGGTTTCATTTTTATACAGAAATTAAATAGTTAAATTATAAATTTTAAAAAATCATCTTCATCTAAAGAATGAATTTTCAACAAAATGGTTACAATTTCAATCAAAGAGGTATAATTTTTTATAAGAATTATGAATCTGAACAAAAAAAAACGCATTTTTAAGAAGGAAGTTCAACTTTCTACCGAAGAATTGAATGTTCAGCTAAAGAAGGTCAATTTTCAACCAAAAATGAAATTGTTTAATTTTTAGTAAACAAAACAATTATCAACAAAGGAAAATATTTTTTAACAAAATAGTTAAACTTTTAACTAAAATTATGAATCTTCACCCAAAAAAATGATTTTTTAACAAAGCAGGTCAACTTATAACCATGTAGCTGAATTTATAAAAAATGACGAATATTGAAAAAATAGATCAATTCTATATAAAAAACAGATTAATTTTCGAACAAAAAAATAAGTTTTCCGCTATTCTGAATCTTTAACTGGAATAGTTAATTTTTCAGATAAAAAAATATATTTTCCATTTCAAAAAATGAAAATGAATTTTCTTCACGAAAAAATGAGTTTTCAATAACATAAATGAATTTTTAACCAACTATTTGAATTGCAACTCAAAATTATATATTTTAAACCAAAATTGGAATTTAATTTTAAGTTTAATTTAAAAAATTTTAAAAAATTTAAGTTTAATTTAATTTAATTTAAGTTAAAAAATTATTTTTACATAAAAATATACATTTTTGACAAAGTAGATCAATTTTCAACTAAAAAAGATCAGTTTACCACAAAAAGATTTATTTTCCATCAAGAAGGTTAATTTTCTACTAAAATATATGAATTCTCAATGAAATACAGGAATTTTCTATCAAATAGTTGAGCTTTCAAATAAAAAAGAAACATTTTCAACCAAAAATGAAATAGCTGATGTTTTTATGTGAAAAATCATTTTTAACCAAACAAAAAACGAATTTTCAACCAAATTTCCACATTTTTAATCAAAGAGATAAATTTTGATTGCAAAAATATCATCTTTAAACTAAATGGTTGAGTTTTTAACCATTGCAGAATAGTTTCCAATACAAAATGACATAATTGCATTTTCAGTTAGAAAGTTAATTTTAAACTTATAATTGAGTAGTTGAATTTTTTGAAAAGAAGAATTTTCAGTACAATAGTTCAACATAATTATGAAGGTACAACTTTGTAATAGTAATAATTTTCTAAAAGGCTAAAAAAAGAAAAAATAGAATAGTTTAAATTACAGTTTAAGAATGAATTTTAATGAGAAAAAAATAAGAATTTCCAAAAAAATAGGTAAATTTTTAACCACAAAGA
The DNA here is from genome assembly GCA_035041075.1 of Acraspis erinacei. Lineage (NCBI taxonomy): Eukaryota > Metazoa > Arthropoda > Insecta > Hymenoptera > Cynipidae > Acraspis > Acraspis erinacei. Next base: position 84,899,318 of record JAWWLR010000034.1, on the reverse strand, counting down.
TGAGTTTTCTACTATAAATATTAATTTTATACCAAAATATATAAATTCTCAATAAAATACATTAATTTTTAACCAAATGGTTAAAATGTCAAGTAGAAAAAATAAATTTTCAAACCAAAATACACTTAACTCTCGATATAAGACACCCTAGTTTACGCCCTTTCTAAAATTGATGACATTCGCAGTTTCGTGATGAGATTAAGCCATGCGTCCAAATCCAACAGAAATTATTCATGCGACCCTCCCACCTTATGCTGGGATTTCCCTGGTTTAGGATCATGTCCGACACAACAAATTAATTAAATTTTCAAGCAAATAATAAAATTTTGAAACCAAATATAACATTTTGAACCAAAAAAGATTAATTCTCAAACAAAAATATAATAATAAACTTTTCAACCAAAAAGTGAGAAAAAAAACTTAATTTTAAAGAAACAAAAAAGGAAACTCAACTCTGGAAATAAATTTTGTTTTTCTTTCTAAAAATATTTCAATAGATTAATCTAGTTCTGACTCCCACTTCTGGAAGATTTACAATTTCCTATGACCAATAGGGAATGTTTTACAAAACTTTCAATTTCAGGGTATAAAATAATTATTTTGTAAATTTAATATAATGCAGCACTACTAAACAATTATTTTACTTTTTACACTAGAAAAGTGTTTCTTTCGATACAAAAATTTAAGAAATTCATTGGAAAGCTTCTGGCCAGTTTCACTAGAAAGTCGTTACTCATGCTGATAAATTCAAAATTCGAAATATTTATTTTTATAAAAGAGTTTCATTTCATTTTGATCCAATTTTGGATTAAAATAAATTAGTTAGATAGATTTTATAAAAAGACAATCATCCTAATTAACGACTTTTGTCCGTTGCCTATTCAGAAGGTGTCAATTTGACCATTTCTGTGCCGTTTCAGAAAATCTGTGAAATCGGTTCCGCATTGCTGGGAACAATACATCCGCGCATTGGTCACAATAGGTATAACAAAAGATATTTCTAGACGTGCATTTGATTTTTGCCGACAACAAACGACTCTCTGCGTGCATTGTATCTCCTCAATGATCGCATCGATTCTCTTCGACGATGGGTTAAAGGGCCGCATCAATACCGTTATCGATCATTTAGCAAGCTGAATTCCGATGAATCTTTTCGTCGCCTTCAGACGATCTAAAAAGACCTTCGGAAATTTTCAAGCGGATTATTACGGATTAAACGGATTACCCTGGATTACGTCTATATACATAATTACTCTAAATTAGCTAAGATTACTCCTGATTGCCAAGGATTACTCTGGATTGGATAACATTATGGTGGATTATTCCGCCTAGACAACACGAATTTTTAAAAACAAAATGAATTAATTTTTAACAAAATGTTTCAATTTTCAACAAAATATACATGTTTAATCAGATAGTTTGGATTTTAAAGAAAAAACGTGAATTATCAACCAATAAAATTAATTTTCAAATAAGAAAGATAAATTCGCACCCCATTAGTTGAAGTTTCCACCAAAAAAGAAAAATTTACGAAAAAACATTGAATAGTTACATTTTCAGTTCAAACTTAATTTTCCAACAAAAAATTACTTTTGGATGGAATTGTTGAATTTTCTACAAAATAGACCATTTTTTAGTACACAATTAAATTTTTAACCAAAAACATGAATTTTCAATCCAGAAAATAATTTTTTCTCAGAAAATACGAATTTTCAACAAAATTAATGAATTTTTGAATAAAAAAAAACAATATTTTTAACGAAATAGTTGACTTTACAACTGCAAAATATATATTTTCCGTAAAAAAATCAATTTTTTAATATTAACTTTAAAACTAATTTTCGACATAGGAAAACAGAAATTTCTACGAAATAGATAATTTTTAACTAAATAATTTAATTATTAACCGAAATGTCAATTTTCTACCTAAAAAAACAAATTTTCATCAATATGCATGAATTTTCAACGAATGAATTAAATTTTCACCGAAAAAAGTTCATTTTTCAAGCAAATAGTTAAATTTTCAACTAAAAAAGATAAATTTTTCACCAAACATTAAACAGTTGCATTTATAACCTAAAAATTAATTTTCAACGAAAAAAGAATGATTTGTCAACAAAATAATTAAATTTTCAATTCAAAAATATAAGTTTTGCACCCCAATAGTTTAAATTTTAATTTAAAAATATGCATTTAACAAAAATATTTAACAGGTAAATTTTCAGTTGTAAATATTTTTGGAAGCATAAAAATGTATTTTGGTCAAAAGCATTGAATTTTCTACTATAAATTACTTGAATCTTTAAGTAAAAGAAATACATACATAAACAAAATAGATCAATTTTCAACGAAAAAATATGAATTTTCCGTAAAATATTGAATTTTAACATTTTTAATTCAAAAATAATTTTCAACCAAGAAGCTAATTTTCAAGAAAATAGTTGAATTTTTAATCGAAAAAAATTACTCTTCAATTGTTGAATTTTCTACAAAATAGATCATTTTCAACTACATAATTAAATTTCCAATGAAAGGCATGATCTGTAAACCGATAAAATCAATTTTCTACCAAAAAATACGAGTTTTCTACAAAATACACGAATTTTCAAAGAAAAAAAATTTAACCAAATAGTTGAATTTTTATCTAAAAAACATATATTCTCGTAAGACATTCCATTTATAAGTTTGATAAATTTTATAAATTGAACTATTGTATTTTTTGTTAAAAATTCGTATTTTTTAGTCAAACATTCAACTACTTGGTTGAAAGTAGAACTACTTTGTTCAAAATTCATTTTATTGGTTCATGATTTAACTAATTCTTTGAAATTTCGTTTTTTTAAGGAATCAATTTTAAAGGAAAGATCGAAATATGTTGCTCACTTTTTTTTCTTTGGTTGACAAAGTATGTTTTTTGTTTAAAAATTAATCTTCTTGATGGGATATTTAACTGCTTAGTTGAAAGTTGAATTACTTTGGTAAAAATGTATTTTATTATTTAAAGATCTATCTCTTTGGTTGAAAATTTCTTTTTCGTTTAAAATGAATGATTACAAATGCATATTTGACTATTCCATTTTTGGCTGAAAATTAATTAGCTAAAAATTTATCTTTTTTAGTTGAAAATTCAACTATTAAATGTATGATTGAGAAATGATCTTTTTTAGTCAAAAATACAACAACTTGGTTAAATTTGAACTACTTTAATAAAAATTTATTTTATTGCTTCATGATTTAACCAATTCGTTGAGAACTTGAATATTAGGCTAAAAATTCGTTTGTGTCTTGTTGTTAAAAATTCATGTTGAAAATTAATATTCTTGATTCTTAATAATATTTTTGATTTTTTTGTTTGTTTAAAATCAATATTTTCAATTTCATTTTCGTTTGAAAATTCGTCACATTTAGTTAAAAAGCTAACTGTTTCAATGAAAATTACCTTTCTTGGTGAATATTCATATTTTCAAGTTGAAAATTAAACTATTTTGTAGAGAATTCGCCTTTTTGAGTTTGAATATTCATCTCCTTGGTAAAAATTGTAACTTTTTTAATTATAAATGCAATTATATCATTGTTATATCAACTTTTATTTTTTTTAGAATTAATCGTTTTCGATCGGAATTCAACTTCTTGGATGAAAGTTAGGTTTCTGTGTTAAAAATTCATTTTGTTGTTGTAGAAGATTTATCATTTAGTTTGAAAATTGAACTATTTCTTTGAAATTTTTTCTTTTCTGTTTTAGAGTTTACCTATTTGGTGGTAAGTTCAACTTTTTGGTTAAAAATTAATTTTTTTTTAAATTCAACTGTTCTATTTGAATATCTGAAAATCTATTTTTCTAAAAATTAATTTCGTTTCTTCGAAAATTCAACTTTTTTGTTAGAAATTTGGTTGTTTTTTCAAAATTGAAAATTCAACTTCTTTGGCATAAATGTTCTTCGTTCAAAATTGGTCTTTCAGCTTGAAGATTAAACTACTTTTTGACAAATTTGTCTATTTTTCTTGAAAGTGCAACTATTTATTTTCCGTTGAAAATTCACTTCCTTAGTAAAAGTGTTCAAAACAGCATGACGTATTTTTTAACCGGCACCATGGTGTCTGAAATCTTCACCCATAAATTATATTATTTCAAAATTTTGCAGTTCCAAGAAAGTGCGAAGTAGGTGCATTGCCTCGAATTGGCTCTGACTGGGGTTCGAGTCCAGTCGCCTGTATTATAATTAATTTTCTTTAATTGAATCATCACACTTGTATAGCGCGTTTTATAAAAAAGTATCAAATATTAGCAACTCTTGAGAAAACCTCAACCTCGTATTCGAAGTATAAGAGCATAATTATCAGGTACTTGTATTTTTATTCAGAAATATTTATTAAGAAATATTACCTAATTTTTATACATTTGTGTAGATTAATCTTCAACTAATTATTTATTCCATCATGCAAGATGAGATCCAATAATTTTTCTACTAACAGGTAATCTGTATACCACAAATTTTATACCATATTCATCAACCTGTTCGACTTGAATCTTGTATTTTTCGATTTCTTCGGGAGTTGGAATCTTGTTTGGATTAACAACATTACGGGCATGAAGGCGAACATCGACCACTTTTCCTGTAGCAGGATTTTCAAATAGCTCAAAAATTTCCTTGTCATAAGTGAAATACCCACTATGATATGGAGTTGGTTCAATAGGCGGACTAAGTGGTTGCTGGTATCGCTCAGGGGACCGAGATGTATAACCTTTTTGATTTATTACAGCATGCGATTCTGTGATAAGAAAAATGAGATTTGCATTTTAAAAGAAATTAAAAATCAATAGTTAAGATTTAAATAGTTAAGAACTAAACATGTTTATGTCTGAATTTGGGATGACTTCTGAAAAGCTCTTACCTCCGAGTAATTTGAAACTCCGTATACCTATGTATTGTGACGCGCTGATCACGAATATGACAGTGAAAATACCTGCGAATTTGATTTTCAAGGTCAAACCCCCAAAAAAACTATTGAAAAATTGATGTTTTTCCGTTTATTTCAGTAAATATTAAAAATTTACAAAAAAACCTTTAAACAAAAGTTGTAGATATTTTAAAAATACATATTTTATGTTTAATATTTTTTTACCCAACGACTGATAGTTTTTAAGGAAAGAAAATAAATTTCGGTACGAAGTTTAGAATTGCTCAGGTCACACACAACACCCATTCCAAAGTCTCATGGGGGGCGGGAAGGCACCCCTATTAATGGTCACAGAAATAACTTAGGTCACACACGAACCCCTTTCCAACGTGTATATGTTTATGTATTCAATAGCGACTGATAATGTTAAGGAAAGGGTATATAGTTTATAGAAGTAAAACTTTTTTTTCAATTTTGGGTATACCGCCAACATAAGTTAATAGGTTGTACTTTCTAACAGAACACATTAACTCTATGAGAAAGCAAAGAACTCATGAAATGAAAATCTTAAAAAAACACGCACGCTTTACATGCAATCATGATTTATCCAAAATTTTAAATAGTAATTTTTGACGAAATAATATTAACATACAATAATAAAAAATAATGTTAAATAGTAAATCTTCTTTGAAATATACAAAATAATTTCTGCTAAAAAATCTTGACATAACCTCAAATTGTTCCAAAATTTAAAATCTTCTATAAAAAGTGCTCAATCTTCTTTCAAGTACAATTTTTATTAATTGAAAATACTCATTTTACCGAGAAACACTAGAATAGTCAATAAATTTGTTTTAAAACGATAAAAATAATCTAAGATTGTTAAAAAATTATTAACCTTTAAAATTAATTGAATTCTGTTTAAAACGATTTTTGTTACAAAACAGCAATTTTTTGTCATACGCTAACATAACCTGAAATTGTCAAATGTGGCGAATCTTCTTTAAAAAATTTTAAAAATAAAATTACTAACTTATGACGAAAAACGCTAAGATAATGATTCGAATCGGTTTTAGATTCTGAATAATGTTAAAATCGTAACGCCTTTGTTTTAAAAAACCAATTTTTTATACGGAGTGGATAGACTTTCGGTACCGGCAAAAGGTTCCCTGCCGGTAACGGAAAAAAAGTTTTCTCTCGGTACCAGTAATACATTTTTCTATCGGCACTGATAAAAATATATATTTTTAGCATACCGAAGGTACTGTCAGACATCTT
>JAWWLR010000034.1:84851903-84870116 GCA_035041075.1 Acraspis erinacei | reverse complement strand
GGGAGCCCCCTCACGTGTTCGTTCGCTCGGCAGGTCGCGGTCCCGAGCTGCTCGTTCTTTTGGCGAACGAGTGTATTTTACAATTCCAAAACAATCATAAGGACAAGCGATTCTTTCCTTTGTAAATTCGGTCTGAACTCGGTCACTTTTACAGGAGAAAAAAGGGAAAGTTCTTTAGGTCCTTTTTCATTTGTATGCAGATGACGTATCGCATGCATTGTACATATTTTAGGATACACAAAGGTCCTTGCGTCTCTTTTTATGTTCTCTTTCTAATCTTTTTTGCTCATTTATAAACAATCGTTTTTTGCTAAAAATAGTAATATGTTGAATCATTCTTATAAACACAGTAGGATGCAGCTTTCTCTTGTGAATCCAAAAATAAATAAAGTAATTTTTCATATAAATATCAATAATGCACACTTCTATTTGAAATTGTCAGCACGATGAGCGAAACTACTATTAAAAATCACTGATCAATTTAGTGTGACTACTTGTTCAAAAATTGAGCGAAAATCTCTTTTAAAAACCGTAGAGAAGCCTATTAAATTGCGCGTCAAATCAGCTCTAATGCAGATATTGTTAGTAATTTGAAGAGAATATATTGCGCGAGAAATTTAAAGAAAAAATTCAAGAATTACTCGAATTTTGTACCTCGACTTTAGCTTGTGGCATGACCTAGGAAATTTGTAGAAAAAAAATTAATTTATACAAATTAGTTGTTGAAGTATTATCTTTAATTTAAGCAAATAAAACTAAAACATCTTGACGGGTTTTCGAGATACGGCAAAAAACATCCAATCCTACAATGTCAAGTTTAAGTATGCGATTATTGGTGTGTTTCATTTTTTTTTTAATAGTGTCCAGATACACAAATTGAGAAATTCCAGAATTTTTTCTTGAAAATTTTTCGCGGAGTGTATTCTTTTCTAACTACCAAAAATATCCGCATTAGGGCTCATTTGACGTGCAATTTAATACGGTTTTCAACGGTTTGTTAAAAAAGTTTCCGGATTAAGTTTTGATATTTTGCTGATAAAGATATTGAATTAGAATACAAAAATCTTGAAAAGACATGAGGTAGGGATTCATAAAGTTATATGAAATAATAGAACGCAAGATAAAAATTTTGGATTCGTTCAAAAAATTCTTTTTAAAAAAATACCTATATTATATTTTGCAGCAAATGCTTTAAATACAGGATACTCCAACGTCTTCGGAGGACAGTCAATGCCAACACGGCCAATGTGTAAGTATATAATTTTTTTTTCGAACAAAGAAACATTTTTTTGATTTAGACTAAAAAATCAAAATCGTTTACCCTTAAATTCCTTGCCTAGATAAAGGGATACAGCCTTTTTGTTTTTTAAGTAAATCGAAAACACAAGCTATGATAATAATTGGTCGAAAAACTGGTGATCTCCTCCACCAGGATATTCTTTCTTACTATCGTTTTTTTCGTTTCGTTAGGAAATGGAGATAATTTATAAAAATATGCAATTACATAATGACATATATGTACCTTTTTGACTAACACTGAACTTCATTTTTTGCGCATAACCATTTATTTGCATTAATATTCACAAAATGTATAACAATATCCGTGCTAGGCGAATTGATAAAAATTATGATAACTATTTTTCATTTGAAGGCATAGTTCATTTTCTTCAATCATCAAAATTGACATTTCTTAAAGATTTCGATGCCCCAACCCTCAATTTGTTTGTTTAGGGGCAAATAAATTCGATTCTTTTTGGATCTGTCAACATTGACCCGCGCCCCCGGCATTTCGGAATTATCATGGTGGTCGCATCATAGAATACAAATTATCAGTTTTATGTCAAAAATATTCATTATTTTAAGAATAATATTTCTAACTTCATATATTTGGCGATGGAAAGAAGAAGAAATTTATAATAATTTCTTTATTCCTTCTGACTGTCTGGCGTCAGAATTGTGAGATACTCGAGGTTGCGTATTCGAAAAAATAGGTTTTATAGATTTAGAGACATACATTTTTCTATTGAATAATTTCTCTTGAAAATTTCTGATTAAGGGGTTATGCGGTCGCTTTGTACGAATATGAAGTAAATAAATTAAAATGTTTATTTCCAGAGATCACGGATTTAAACTGGCCCTTAAAAAGTTATCAAAAAATGGTAACAGTGTCTAAAGAATTTCACTTGGCGGATTGCGAGGTCGCTGATTACGAACATTATCTCAGGAAATAGAAATTTGTATTTTTAACTTAGTGGATTTGAAATAGCGAATTAAAGAGTTAATTTCAATGCAAATGATGCAGCTAGTAAGAAAGACATAATTAAGTTTTAATAATCCTGCAAATAGCCTCAAAAATGGAGAAAAAACCTAATTTTTCGGTTCATAACCCCAAATATCTCACAATCCTGACGTGAGTTATTTGTGAGACTGATTTAAGAAAAAATAGGTTTTCATGATTTACTGGATTAAAGAAATGTTTAGATCAATTAAAATTGTTGAGAAAATATCAGTACATTCTGAACAAAAATATTAATTTCATTATTCGATAATTGTATAATTAAATTCAGAAAAAAACGTCTGGTTACATACAAAAGTAGAGGCCCCATTTTGATGGGACTAGACTTGGGACTAGAAGTCGATTTTAAGAAGACTCGTTAATGATTTAGCGATTTTCTTGCGCTTGAGACTTGAGGAAATTTGATGTCAAATACTCATTTGCAAGATGTTTCGTTTCCACTACTACGCCGTCTCACCCAGCACGGAAAAACTCTGTCTCACTCTCAGATCTGAGCAGAGGTTCGTGGTGGTGGAACAAGACATGTGGTAAATGGGAATTTCCGGCCGAATTTCTCCTCGCTGAAGGACCCTTATCTAACTGATGACCTCAGAGAAATCGCTCCGCCCACCCTAGCCTGGCCGTATTCTCCTCCTAAGACCTGCTGCGCAGACTGCCGAATGGCCGAATGGGTGAGGACCACTTCGCCGGTAACAGAGAAGAGCACATATACTGCGCGTTTGGTATGCCTGGTACCCGAAATGCATATTTCCAGAACTTTGGAAACAACGAAATCCACCAAAGATTTGAAAATATTAAGGGACTGTGGCCGAATCCGGAGTACTTCCCTACAATAAAAAATGGGTGTAGCAAAACAGGTTTTATAGCTTGACTACTAGGGAAGGTGGAGGTATCACTGGCCCCTCCGTCCACATTAGAACAAAGAAACAAATAATTTATCAAAATAAATAATAAAGCTGATATTTTGCATTTTTTTGGCATATTCCGGTCACAGTACACGGGGGTTGTGGGCAACGAAATAAAACTTTTTACGTGAAAAATATTCCTGAAGCATTCCTTAGGAGGTGACTACATTTTAATTTTAAAAAACTTAATAGCAAGTACTTATTTTTTTCATTTTGGTGAAAATCGAGATTTTCCCATTTCAAGGCCCATTTTAATTTCAAAAGAACGGGGGCACTGATTAATGCTGTCCGACCAGAGTTGAGGCGACTAAGATGTTTTCAAGCTGGCAGCATCGTACTTACTTTGACGACGGACGTCGGCGGCGAACGAAAAGCCGACAGTCCGCCCAATTCTTGCCAAAGATGGGATGACAATCCGTAATCTGTGGTGGATTGGTCCATAACATTATTTACAACTGGATGAGTATATATTTAGACAACGTATGATCTTAAGGAGATTTTACCAGAACTTCAGGTCTACGGACTAAAATATCACATTATCTATATTTTTACCGATCGAGTTGTAAATTTCACGGATCCCTTTTCTGCTGTGGTTGGCTGTGAAAATTCTACCATAAAAATTTGTACATTTTATTTTCCAGCTGGTGGTGCTGCGAGACAACAACAACATGAAATGCCAACCGGGTCTCAAAGCATTAACGAATTTTCTTCAATTTTTAACCAGGACCCTCCAAGTCCTGGGTATCTGGGTTAGTATATTTTAACGCTTCGAAATAACAAAAAATTGTTGGGATTGAGAAAGAATCTATATTTATTTCTTGTCCGCAAATAAATTGTTCTCGCTGAACGGCGTTGGCCCCTGGAGACCTTAGAAACAAGTTTCGAATTTTGAATTGAAAAGTAAATACTATTATAGGAAAATTGACAGTGCTTGTTTTTTTCTCCGCAAATAATTTTTTTAGCGTACCCTGTTTTAAAAGTAAATCCGCAAAACCCGTTTCATAAAAAACTATTTTATTTGTAGAAATTTGAAAATTTGTAGAAACATTGGAATTTGCAAAGTTTGCGAAAATTTATGAAAATTTGCCGATGGTTAGGAAATTGTATAGTGTTTTATGGAAATCCACGGAAATATGTGATCATTTTTGGAAACTTTTGGGAATTTTTAGTAACTCACCGGTATCTTCTAATAATAGTTCTGCTGGCTACATACGCAGTAGCTCAAGCTAAAATTTTGAAAATGTATAGAAATTTATAAATAAAATGTATGATAATTTGTTAAGTTTGAGATTTGTACTGAAATTTAGAGAAAACTTCTTATAACTACGATGATTTTCTGCTGCACGTATAAATTCTGCTCGAAGTTTTTGTGTTTCTTTGGCCTTTTTTATTTGTTGGCTCGCCCGCGATGCATCTTTCTGCAGAGTTGTTTTTAGAAATACAGTTTGGTGTCCCAGACAAATTCCACAAAGTTACACGAAATAATAGAGCGCATGATCAACATTTCATTAGATTTCTTCATGAGTCTTCTATGGTTGACTTTTTACGCATTATGAATTTTGATACCAAATTTGGAGAAACAAACATTTTTTACCATCGTTTTTTTTTTCTGAAACTAATTTAGTGGGTGGTTTAAGTAGACCTTGCAGGAAGCCTAGATTCTTAAAATATATTAACTTCATCGAAATTTGGTACCACGGTTAATATCAAAATGCTAGGGACTCAATAAATAAATTCATGGGGAAGAATCACTATATTATATTTTACAGGTGAAGCTGTGACACGACCACGACTCTTGAATTCTCCGACAGGGCTGCCAGGGACAGCAGGGCAGATGTGTAAGTATATAATAATTTTTTTAACTAAGAAACTATTTCTGTGCTTTAGGAAAGAATAAAAATTATTGGCCCTCGAAGAACTTTGAAACAAATTTCGAATTTGAAGTTAAAAAATACATATTCTTATAAAAAATTAATTTCGAATTTAGTTTCTGGATGAAATTATGTAGCATTTTCCGTTTTTAAATTAAACCCGTAACCACCATGAACTCAAAAAAACACAATTTTCACTCATGTGATTGTTTGGGACGTGTGCAGTAAACTTTGTCGATACATTTTTGGAGCGACAAACTATTGTCAAGTAGTGTCACTTTTTGGTGTTTTAAGTTAAAACACATTTTCATTATTAGTTTGAACACCTTATCGATATTCTGAACATTCTAAATGGTAAGAAAACGGGTTTTCTCACTTTTCATATAAATTTATCATTTGATATATTTTTTTTAATTTTTTGGTAATAGAATAAGGCAAATTACATGTTTTTTGTCCTATTAATTTTTTAAATCAGATCAACCGTTTTCTAGAAAAAATTGTAAAATAAGTTAAAATCTAGAGGAAACAAATTCTCAAGTTTTCGACATCCACATATTTTTTAATACTATACTCAAGGCGAGGACATGGCTGCATTTCGCGTGCCACCCATGCTAAACCCAACAATACAATTCGATGATGTCGATTTTATTGCGAAGGCTTATATTCACACTTGCACTCAGAGTGTAATATTTGTTCCCGAGAATAAATTCTAGCTCTGATTAGACCAGTTTCAGGCACCTCTCCGCACTCTGCGTATGACAATAAAATCCTTGAAAATGAATTTCTGGTACACGATGGCCATTTGTAAAGAGTTCTAGGTCTTCGTTTGAAATATGAGACGTAATTGGTGGTGGTTTACTGGTTTATGATTCCCAATTTATCATATCGTAATATGCTTCTGCCTAGAAGTTGAGAATTGGATCCTTATATACCCTGATCCGCCTCAGTAATCATTGATGACACAATATACTCATCATGAGCGTAAAATGCATTGGTCTGAACAATTCTGTCAATGATAAGCCGGACATCCTCCTCAAGTTAACTTGAAAGAGAAATCATTTTTCGCACATGCTTAGCTGCATCCTTGATAGAATGGTGCACTTTGATTGCAAACCAGACTTGGATGTATACCTTAACTATGAAATTGACGATAATTAAAAGATTTTGGGATGCATTAGGATTTGAAACATATTCACGCATGTCCCTGCTGGCACTTGTGATCCATCTAGAAAGATTTAATTTGCCAGGATATTGAGTAGCTAAGCGTCAGGACATTTTCTCGATAAAACTATATAGAACATTTCGAAAATATACTTTTAGTCCGTACTCAAAAACTTCCATATCGACTTGAGGGATAGGAGCATCAATCGCACCCAATCTAATGATAGGTCGATGCTCATGGCTTTGAATAGCTTGACCAATAGGACGAGAATACGACTAAGGGCTGGTTGTATATTCGTCTATATCTAGTAGTAAGTTGGTGGTAGCTGGTAGCTCGTCTGGATGCAGCAAAGACATACACCATTACACTGGTCTCTTTTATTACATTTCAATTAAGCGATTAGCTTCAGAAAGGTGCCTTGTATTTACATCAGTTTCATGCAAACCTACAGCTCTCAGTTTTCTAGTTCTCAAGACTGCGGTTTCCAAAGTATTCATCATACTTTCGCTAATATATTTAGCACATCCTCATGCAGGAGTAGTAGGCCCAAAATAGGCGTTGTATGGCTGTTTTAATCAATATAAGATCTTTCGTCTATCGGCGTACAAACCACGGAGATTCAAAACTTGATCCTCTTTCTGCAAATTCTGCGTTACTTTATTTATTTCTTTTCTAACTTTATTTTTCTTTAAAACTTTGGAAGTGTCTTCTGGAGTCAAAACCTTTTATCTTCTAAAACGGTAGTGATTTAAGCTACTACATCACGATGGTCAATTTAATAGGGAGCTCCCACAATAGCTTTGTGTTTTAAAGAATGCCTCTGCTGACTACATTTTGGTATTTCTCCTTCAGGCATTGCATTCATAGGTTGGAATTCATTTTCAATATGAACATCATGTTCATTATGCAAACGCTCCCCTTCATGATACAAAGCCAATTTAACTTCAGCTTCTTTGGAATCATCTTTCTGCTTTCTTTTCTCTTTCAGTGCTCTGTATTCTGTGAGACATTATGTATGAACTCTCTTTCGTACGTTTGCGCTATATGAAACATCTACTTGGCCTATATACTTTTTGTGATCAGTTCTTTGATCTTAAATGAAACTTCGATCTGTGGCAGGAATTTTCGATTGCAACGAATAGTACAGATTGAGAAGTCTAAAAATTTTGAAGTTTGAAGTTTGAAGTTTTTAAGCATCATTAGCTGATGTTATTTGATTTCGAACAGTTAATAAAATCAATTAGCGGATTTTATTGTTTCTTCGTATACTGGTCCGAAATTTATTTACTGGAACTTCAACGTTTCGCCCTTCGACGGAGCGCCTCTTCAGTCATATATCTATGTATAGCCATATGCATCTAAATGAATCAAGTCATTATAAGATTTTGGAGTGGATATAGATCTTAGAGCATGTCATTGCAATCGCTTTTTTGTAGTGATGTTAATAATTGTAAGAAGTATATAATGCTCTGTTTTAAGACTTATAACTTTGTCTTTCAACACAAAATAATGTACTTTTTACAGTTATCAACATGACTCCAAAAAGTTGATTGCAATGACTTGCACCAAGATCTTTTTCACTCCAAAATCTTATCATGACTTGATTCATTGGGATGTAATATGGATATACCTAGTTATATAACTGAAGAGGACCTTCGTCGAAGGACTGGATTTTAAAGTGTAATTAAGTAAGTTGTTGACCAGTATAACAAAAATTAAACAATAGCGCCCTCTAATTAATTTTAAAGCATATTCAAGGTCGAGGTCGCCCATATCGGCAAAGTTATAATTTTCAGCTTTTTCCTTAATCTTTTGACGAGACTCGCTTTCGTCGCTTTTTCGTTTTCCATGGGTAGCTGGTATAATAAATACATTTTCGTTACATAATTTTTGACCTAATGCATACTCCTAAAATGATATCTAATAAATCCATTAGCATAAGATTTCTGGGTTCTGTTTTTATTGAGTTAATTATGAAGAAAACTCTTTCGACAACTGCATTACGCGTTGATAACCATATAGCACCTAATTTTTCCCTTTCTTAAAATTCTTTGAGAAACATCAGGGTTTCAAACTACGGTTAAACTTGATTTAATCACCCACTCGCTAATCAATAATTCGAACCTTGAAACTTTTTTAGTCATTGAGGTACTCGCTCTGCAAGTTCTATACATAATCGTTTCAGATACTTAAAACCGCATTCCTTTACTTCTGTTTTTGGCAAATCTGTGACTGAATAAGTTTCTGAAGCTTGCTAAAACTCTGTGCCGAAATATTTTTATAGAACTGATCGATAAGCTAATTCAGTGTTCTATTCTTGTAGTACAGTATGAATAACGCCATCGCAGACAGACTTTTTAAAATCTTGTTTTGAACAAAAATATAGCCAAGCCACTCAAATCATCGTACAGTCGGTATAAATACACTTCATCTCTTTGAAACAAGGGGTTAACTCTTTGCACTTCAATTAAGATAGGTTGTAACATTTTCGAAATAAACATAATTTTTATTTTCCTGTCATATGTCATACAAGAGACGCTTAGAAAAACGTTTCTCTTTATGAATTACGGAAGGAAACTTAGTCCTTAGTTCGACCTAGTTTTCTAGCATTCTAACATCATCACCTTTTGCCGGTTTTGAAACATCGAAGGAGTTTAAGGTTTCTGCCAAATCTTTGTAAGCTGTCCGTGTTTAAAAAATTTAATGAAAACATTCTAAAACTTCCCACGTCAAAAAAAAGACAGTCGCAGGAAAGTGTGATCTGATTATTGTAATTTAGGATTCAAATGTTTTAATAATACGTACAAAGTATGGTTTTTCTCGCACAAATTGCTTTTGCCGTCACTCACGATTCCAATAACCAAGATATTCGGTTATAAAAGTACGTTACTCTTTCGAAAGTACTTAACGCATAATCATAAATCTTCCAAAACTTTATTATCGCATTTTTTACGCTGCATTTGGAAATTTTCTAAACTATTAGCTTTGCCTAGATCACGTATAATGTCGCAGAGATCATCGACACTTCGTACCGGTAAATTCGAATGCTTCTCTAAATCTGTGGCGTGAGTGCGCAAAGTGTTTCGGCATAATTTGCAGTGGGACACATTAAAAAAATCTCTTATCGGATTTTGTTAGCCATTTCGATTGATCCCTATAGATATATTTAATTAGATTAAAATTTATTACAAGTTGGTTAGTAGAGGAAATTTAATTTGACCAAACCTCCATCTTTATTGGCTTTCAACTTTCAACTAATCAAACTAAATAATGTAACCATTGGAAAGGGACAATGGAACAATTACAGTAGACATTTTTATAAGTTGCACTTTAGAAAAAAATCAAGTAAGCAATAAACCGACAATACAGAAATTAAATAGCCCGAACTTTTTACTATGATTTTTGTTAATTTTTGGTATTATGAAACTTTCCCATTGTCTAATTACGCTACTGGCCCTCCGACTAAGTTCTTGCGTTTTAGACTAGTTGCGAGTGCACAGAAAAACTCTGCTGTCAGTCTGCATCACGGTGTAGAAGGATTAGCAGCTCGCATATATTTTGTTTCGACAACTTTGCACTAGTGCTGATAACCTTTGTGGCAAAATAAATTGGAAACAATGCAAAATTTCCGTCTCTCCTTAACTGAGGGAAACTTCGAATTCGCTATGAACATGGTTCACACGAGCCGAATTCTTGAAAGAAGAGAATCGGTCAGTATTTGATTCAAGGAAGAACATTAAATTTGATGCGGTTTTGTGTTTTTCTTTTCCGCGTTGTTTCATTGTTTGCTCTTTCTTTGCGAGCTCTTTTTTTATACAACTGTGTCCATTAATGTCGTCATGTCACTCGCTTCATGGAATGCTATATGCACTAGAACTAACCATTGCTATTAAGTTCCAATTGTGACGTTTACCGATTTTCTGTTGGTCAGATTCATTGAGTTTTCTCAATTGGTCCTATTTTCCGTAGGTCAGATTGATCAATTGTTATCAATTGTCTGCAGACTCAACGATTTACGCTATCCTCTAAGTAAAAGCGACTTATTGCATCCCAAGCGACCTTTTAACGAACGAGTTGATAACCTCCATTCTTTGGCGGAAAGGTCCAGCGTGGCTTTCGAGGCCTAAACAAAACGCCGAAACCATTGAAGCGGAACAGGAGAATCTAATCTGTTCATTCAGCTACAATTTATAAAGCAAGTAATTGACAATCTAGGTTTAGTTCTCGAGAATTTTTCCGCGGTTTTTAAGGTAGGAATTTTTTTCACGATTTTTATTCGCTTACGAAATTCAGGAATCCTCTTTGTTTTGAATCTGCATTGTTCGTTTTGGTTACTGGTTCCGCCATTTTAAATTGTTAGCCTATCGAGACTCGCCCGTAATATTTCCTAAAAATAGGATATCAAGTCTTATACCAGATAAATTTTATGGTAATTTCCTACACGCCGGCATTCAGCTGAATCTTTATACAGATCTTTATATAGATTAGGACAACTGTCCATCGTAGCACTGTATGCCCTTTGTCGCTCTCCTTCGCGTCGCGGAATTCCCACTGATGTATACCAGTGGCAATGTCCCGAATTTTTCGGGTCTGATCGCTAGCTTCCGCATGCCTTCCAGAAGCTACAAAATTATCATAATTTAGTTTCTCATTTGGCTCCAGTTGGCATGACATGGCACTGTTGAAGATTTTAAGACTATCCTGTGTTAAATTCCAAGTTTTTGAAATCCCCGACCTTTTCTTTTCTGGATATTCGCGAAAACCTTATGGCTCTCTGGAAATTTTATCAACGAATTTCGGAACATTTCTGGTGTTTTTGGTCACCAGATTATCTGCAGTGTTTCCAAACGGAAAGACGAGTTGGCTCAAGTTGCTATGCCTATTTATGAATAACAATTGTTTAATCAGGCTTATCATGTTACGTATTCTTATATTGTAGTTTATTTTTACATCCTCATTCATGAAAGTGCCTGTATGTCTGTATGTATGGTTACCTGAACGTTGAAGCCACGCTCACTTTTGAAGGATTTGTTCAATCGAATCAGGCTTTGATATAATTCTTCAGGTTTCCAAGATTAAGGCTAAGTTCGCTAAGCAAATATTTCCAACTAAAATGAAAAAATTTAGAGCATTTTCAAAATTAAAAATTTTTTTCAAATGTTAGTAATTGTTGTAAATGTGCCTTATAGATCGGTAGAAGGCTTTCAAATTATCCCCAAAAAAGCTTCAATGAAGGTTACGACAGAATTTAAGACCAATAAAAAAATGTAATCCATTCCGATTCGCTAAAAAAAACTGTGACTGATCTAATAATATATATTATTTTATAGAAAAAATGGTTGTTTTGACAAATTGATACAAATTGCACCGGGAAATCTGAAAATCACGGAAATATACCATTGTACGTCGTTGCGCCCGCCTGATTCGCTTTTGGATGTATCTGCGTCCACCTTGTTGCCCCTATTTGCGTCAGGACGCAAACTGGTACTTGATGTGACAGCACCATTTTGCGTCCGGTTCGATCGCAACGGTTCGATCGCAACAAAGTCAAAACTGACAGTTAATTTCGGTGTCTGCTCTACTAAGAATTTTCTCTCTGCAAGAGTGAACGCAAATGGCCACTTATAGTGCGAGATATGAAAAATGAAATTCGTATTATATTTCTAAATTTCGATAAAACACATATTTGAATGGACGCGCATGTAGAGTATTGTTAATAGAATAAAATAAATACTCCTGATGAATCAATAAGTATAAAAATTCATTAAATTTACTATTTCTAATCAGGTTTGGACGCAAATAGGTGCATTTACCTTTGTTACAATTGATCTTTTTTTGTTTAAAATTCGTGTTTTTTTGGTTCAAATTTAAGTTTTTATTCTTAAATTTAACTATTTCATTATTGGTTACAAATTTGTCGTTCGAAGGATGAACTACTTGATAGAAAATTCTTGTATTTTGTTAAAAATTCCTCTTTTAAGTAAGAGAATTAATCTTGTTTGTTGAAAAGTAACCCTCTTCGTTTAGGAATCACTTATTGGGTTAAAAATTCGTCTTTATTGATTAAATTCAATTTGGTGGGAATTTGTTTCTTTGTGGCTCAACATTTATTTTTTTATTTTTAACAATTTTTGTTTAATACACCAAACTCTCGCTTTCAGCCCAGTGTCGGAGGTTGCCTTGAAATAGCCTTGGACTGAATTTAGGGGAAACTGTCGCAACAGCTCTCGCGCTGCTCCTCTTAGAAATTGCGGAAGCCAGCAGTTCTAGGAAGGCCGAAAACGGGGGGACTGAAAGCGAGATTTGGGTGCATGTTCCTTAGTTAAAAATTCAACTATAAGGTTTAAAATGATCTTTCTTGATTGAAAATGCAATATTATTGCTGAATGTTGAGAAATCAATATACTTTGTTAAACATTATTTTCCCTCTTTAATTCATTGTTGAATTTTGAACTTTTGTGTTTGAAAATTTGACCATTGGGTTGAAAACGAATCTCTGTTCGTTGAACATGTAAATTTTTTGTTAAAGCGATCTTTCTGCGCAAAAAATTTGTTTCTTCTACGAAATTTTAACTGTTACATTTTTGGTTGGAAACTTATTTTTTATAAGTTAAAATATGAACTATTTGACTTTATTTTAACTTTATGGGTTTAAAATTCAACTGCATGATAAGAAATTTGTACTTTTGGCTTAAAAATTCCAATCTTTTTAGTTGAATTTTAATGTTATTTGTTAAAAATTCATCTTTTTGTTTCAGGATGCACCTATTGAGTTAAAAATTCGTCTTATTTGTTATATCCAAATTGTTGAAAATTTGTTTTTTGTTTTATTCAAAATTATTTTTTAATTCGAATATTGGGTCTTTTTATTTTGGGCTCAAATATATCTTTTCTAGTTTAAAATTCGATTATTGTGTTTAAGAATCCTCTTTCTTTATTTATAATTCAATTTCATTGTTGAGGTTTCACAATTCATTATCGTTTTGCTTGATTCAAATGTTAACGTTTTTTTAAATCAAATTATTGTCCGAAAATGTAACTATTCCATTCCTGGTTCAAATTTGTCTATAGCATGTTGATAAATAAACTACTTGTTAGAAATATCGTGTGTTTGCTTAAAAAATTAATCTTGTTGGTTAAAATTTCATCTTTTTGGTTAAGGATTAACCTATCGAGTTAAAAATTCGTCTCTTTGGTTGAATTCGATTTGTTGAAAGTTTGTTTTTTTATTTTATTTATTTTTAAACTGTGAATTTGACGAATCCATTAATACTTGAGAAAATATTTTGCTAGTTGAGAATTCAACTATTTAGTTTAAAAATTTCCTTTCTTGATTTAAAATTCAATATCTTTGTAGAAGGTTGTGAATACGTTTCTCTTTGCCTTATTCAAGTGCTTGGAAATTCGTCTTTCGATATTAAATTAATCTTTTAGAGTAGAAAATCATCCTTTTTGGTGAAAATGACTTCTTTTGTTCAAAATTCAAATTTGTGAGTTGAAAATTCAACTGTCTTCTCAAAAATTGTTCTTTTTAACTGGAGAATTCCACTGTTTTTTATTAAGTTTCAATCTTTTTCGTTTGAAAATTCGACTACTTTTTTTAAATGCACCTTTGTAGGCTGAAAATTTAAATATTTTGATAAAGTCAAATTTTTTGGTCGAAAATTAGGCTGTCTTGTTAAAAATTAGTCCTTTTGGATTTAAATTTTGAAATTTTGAATAAATAGGAAAAACAAAATTTCTCATATTTTCATCCAGTTAATACTGAATTTTTAATTGATACGAGGTACTCTCTTTCAGGAACTGAACCCTTTTTAGGGTTTCGTAACCTCGAGCAAAAACCCTTATAGTTTCAGATGGATGTCCATCCATCCGTCCATCGTCCACTTTTCCAATGAGGAAAAGTGAGGGGAAATGATGGGTTGGAAATTAGGGGAAATGAAGAGAGGGGAAGTAGGTCAAATAAAGGAGAAATAAATGTGGAAAGTGTTGATAAGTGTTGATAGTGAGGGGAAAGGGAGTAGGGGAAGTGAACAAAAATAAGGAACGGGAGTGAAAGGGAAGTGAGACAGGAGAAGTAAAAGGAAATTAAGAGAGAGGAGGTGCGGGAAATTATGGGCGGTAAAGTAGGAGAAATTAAGGGGGAGTAAGCTTAGTTAAAGAAAATCGGAAGGTGAAGTAGGTGAAGTGATGGAAAATGAGGGGAGAAAAGTAGGAGAAGTCAGGGGAGGGAAAGTAGTTAAAGTGAGAGGAACATACGGAAGGGGTAGTAGAGAAATTGAGGAGAAGTAGGAGAACTGATGGGAAATGGGTGAATGGGAATTACGGTGGGTAAGGGGAAACTAGGGGAAGGGTTTGAGATAAGCAGAGGAAGTGAACGGAAATGAGGGGAGGAACGTAGGAGAAGTAAGAAGAAATGAGGGGAAGTAGGGGAAATGATATGAAATAAGGTTGAGCAGGGGAGAAGAAATCAGGGCTGGAGAAGGCAAAGGGAAGTGTCAACTCGTGAAGTGAGAGGAGGGGGAAGCATAGGATAAAGAGGTTAAGAAAGGGGGGAGACGGGTTAAGTAGGGAAAGAGAAAGTAAGGGAGGGATTTTTCGTTCGTTTCTTTGATCTCAGTTTTTTAATTACTTAATTTTTCAGTCTTTTTTTTTAATACTGGGCATTAATATTATTAATATAATAGTAATGATAATTAATAATAATACATTATCTGCCGTGAGGAAAATAGAACTTTTTTTATGTATATGATCCTCTTACAATAACCCCCGCACCCCTCCATCGCTCCAATGGTCAATAACTCAGGACCTGCCCACTTTTTTTTGGACAATCTCAGGCCTGTCTATAATTAGTTTTTCACGCTCTAATAGAAATTCCGCCCTAACGATGTTATGACTAGGTAATATCGATCCGATGAGCGATAGACGCTCGCATGAAATTATTGCGAGCGACAGTGCTCGGATTATGCAGATTTAATTGAAAAAGCAACAATCCGTTGAATAATGATTTTAATGGTCGTGCGATTGTAAAGCAGTGAGGTTCTTCGCGACTGTTGACTCTTGAGCCTTGATGTTGGGCATGGTACTGTGGGAAACCCGAGTTTTGAATCAGGTCTGATCTAGTGAGTTCACAAGCAAAAGCTTTTGTTTTCTTTACTACCATAGGCTCAATTATTTATCTTGATGCGGTTACCAGCCTACCTCTTCATATTCCTATACACACTTACTATCCGTTCACTTCGCAAAGGCCCCTCTATAACAGCTCTGTTATTATTAAACCATTAAACCAAATCACTTTAGGGGTATGCGTAACTCACTCGGTTTTAGCCTCGCTATACTGCCGGGGATCAAGGAAATCATATGAGAAAAATGAGGAAGGGAAGTTTAGGACACAGGACGCGGATCAATCTCTCTAGCAATCACCCCAGGCGAAGAGCTTCACAAAGTCGTCATGTGTCATAGATCAGACAAAACTCTTCAAAACAGCACTTTATTCTTAAAAATTACTCGTAACAGAAGAAGCGCAAAGACATATCTTATATTGGTATCAAGCTTATTTTATTGCGCATAAAAAAGTCCATATTTGTTAATGTAGGAAATTTTTTTTTAACTAGCCTTCGCGAAAAGATAAAAACCGTAGGATTGAGGCGTCACTTTGCCGCCATGAAGGGGAAACAACTCATAAAAAATGCGATTCAGCCGAGTTGGATTACTCCAGATTATATCGAATTATTCTAAATTACCTCTATAGAAAAATTACTCTGGATTGACTCGAATTTTTAACCTATAGAAGATTACTTTTCTACCGAAAAAAACAACCAATTTTTAACAAAATACATACATTTTTATCGAAGCAGTGGAATTTCAAACTAAAAAATATAAATTTTCTATGAAAAATGAAATGTTTAAGTTTTGTAGTAAAAAACTTATTTTTTTACAAAAAAGACAACGATTTTTGAATAAAATAGTTAAATTCTCAAACAAAGAAATGATTTTCCTACTAAAATGAAGAATCTTCAACAAAAAATTATTTTATAACAAAATTCTTAAATTTTCTACAAAGTTGAGTAATTTTTAACCAAAATATATGGAGTTTTAACGAAAAATATAATAGGTGAAATATCAAACAAGAGAAAATTTAATTTTAAATAAAAAAATTTGAGGTTAACCAAAAAAATGAATGTACAAAAAATGCTCGAATTTACAAAAAAGTCGAGTAATTTTTTGCCAAGTACTAGAATTTTCAACCAAAGAAGTTCAGTTTTAACCAAAAGTTCAATTTTCTACTGCAAAAGATGAATTTTTAACAAAATAGTTAAATTTCCAACAACAAAAATGTATGTATTTTCAATAAAAATGATGAATCTTCAACAAAAAAGATTAATTTTTAACAATGTTTAGTTGAACCGAGTAGTTTAGCTTTCAATCAAGAAGTTTAATTTTATAAAAAAATTAATTTTCAACAAAAAAACTAGTTTTTAAAAATATAGTTAAGTTTTCAATCGCAGGTAATAATTTTCTACCAAAATAGTTTAATTTTCTACCAAAATCATGAATTACTTGAAATACAAGTACTTATTTCTTAGAAGAAAAAAAGACGTTTTTGTAAAATTCATTCAGAATGGTTAATATTGTCAATATATAAAAATTTACATAATATATTGTTTTGAGAAATTTTCTTTCAGAATAGAGTTGGAAAGTCGCGATTTTTTCAAAAATGTACCACTTTTTGTCAAATTTTCAATTAGAGGAAGGTAATACTTAATTATTTTTAACTAAAGTAATTCCTTAAATAATTTATTATTATTCTTATTAATTTTCTCTTAGAATAATCTTAGAAAATTACAGTTTTTTTTAATTTTCCACGTTTTGACAAATTTTTATTTGGAGTGAGTTAAATAATTAATACAAGTTAACAAAATTATTTTTTTTTTTATCAATTTATTCGTATTTAAATAATATTATCATTGAATAATGGTAGAAAGTTACGTTTTTTCAGTAATATTCAACTTTCAACAATAATTGTTTACAAAGTATTTAAACTTTTAACCAAGTGATTCACTTTTCAACACCAAAATAATTAATTCTCAACGAAACATGTGACATATTATATTTTGACCAAAAATATTCATTTTTAAATAAAAAACAGTTGAATTTGTTGAAAAAGTCAATTTTTCAAGACAATAGTTGAATACTCAACGAAAACAGATTAATTTTAAACCAATTAGTTTCATTTTGTAACAAAAAGGATGAACTTTTAACCAAGATGATTGATTTTCTACCGAAAAAAAAAGAATTCTCACAAGGATAGTTCGATTTTTAACCAAAGAGATGAATTTTAATGGAAAAAGATGAATCTTCATAAAAAAAATGTTCAAGCAAAGATTTCATCATTCAATGAAAGCGTTTAATTTTATATCAAAAATTGATTCTTTACTAAAAAGATTAGTTTTCTGTCGAAAAGGTGAATTATCAACAAAATGCATGAATTATCAACCAAAAATGACACGAATTTTCAACAAAATATAGTTCAATTTTCAACCATATAATATAATTTTTAACTAATCGAGATTAATTCCAAATCAAAAATGTAATGGTGTAGACTTTTGTAGCAAAAAAAAAAAACAACTTTTAATTAAGAATAGTTGGATTTTCTTATTGGATTCTATTATTTCAATTTAAATATAAGAGAAAAAACGAGCAAAACGGGAAATTTTCTTGAAAACAAAGGAAACATGAGAATTTTTCAAAAAAGGGGAAAAATGTATGCCTCAGTTAATCTTTAAATTATATCAGTATTGTCAAAAGGAAATAAATGTCTACAGAATTTATAGTTAAAAGTATTATTCACATTCTAGGATCAAATAGGAATATCTTATTTATCTCCCAGAATATCTTAGGCCCTAGGCACATTCTAGGAATATATATATATATATATATATATATATATATATATATATATATATATATATCATATAT
>JAWWLR010000034.1:84834111-84845479 GCA_035041075.1 Acraspis erinacei | reverse complement strand
ATTAAATTTATAATTTATACAACAAGAAAAGCAGGGTCACAAAAGAGAGATGTGATTAAAAAATGACTGAAAATAGCGTTACCTTCTCTTTGTCTATTAGTTATTGAGGAATCATCTCGAATAGATTTATCATGTTCTCTTCAGATATAATAAACGTCAATGAAACAATAAAAATGTTTAATTTGTCTTTTAAATAATATTTCTTCTTATTAAAATCTTAATAAAAAAAAACTAAAAGGATTAAAGTTGCATCTCATTCTCAACCTGACGGCGAAGCTTTGATATGCAAACGAATACAAGATTTTTTCCCATCATAACTGAAGGATCCAGAAAAAACTCCGTTATAGCAACATGTTGTACTTTGAGGCTGCTAACTCCCCATCTTCTGTCATAAAATAGTAAATTGAGGGAGTTGATCTTGGACAAGGGCTAATTTGAGTTATTTAATAATCATGTTGGTGAATTAGTTGCGCACGTATACAATATACATATATCAAAAACTGTTGTGAGAAGCGGATGCTATCCCGTTTATATTTTCACTATACCGTTGCTGTTACAGTAAACTACTACATATGTACTCCTACGCCTTGTTTAGTTTATATTTCTAATGATATGTGGTTTCCCTTGCAATCTGTATATAAAATATTGTATGTAACATTACACGTAATATTACACATAATAGAGTCCAGGTAACGCATATTATTTGTGTGGAATTTTACTCACTAACCTACTATGAAGAGCAGACAATTTATCTCAGTGACATATATTGCTACCAGCAAGAGGTCAATTTGTGAACACTTGTTTTTCAACATATTTTTGAAGTAAATTACATACTTTATATGATAAATTGCCTTACCCTTTCTGCATATTTTTTATATGGATTCGGAGGAATATCTTATATTTTATTTTTATTAAATATATACACGGAAATATTTACACAGTAAATTTCGACGTATAGAACCGTTGCATATCATTAGGATTATCAACTTAAGATCAAAATGGGTGATACAGAAAAAACTGGGCTCATTTTGAATCAGATCTTAACCGGAAATTGAGATGCAGCAATTTTTAGTCAAAAATGGCAGAAGCGTCCAAAATAACGACAAAGGACTTAAATTCAGTTATTAAACAAAAGAAAATTACAGGAGGTAGACTGGCAACGATCTTTCTTCTGTCATATTTTCCTAAATTAATTTAAGGCTTTATTATTATTATTAAGTAAAAATCTTCCTATATTTGGCTATAAGCCTCTATATAACTCTGGAATTACATTCTTTTGTCTAAAAGTGTTTCTTCATATTTAATAATTTCCAAATCCCACTTCAAAAATACTTTTACATGTTCCTATAAGTAACAACAGAAATGATTTACAAAAATCAATCTTTTCCAAAAGAATTCAACTTTTGACCCAAAAAATTAAACATCAGAAATTAACTAACATTAGAAATGACTTTGTCCAAAACGTTAAATTTTCTACCAAAACATTTTTAAGAAAATAATAAAATTTTCAAGTGAATAATAGATTTTCTTTACCAAAAAATATGAATTTTCCACATAAAATATAATAGGAGACTTTTCAAAACAAAAATAATTAACTTTGAACCAAAAATAGTTCATTATTTTTACCAAAAAGATTTTGAAGAAAGTATTTAAATTTTCACTACAGAGATTCTTTTTCAACTAAATTTGTGAATCTTCACAACAAAAAAATACTTTTTAGCCAAAAAATAACAATTCTCAGCAAAAAATATATTAGTAGGTTTTTCAACCAAAAATAGTTGTTTTTCCCAGAGATTTTTAAGAAAACAGTTTAGTTTTATATAAAAGAGATGATTTTTATCTAAAATGATGAATCTTCAACAGAAATATTAATGTTTAACAAACTAGCTCAACTTTAAAACAAGCAGTTGAATTTTCAACTAAAAAAGATAAGAATAAAAATAAGAAAATTCTTATCGAACAATATTAATTTTGAACCAGAAATGCCAAGAAGAAAAAATAAATAAAATTTAAAAAAAATTAAATTAAATTAAGTAAAAATAAAAAATATGATAGAATTAACTTTTAAACGAAAAGTTGAATTTTCTACCAAAATAGTTTAATTTACGACACAATAATAATAATAATAATAATTTTTAACGAATAATAGAATTTTTATTAAAAAATATTAATTCTAAACAAAAAATATAATAGTAAACTTTTCAAACAAATGTTCATTTTCAACTAAGAATTATGACATTTTTAACCAAGATAGACTTTTCAATCAAAAAAACAAAAAATGACAACCAAATTGTTGAATTTTGAAGAAAAAAAAACAAGAATTTTCTACAGAAAGTTAAATTTAATCAAAAAACACGAACTATCAAAAAGATATATGGATCCCAACAAAAACAGATTTGTTAACAAATAGCATGAATCTTAACCAAATATAGAATCAGATAGAAACTATGGAAAGATTAAATTATCTTCAAAAAAGATACATTTTCAAGCAAATAGTCGAATGGTTAACTAAAAAAAATTACCCAAAATTGAAATAGCTAAATCCACAGTTAAACAAAATGTTTACCAAGAAAAAAATCAACATAATAATGCATTGTTTAACTAAAATGATGAATCTTTGCTAAGAACCAAACATTAAGTTTTAACAATTTAGTTCAGCTTTCAAGTAAGTAGTTCAGGTTTTAATCAAAATGAAAATAAATTCTCAACCAAGAATGTAATAATTGATATTCCAACCCAATAAGATTTGAATTTTAAATAAAAAGCAGATGAATTTAAGCAAAAAAAAATTTGAACCAAAATTCTCAACAAAAAATTAATAAAGGAGACTGGGGCTAAGCGCGCAGTTTTTGCATCGGCAAGTTTTAATAACAAAATAAAGTTATGAAAAAAATCACTGATACAGTTTGAAGCAGTGATATTTTTACTAAAATTTTGACCATAGACGCGATTGTTTATAAGCAAAATTTTAGGTGATATTTAATCAAACTGACGCTAACCCCAAACACGTCCGAAAAAGGCAGCTGGCTAACTGCGGGCGGAGAATAGAGTTTTTTTCTTTTTGTTCGTTTTAAGGCGCACTTCCTTAACTTCTTTTGGCCCTAAGGCACAAACGGCAAAATAGTTGGTTTTCAATCAAATAGAATAATTTTCCAATAAAATTGTGCATTTTCAACTAGATGTTTCTTTGAATATTTAAAAAAATTAATTTAAAGAAAATTTAACTTTTGAATTTTTTCTAACAGTGTTTCTATAGATTTACCAATTTCCGAGTTCCACTTCTGGAAGACTTAAATAAAACGTTCATGGCCCGACAAGACAAAATCTTGTGAAATGGATCAATTTGATGTAAAATTTGCTGATTAAACAAAAAATTCGAAATCTATATAAAATATCATTTTCATTAAATTTCAAGATCAAATTGATTAACTGTCATGTAATATCTAAGTTGGAAATATTTCATTACTCAGAAATAAGCATTTTTAACTTCACAATCTATGTTAGAAACACGCAAAAAATATTTTTTTGCAACATTACGTACTTGATGAAAGAATTTATTGAGTAGAGTGATGTTTCTAAAATTTGTCTGCTAAAAAAAATGAAGTGTTTTTTTTTATGAATTTTTAACAATCATTCGGCAATCGTGCATGGAACCTTGAAGTCAGAAGTTTGATGAATTGATTCCGCCTTCTTCGAGACGCTTCATCTTCAAAGTATCTTAAACAGATCGCAGCGAACAAGAGAGGTCAAGTATTATTTTTTGCCTCCATCGCCTCTTTTGTAAAATGACAGTTCACATGAATGCGTTCTTCTTTTAAATCAAAAACAAAAATAAGGGTATGTAATCCATTAAATTTTGAATCATTATAGTGTCTAATTGATTTTGATTTTTTCAACTTAAACACTAATTTTCTAATTTTTTATTCACTATTGTAATCTAGTACATTCATAACTCAATTTTGTTCAATTTTAATTTGACCAAAATTTATAAATTAAAAATCAAATAATTTTGTTACGGAAAAGCAGGCATTACAAAAAAACTTTCTAATTATACTTTGAATAAAATAATTTTGTTCATATCCCTTCTCAACAATTATTTTTTAAATGTTACCTTTTAATGAATGATGGCTCATTATGAAATGAAAAACATATTCTCCGAGACTACACCATGATTAATTAAAAAACATAGAAATCGTTGAATGGTTAAAGCATTTTCAAAAATATAAAAAGATAAAAACTTTTCCTTAATTGAATAATTCGTCATATATTAATATCGCATAATAAACAAACGAATTAATTAAAAATGTACTCACTACATTTTTGCTAAAAAAATTATTTTTTGTAGTTGAAAGTTCACTTAATTTGGTAGAAAATACATATTTTTATGTTGTAAATTCAACGTTTTGTCTTCAAAAAGATCTATATATTTATCACCTAAAAACTAAACATTTTGGAAGCGATTTTTCTTCTTGATTGATTAAGAAATCTTGTTTGAAAAATCGTATTTTTTGGTTTAATGTAACAGTTTTTCATTGAAAATTAAATCATTTTTTGGTGGAAATATTTATTTTTACACTTTTTGTTAAAGATTAGTTTTTTATTAGAAATTCATCAGTTTGGTTAAAAATTGAACTATTTTGGTGAAAATCCCTTTTTTCTTGGTTAAGTATTTTAACCAGAAATGTAATAACGAAATTTTTCTTTAATAAATTTCAAATTTTCTCTTAAAGACCTATATAAATTGAATTAAACTTATTCATTTAAATTCGATAGAAAAATGTTGAAATCCCTAGAAATCTTTGAAATCCTTTTAGGGCTTTGCAGATGAAATTAAATCTTGTAAATCTGTTAAAATTCGTTGAAATACTTTAAAATCCCTTGAAATCTGTGCAATGTATACGAATCTCTTAAAATTAATTTAATTGACATTTAATAATTTTGTACAATTTTTTAAAAACTCTCTGAAATATTTGGATACTCTACAAAATCCTCTGAAAGTCCTTGAAATTTTTTTATATATCTTAAAATCATTTATAAAGCCTTGAAATCGTCAAAAATCTTTGAAATCCCTTGACATTCTTGGAAATTTGAACAAACTCTTAAATTTTGCTCTCTTAAAATATTTTGAAATTCTGCAAAATTCTTTGAAATCCCTTGCTCCCTGAAATGATTATGAAATTTTTGAAATCCTTTAAGCTTATTAAATTCTTTAAAAAATTTAGAAATCCCTAGCAATCTTTGAAATCGACAGGAATCCCTGCATGATCTTTAATTTATTTTATTTTCCAAAGTTAAAGAAAAATATCCGGAAAGCTTTGAAAATCCTACCAAGTTCATTGAAATACCTCGATTTTTTTTTTAATCTTTTTAAATTCTTTGGAATCCCTTTAGATCCTCGGAAAGCTTTAACACCCGGGAATTGATCGAAATTAGTCAATATATTTAATAATCCCTTAAAATACTTTTTTTCTCTTCGAAATTTATTGAAATTTTTTGGAATCCCTTAAAACTTCCTGATATGTTTGGAAATCTGATAAATATTTTAATCTCGTGAAATTCATTCAAATTCCTTAAGACATTTGAAACCGATCCCAATTTAATTTATTTTCCAAATCGAAATCCTAAAAAATTCTTTAAAATGTCTTGAAAATTTTTTAAACTCTTAAAACCCTTTGGAATCCATTAAAGTTCCTGGTAGTGTTTCTTAATTTTCAAAATCCTCTAACTTCCCTCGAAAGGATTCAAAATCCATTGAAATTCAGGAAAATATTGTTGAATTTATTTAAAACCCATGGAATGTTTACAAATTACTTAAGATATTTAATAAATCCCTGAAAATACTTTTAAAAGCCTTATAATCAGTAAAAGGTCGTCGAAATTTATTGATTTTTTTGGAAACGCTCAAAATCCATCAAAATTCCTTAAAATTTGTTGAACTGCCACGTTAAATAAATAAAAAAAATCATTCATTTGCACTTTCCTTGAGTATAATTTTAAATAAACTCTTTAATTTCAATAAAAAATAGTCAATGACTTTTTTTGCATTAAAATTTTGAAATCTTACGAATCCTTACTTGGGGGTGGAGTGGGCGGGGGGATTGTCAAAAAAAATGTTTGCGTTAGTATCCTTTTTTAAATGTTGCTAAATATGATAATTGAATCCTGTTTTGTCTGTTAAAAATTACTTTTTATACCATGATATCAGTATGTTCATAAATTATCTGGGAAGTAGGAGCGTTCATAATTGGCGTGCAATTTACTATTTTAGATGGAAACTCATCTCTTTTTAAGAAATTTATTTATTTTATTAAATATTAATTATTTTTTAACTTACAATGTTACTACTTCATTTTTCGTTAAAAATTGATCTTTTTTAGTTCAAAGTTAATGTATTTGGTTAAAAAACTAATGTGTTTTATTGAAAATTAGTCTTCTTTTGTAGGAAATTAATCTTCATAGTTGAACATTATTTCTTTTTGTTTTAAAGTTTAAATAACTTGTTAAAAGTTGATTCAGTTTGTAAACTCTTTTTTGTTAACATTCATGTTTTTAAATGAAAAATTAACTATTCCATTTTCGATTGAAAATTTACCTTTTTTTAATTGAAAATTCACCTATTTTTTTAAATATGTTTTTGTTTTTCTCAAACTTGCAAACGAATCTAACCACGCGCCCAGCACAAAAATTGATTTTTCTTGGTTGAAGGTTCGGCATTTTAGTTGAAAATTAATTTTTTTTGTT
Source organism: Acraspis erinacei (assembly GCA_035041075.1). Lineage (NCBI taxonomy): Eukaryota > Metazoa > Arthropoda > Insecta > Hymenoptera > Cynipidae > Acraspis > Acraspis erinacei. Next base: position 84,838,738 of record JAWWLR010000034.1, on the reverse strand, counting down.
CTTTACTGAATTTTAGAGAAAGAACATTATAGTTGATATTTTTGTTGTTTTAAAAATTCAACCTTTCAGTGAAAATTCCAACTATTTTGTAAAAAATTGATTTTTTTGTTGTTGAAAATTCATATTTTTGAACAAAATTCATCTCTTCGGTCGAAAATTGAACGATTTTCTTGAACAAAATTTTCGAGATGCTTTTTCTAACTGAAAATTGAACTATTCTATTTTTAATTGAAATTTTTTATTTTTCACGTGAGAATTCAACCATCATTTGTCAATTCATGTACATAAGTAGAAAATCTATCCCTTTAGTTGAAAAAATGACTACTTTGTTCAGAATTAGTTTTTTAGGTTTAAAAATTAATTTTTTAACTGAAAATAAACTTATTGGCTTTTTGGTTGGAAATTTATATTTTGTATTTGAAAATTGCTATATTTAGTTACAAATTTATTTCTTTTTCTTGAATCATCTGCTTGGGCTGAAAGTTTAACAACTTTGCCAAATATTGATTGCTTCGGTTGAGAATTAATTTTTTTAACTAAACATTTAACCATTCACAAAATATTTTTTAATCCATTACATTAAATTGGAAACCATTAAAATACACATACCCCTTTATACCCTTCATGAATGTATGAATCCTTAAAAATTCGAATTAATCTTTCGAAATCTTATCCGAAATGCTCTAAAATCTCTGAGAATCTTTTGAAATCCCATTAAATGTTTTGAAAAAGTGTCAAATCTTGGAAATGCCATTAGAATATTTTGGCATGCTTCAAATATAATGAAATTGTTCCTTTATGATCCGCAGAAATAATTCTTAATTCCTTAAGACCCATAAAAAATTTTGAAATACCTTAAAAAATATAAAAAATTTAAAAAATATATATTCTCTTTGAAATTGTACTAGGTAATTTCTTCAAACCCTTGAAATCTTTTAAGATCATTTGAAATCTGTGAAACCTCTCGCAATCCTTCGAAATCGTTTGAGATACTTTAAAAAAATTGTAATATTTTGAAATCTTTTAAATCTCCTGAAATGTCACGAAATCCCTAAAAAAGCTTCAGAAATCTCCTTATATTCCGTAAAAATTCTGCAATTTTTAGAAAACTTTGTAGTGGTTTGAAAGATCTAAAAATTCTTCGAAATCCTTTCAAATCACTAGGAATCTTTTAATTTACTGGGAATCTTTAGAATATTTTGAAATATATATAATTATTATCCATTCGTGTGGTTAAGCTTATTTTAATTATTCAGTTTTATTTACAAAGCTTGTTATGAATTTTTTCACCTCTCACAGTATTATTTTTTTAATTAAGATAAAATTGTTTTTAATATGTGAAATATAAATAAAATAGTTCAACTTGTAATTGCATGCGAAAGCCAGTGGAAAATCAGGAAAAAAATGATTCTTCATAGTATCATATAAACTCTAAAATTATTGATCAGAAATTGGTTTGTGTTAAAATATTCTTATTTACTTTGTTGCGGACAAACCGTTTTGTCACAAATATTTATTTCACAGCTGAATAATGAACGTAACAATAAACATATAGGGTTTAGAGTTCTCGGTTGGTTGAAGGTATTCCGGTTAAGAGCCTTGTTCGAAGTTCTAGATAGAGCCCGGCTAAAATAGCGTTACAGAATTAGTCTGGCCCTCCCAACTTTTCCCGATCAGCGCCTGATCAGAAATAGGGAAAATTGACCGGGGCTCTTCCAAGTCCCAATCGCAATTTCTACATGGGTTCTAGTATCAGTTAGAGTTCAACCTCTGATACCGACGGATATTTTAAAATTTATTGAAATACCTTTTCTACAATCATACTTTCAAATCAATTTTAAGATAATTTGGATTTTATATAGAATTAATATACTTTTTATTACAGAATGAAGTATAAAATATGTTACATACTATTTTGCGTATTATTTAGTTTAATTTTTACCAAAAACATTACTTCGGTCCCTTTTTGATAAATGGCTTCAATTGTTAAATGCATAACTATTGCATTAAAATTTCTATCATTTCTAGAAGATTTTGATTTGAGTTATTTTAGAATTTGTAATGAAACTTGTAAATCGAAATATAAACTAAAATGCAACAAAGACAGTAAAAAATTAACATAACTAATGGATATAATTTTTGCGGCTTGATTCTAAGATCAAAAAACTTTAAACTATCCTAGCCCATCATTTATCATGAAAACGGAAAGGAAGAAAAAAGAAATCTGCAAAAAAAAGACTGCGTTGAGCAACACTCGGAACGCGTGCGTGCGGGCGTTGAAATCTCCCAGACGAAGGCGAAGGTCCGATGCATCACGGAAGCATTAATATTTCTATAGTGCATTATTTTCCAGATTCTTTTTAGTTCAAATTAAATTGTAATATTTCTTTTGGCAAAACATCGGCTTGATATTATAGAAATTAGATTATAAGGGGTTGGGGGGGGGGTCTTCCCGGACGTCACAAAATGTCACATACGCATGGAGGGTCGCAAAGGTTTTTTAATACGTGAGACTTCTTTCACTTAAAATAAAATTTTAATCCGTGTCGATACGCATTAAACAAAAGACACATTTTTCAACAAAAAACATGAATTTTCAACAACAAATAATAACGAAAATGATTAATTTTTTAACCAAAAAGGTGTATTTTTAGCAGAAAATTAACGTTTTCACGCTGAAGATTCAAATATTTTAGAAAAAGTTGACTTTTAAACAGGAAAAGAAGAATCTTCAAAATTAAAGTTTATTTTTAATCAACAAAGATGAAGTTTTAATTAAAAGATGTAAATTTTTAACCAAAAGAATGAAATCATTAAATTTTAAGTTTAAGAAAAATAATTTTCAAGCAAAACATAAAATTGTTGACCCGTTGAATTCAACTAAAAAACGGTTAAGATTTTTAACAAAATAATTTAATCCTTAACCAAAATGATGAGTATTCATCCAAATACATGAATTTCTTATGAAATATTTGAATTTTCAGCATTTTTAAGAAACATTTTCAATTAATAATGGAATAGCTATATTTTCAGATACAAACTCATTTTTTCACTAAAAGCACTATGTTCCAACAGAAATATTCATATTTTAACATAAATGATTTCATTTTAACCACATAGTGAATTTTTTCACCAAGCAGTTAAATTTTAACTGAAAATGATAGATTTTCATCCAAGGATTTTAATTTTTAACTAAAAAATATAAATTTTCAACCCAGAATGAAATATTTATATTTTCAATTTAAAAAAATGTTTACAAAACAAATAGAATATTCAACATAATAGTCAAATTTTCATTCAAGAAGATGAGTCTTTAATTAAAATAATGAATCTTCAATTCGCATAGTTTATGATCTAAGTTTAGAACAAAATAATTTCAGCCATAAAACAATATTTTTAAAAAAAAAATTTTAATTTTTTAACAAAAGAGTTGAATTTTCAACTCACCGAAAAGCCAGAAAAAATGTTAAAACAAGATATTTACTTTTAACTAGGTAGTTGAATTCTTAACCAAAAGAAATAATTTTTTCATCAAAACCGAATTATTCTTTACGAAATACATGAATTTTCAACTAACTAGTTGAATTTATAATAAAAAATCTATCATTAAAATTTTTATTTAAAAAAGTCAATTTTCAAAAAAATTAGTTAAATTTTTAGCTGAATTATTTTTAACTGAAATGAAGAACCTTCAACCAGAATAATACATTTTAAACCCATTATTTCAACTTCCAACCAAATATAGTAGTTGAATTTTAAACTAAAATATGTAAATTTTTAACTGAATGTGGAATACTTCAATTTTTAGTTAAAAATGTTCAATTTGAAGCCAAAAAGGGAATTTTTAACAGTATAGTTCCATTTTTAACTAATAAATTAATTTTCTACCAAAGCATTTAAAGTTTTTATCCAAAAAGACGAATTCTCAACCAAAAACTACTTTTTAAAAAAATTGTTGAATTTCTAAACTAAAAATTGAACTGAAATTACAGGTAGATTACTCAGTATTACAAGTGGATTACCCTGGATTACTTCCCATTATAAATGCTTTACTCCAGAAACAAGTGTATTACTCAGATTACCCCGGATTTTTTTTTTTTTTTTGTATAACAGAACAGACTGAAGAAATTAAGTGAATGAATTAGAAGATTATTATTAATTAGTATTAGTTATAAAAAATATTTATATACTAATTAGATTGTCTACTCCTATTTAAAAATCCATTAGATAGTGATGAAATTGGTGAAAATAAAGATTGATTTCCATCGAAGATTTGAAAACAGAAGCGAGGATAAAAAGAACCGTTTCGTTAATTAGAACTGAAAGCCTCCTGCCATTGACTCTTAAACCTTAGACGGACAGGTTCCGCTTCGAAAATCCAAACTGCTGCCGAGACTAACGAGTAATAGTGCCGAACGATTCAGGCAAGCTCAGATACGATATTCATACGGGATACGCATTATGAATGACTTCATAATAATTACTTATTAAGATATAACATACTATCCCGGTCTTGGAGGTGTATTTTTTATTGTACGATATACTGGTATTGTAACGAGTGATTACGTAGTCAATGACCGACGCGATGTAGAATTCTTATTAAGTTCGCTACATCCATGAAATTATT
>JAWWLR010000034.1:84812177-84823934 GCA_035041075.1 Acraspis erinacei | reverse complement strand
CGATAATAAAAGATCCTAGTTTAAAATGTTACAAGTTTAAGATTCTGATCTTTGAATATTAATATGGTCAGGGAAAAATGAAAAATTGGTCAGTGGACAAATAGGAAAATTTTTAAATGGATTTTTGCGGTAACCCTGATATCATATTCTTCTTAGTAATTTGTTTACCTTGTATTTATATTTATATTTTTAATTGCTTCCTCCATAGAATTACTTTTTTAATTATAAATTTTGTTATTTATTTGAAAATTAAACATCTTTGTTAAAAAGTTATCCTTTCTGGTTGAAAACTCAATTTTTATGATGAAAATTCGTCTTTTTGGGTTGAAAATTCAACTAATTTAGTAGAAATTTGAATTATTTTTTAAAATCCATATTTTAGACTGAACAGTAAAAATGAAATCTTTTTTCGATGAAAATTCAATTCTATTTTTAATTATTTGTCTTTTGATTTAAAAAATCATCTATTTTGATAGAAATTGCATCTTTCTTGGATCAAAATACAACTGTTTGTATCAAAATTAAAAAACTAAAAAAAGTCATGCTTTTTTATTAAAAATGCAACTGTTTAGTTGAAATAAAGACTTTTTGGGTTGAAAATTCATTTACAATGTTCGCAGAAAATTTACTTCTTTTTTAAAACTTATCATTTGAAGTTTAAATGTCAAAATAAAATCTTTTAAGGATGAAAATTCAATTTTGGTCAATTTGTATTTTTGATTTAAAAATTCATTTGTTTGAGTAGAAATTTCATATTTCTTGAATAAACGTGTTACTGTTTGCTTGAAAATGAATCTCCTTTGTTGGAGGAGCAACCTATTATTTTTTAATTTTGGTTGAACCATTTCGTTGAAAAATCATTTTTTTTAAGATTTATATTTTAGTTGAAAATTAATTTCTTGATTTATCTATTTAACTATTTTTCTCAAAATTCATTTTTTGCTAAAAATTCCATTTTTACACAAAAATTTACAGTCGAATATTATGTATAAAAAATACAATAAAATTTTGTATAAATTTTGTGAGTAAATTTTTCTAAGCATTTTATATGTAAAGAAGATATTGTTTGGTTCAACAATTTTAATATAAGGCAGTATATATTTTTCTTAAATATATAAATTGTACTAAGACTATACACGGGCGAAGTTCATGTGTAAATAATTACGTATATATCTATGTAATATAATATACTCAATTAATCAGATGAAAAAACTTCTTATCATAAAAGACTGGCTTTGATAATATATTTGATACAATGAGTGTACGTCCTAATATAAAATAGATACATAAGAAGTCGTTTGAATTAACTTCACAAATATTTTCTTTCTATTTCTATTTTTATTAAAAATATATACTACATGTTTTATATTAAAATTAACGAACAGAAAAAAATGTTAATCTTTCGATATTCTTAGTTGCAGTATCTGAAAATTCCTAAACTGTAACAGACTTTTCTGAAACATGTGACTGGAGCTTTATGCAGTTACCGTTGCTGAAATTTCTGTTACAGAAAGACTATACAATAGCTTAAAGAATATGGGTCTTAAAATTGATGTGAATAAAACAAAAGTTATTATGTTTGAAGGAAAGAATGAGAAAACAGTATGCAACATTGCCCTAAATTAGGAGAGGATAGCATATAAGTTGATAAGTACGTTTACCTCGGTAATTATTTACAATTTTAAAGTTTAAAATTTTTATAATATTTAATGAAATTTTGTAATGTTAGTATTTACTCATACCACAAAACTCTGGCTAATTCACATATCAACCAAAATAATAAATGATCAACCAAATACTACAATTTTTAACCGAGTCATATGAATTGCTCACCAAAAATATAATAATAGACTTTTCAACCAAAATTATTTGATTTCTCTTGTTGGCTTTTATTAATTTAGTTCGAGTTTAAGCGAAAACCCGACAAAAAATTTATTAGCGATCCCTAAGGAGCGATGGCGGAGCCCTAGGGGGTACCCCAAACTAAGCTGACCAGAGAGGGGCAATTTATTGACCCCCCCCCCCCTATGAAATAAAATGATTAAATTCATGAGATCGTTTGAATTTTTTCAAAAATATACCTGAAATCTTTGTGGAATAATTGAAATCTTTGTGAAATGTTTTAAATTAATTAGAAATCTTTGCGAAATATTCGAAATCTCTGCGTAATCTTTGAAACCTTTGGCAAATCATTGACATCTTTGTCAAATCTTTAGAAATATTTGCGAAATAGTTGAAATATATTTATGATATTTGGTAATATTTGTGAAATTTTTGAAATCTTTGGGGAATCATTGAAGTCTACAAGAAATATTTTTAATCTATCAAAAATCTTTGCGAAATCTTTAAAACCTTTGGGAAATCTTGTGCAATCTTTTTAATCTATCCTAAATCTTGTCCAAACCTTTGAAATCTTTGTGTATAATTTGGAAATCTTTGCGAAATATTTGAAATCTTGGTCATTCTTTGAAATCTATTGGAAATCCTTATGAAATAATTTAAGTCTTTGTGGAATATTTTAAATATATACAAATTCTTTGCAAAATATTTTTAATCTTTATGAAATATATAAAATCTTTGTGCAATCTTCTACATCTATCTAAAATCTTCACCTAAACCTTTGAAGTCTGTGTGAAATCTTTTTGAAATCTGTCTGAAATCCTCGAAAATAATTGAAATCTTTGTGACTTTTCTAAATCTATCCGAAATCTTTGCGTAATATTTGAAATCTGTTTGTAATCTTCGAAAAGTTTGGCAAATCATAGAAATCTTTGTGAAACCTTTCTGAAATCTTTGGAAACCTTTGCGAAATCTTTGAAATCTTTGTAGGATATTTGGTAATATTTGTGACATTATTGAAATCTTCGGAAAATCATTGAATTCTTTGTGAAATCGTTTTAATCTGTACAAAATCTTTGCTAAATATTTGAAATATTTGTGAAATGTTTGAAATCATTGTGAATCGTACATTCTTCGAAATATATTGGACATGCTTGTGAAATAATTGAAGTCTCTATGAAATCTTTTAAATCTATACAAGATCTTTGTGAAATATTTAAAATCTTTGATAAATCATTGAAATCTTTATGAAATCTTTGGGAATGCATTGAAATCTTTGTGCTATTTTTTAAATCCGCCAGCAATCTTTACTCGATCTTTGAAATGTTTGCGAAATCTTTTTGAAATCTATCTGAAATCCTTCATAAAATGACTGCAATCTTTATGTTTTTTTTTAATCTACCTGAAATCCTTGAGTAGAATTTAAAATCTTTGTGAAATCTTTAAAACATTTGAAAAATCATTGAAATATCTTTGAAATCTTTGTAAAATGATTGAATTCTTTCTAAAATCTTTTTAATCTCTCCAAAATCTTTTCTAAATATTTGAAATGTATGCGAAATGTTTGCAAACTTTATGAAATTTTTGTAAAATCATTTAAATCTTGTGCAATTTTTTTAATCTATCCGCAATCTTTGCTCAACCTTTGTAATCTTTTTGAAATCTATCTGAAATCTTTGCGAAATCTTTGAAATCTTGGGGAAATCTTTGAAACCTTTGGCAAATTATTGAAATATATTTGAAATCTTTGTAAAATGATTGAATTCTTTGTGAAATCTTTTTAATCTCGTGAAAATCTTTTTTTAATATTTGAAATATGTGCGAAATGTTTTCAATCTTTGTGAAATCTTTGTAAAATCATTTAAATCTTTGTACAATCTTTGAAGTCTATCCACAATCTTTGCTCAATCGTTGAAATCTTTGCGAAATCTTTTTCAAATCTATCTTAAATTATTGTAAAAAAATTGAAATCTTTATGATTTTTGGTAACCTATTTGAAAGCTTTGCGTAATATTTGAAATCTTTGGGAAATCTTTGAATCCTTTGGCAAATTATTGAAATATTTTTGAAATATTTGTAATATTATTGAATTCTTTGTGAAATCTTTTTAATCTTTAAAACATCTTTGCTAAATATTTTAAATATTTGCGAAATGTTTTCAATCTTTGTGAATTTTTCGTAAAATCATTTAAATCTTTGTGCAGTCATTGAAATCCATCCACAATCTTTGCTCAATCGTTGACATCTTGCGAAATCTGTTTGAAATCTATCTGAAATTATTGTGAAAAAATTGAAAGCTGTATGATTTTTGTTAGTCTATATGAAAATCTCTGCATAATATTTTTAATCTTTTTGAAATCTTTGTAATCTTATTGAATTCTTTGTGAAATCTTTTTTTCTTTCAAAAATTTTTGCTAAATATTTTAAATATGTGCGAAATGTTTGCAATCTTTATGAAATCTTTGCAAGATCATTTAAATCTTGTTCAATTTTTTTTAATCCATCCGCAATCTATGCTCAACCTTTGAAATCTTTTTGAAATCTTTTTGAAATCTTTTTGAAATCTTTTCGAAATCTTTGCGTAATATTTGAAATCTTTGGGAAATCTTTGAATCCTTTGGCAAATTATTGAAATATATTTGAAATCTTTGTAAAATGATTGAATTCTTTGTGAAATCTTTTTAATCTCGTGAAAATCTTTGGTAAATATTTGAAATATGTGCGAAATGTTTTCAATCTTAGTGAAATCTTTGTAAAATCATTTAAATCTTTGTACAATCTTTGAAGTCTATCCACAATCTTTGAAGTCCATCCACAATCTTTGCTCAACCGTTGAAATCTTTGCGAAATCTTTTTGAAATCTACCTGAAATCCTTGTGAAATAATTGAAATCTGTATGATTTTTGTTACTCTATATGAAATCTCTGCATAATATTTTTAAACTTTTTGAAATCTTTGTAATATTATTGAATTCTTTGTGAAATCTTTTTAATCTTTCAAAAATGTTTGCTAAATATTTTAAATATGTGCGAAATGTTTGCAATCTTTATGAAATCTTTGTAAAATCATTAAAATTTTTGCGCAATCTTTAAAAACCATCCGCAATCTTTGCTAAACCTTTGAAATCTTGGCGAAATCTTTTTGAAGTCTATCTAAAATAATTGTCAAATAATTGAAATCTTTATGATTTTTTCTAATCTATCTGAAATCTTTGTGTAATATTTGAAATATTTGTGATATCTTCGGAGTGGTTGGCAAATAATTGAAATCCTTGTGAAATCTTTCTGAGATATTTCGAAATCTTTGCGAAATATTTAAATATTTTTAGGATATTCGGTGATATTTGTGAGATTATTGAAATCTTTTGAAATCATTAAATTCTTTGTGTAATCTTTTTAAACTATCCAAAATCTTTGCTAAATATTTTTAATATTTTCTAAATGTTTGCAATATTTGTAAAATCTTTGGAAAGCCATTGAAATCTTCTCCATTCTGTGTAATCTATTGGAAATCCTTATTAAATAATTAAGTCTTTTAAATCTATACAAAATATTTGCGAAATATTTGAAATCTTTGTGAAATATTTGAACTCTTTGATAAATCATTGAAATTCTTGTGAGATCTTTGTAAAATCTTAATGAAATCTTTAGGAATATTTTCCAAATATTAAAAATATTTTTAAACTATTTGGTAATATTTATTATTATGTATGTACTATCTTCACGAAGTATAATATTATTATACTATCTACAAATTTTGCCATTTATTTAATTTAATATTTTAGTCTATGACCCTGCCCTCACCTAGAAAAAAAAGACTCCGCCGCTTCTGTCCCCAAACGCATACCTATTTCCACCACAACTAATAAAATTTAAAAAAAAGTGGAAATGCATTCCTCCAATCCAATGGCAAGAACTAATCTCGAAGGAAGCAAAGGGTTCACAGTAAGTGGGAAGATGGTGCAGGAAAGGAAGCGAAGGAAGGAATGAAGATGAAGAATGGAGGTGCGTGAATATCTCGGTTGTCAGTCTGTGGTCAACCGTCACAGAGGAAGGGCGCGTGTCAGTTCTCTCCTTAAACAAACATACGTGTCTTCTAATCAAACAGTTAAAAATAAATAACAATATAAAAAACAAACAACAATATCAAAAATTAACTAAAAAAACCTTATTTAACAATAATTAATAAATCCGCGAGTGCAGTGTTCAAACAAGCCGCGATCTGAAACAAAAATCTAAATGGTTAAGCCATAAAAAAGTAAAACAAATAAACAAGAAATATTTATTTATTCCGATTAAAAAGTACAATTTGTTGAATTTGGTGTTTGCTGGATTTATTTTAAAAAATTGTTGGTGAATTAAGAGTAGTGCAAATATAATAAAGGTTTAGTGAAGAAGAATTCGCGTCTCATGTTCAGTGATTAGGATAATGCCGATTAGGATAATCGTCCGTGGGCAATAATTTCTAGCGTCTTTTGCTCACATTCGCAGCTGCATTTGAAAATCCGGAAAAGTGCATTTTGAAGACTAGCTTGGGCTATGCATTTGCTATGCGTGTGTAGAGCTGAGAAAGATTACGAGAGAAAGAATCAGGTGCAATTTCCTGAGCAGTCTACGTGATAACAGATTCTAAGAAAGAGGTGGACATTTCGAAACATGGCTTCTATGTGCGGAAGTAGCAAGAGTCATCCGGCTCTAACGACCAGCAGCTTCTACCGACCTGGCGCTTATCCTTATCAAGTGAGTTCAACGACTCCTCCTCACTCTCTTTTTTTACAATCTCAAACGAGAGAACACACCTTCCCAATAAAACGACCTATAATGTGAATTCATTATGTATTACATTTGCATATGCGGAGCGCTTTAAAACTCGGGAGTGTCGTCAACATAAGAAAAATCTTAAAGGGTCATCCAAAAACTACGTTACCTATTTTGGGGTATTTTTAATACCACCCTTTCCTTTTTTTTTGACAACCGTAGTTGTCAACCACCGGAAGTAACGTAGCCGTTGGCTACAGGAGAGACCATCCGACAGTAGATAATTATTCATTTAAAATAATAATAAAAGTAAAATAATTGTTTAATTTAATTAATATTTCAGACGCAATATGTGGTAATATATTCGGATTAAAATTGATTATTTTATTTACATTTAGGTTTATAATTAATAATTATCTACTGTAGAATTATCATCTCTTGTAGGGTGGTCTCCTCTACATTGTATTGCACGTTTATTTTGCGTTTCCAATCATTTGTTTTGTAGCGAGTAGAATTTTCGACCACAAAGAAGAATTGAAAACAATAGGTGAATTTTCAACAAAATGATTAAATTTTTAACTGCAAAAGATAACTTTACAAAATAGTTGAATTTTAAACCTACAAGGATGAATGTTCTCCAAGAATGTAATTTTTAAATCAAGACGGATGATTCTTAAACCAAGCAGTTTAATCCTGAGCCAAAATGATAATTTTTTAAAAAAGAAGATTAATAATTTGCGGATCAAAAAGACAAATTTTCAACAAAATACATAAATCTTCCATAAACCAGATGAATTTTCTAACTGAAACTATGAATTTTCAACAAAAATGTGAATATTTTACCATTAGTTAATTTTTTAAATAAAAAGTTCAATTTTTAATCAAGTAGTTGAAGTTTTCTACGAAAATAATTAAATATTGTCAAGAAAGTAGTTGAATTAAACAAAAAAGAGATTTTTTAGCTAAAAATTGAATGATTACATTTTCAGTTTCAAAAATTAATATTCAAGAAAAAAAATGAATTTTACATACAAAAACTCAACAAAAGACATGAATTTTCATTAAGAAGTTGAATTTTCCACAGTTGAATAAAAATAAGGAAAAAATATGAAGAACAAAAAATGCATTTTCTATCACTTAAATAAAATAAAAATAGGCAAAATTTTAACTAAAAGTTCAATCTACAGTCAATAATTTTCTATTCAAAAACACCAATTTTTCAACATAATACATGAATTTTCCATAAAAAGTTGAATTTTCCACCTGGCACGATGAATTTTCAAAAAAGTTCATTTCTTACCAATTATTCAATTTGTCAAATAAATAGTATAATTTTTAATCAAATAGTTTAGTTGTTTACCAAAATAGTTGAATAAAAATAAGACAAAAATTATTAAACCAAAAAACATCAATTTTCTACCAGTTAAATTAAATAAAAATAGAACAAATGTTAACCAAATAGTTTAATCTACAGCCAATAAAGATCAATTAAAAAAAAAATAAGACTAATTTTCTATCCAAAAAAGGCTAATTTTTTTAACAAAATACATGAATGTTCCAGAAAAAAAGTTGAATTTGCCACCTGGCACTATGAATTTTCGACAGAAAAGTGAATTTTTCACCAAGTAGTTAATTTTTTTCATAAATGGTTGAATTTTCTTCTCAAATATTTAAATTTTGCCCAGAAAATAGTTTAACTGAAACAAATAATTTAGTAAAAAATTTGAAAGTTACATTTCCAATTATAAAAATTAATTTTCGACAAATAATTGCATTTTCTACCAGTTAAACTAAATCAAAATAAATCAATTTTTAACCAAATAAGTGAATCCTTAACCAAAATAATGATTTTTCAAAAATGAAGATTAATTTGCTCCTCAAAAAGACGAGTTTTCAACAAAATACATAAATTTTCCATAAAAAAGTAGAATTTTCCACCTGTCGCTGTAAATTTTCAAAAAAGTTGAATTAAGGAATAAAAAACTTTTCAACCAAAAATGGAATATTTACGCTTTTAGTAAAAAAATTACCAAAAAAATGAATTTTCCACAAGTTAAATTAAATAAAAATAGACAATTCCAAAAAAAATAGTTTAAGATACAGCTAATAAGATCAATTTTCAAAAAGGAAGATTAATTTTCTACACCAAAAGACGAATTTTCAAACAAATACATGAATCTTATACACAAAAGTTGTATTTTCCACCTAAGAGCAATAAGTGGAATATTTTGCCAACTTAGTTGAACTTTGAACCGAATAGTTGAATTTTCAACAACCAAAAACATTTCGGAACCAAACATGGAATTTTGTGACATTTACAGATAAAAAAATTAATTTTCAAAATTTTTCTCTATTTGAAAATTTCCAATGTTTTTGGTTAGAGAGAAAACTGGTTAAAAATTAATTTTTAGGTTGAGAAATTAACTATTTTGTTGAGAATTAGTCATTCTTGGATGAATTAAACTGTTTTCTATTTAAAATAAATGAGTTTTTTTGAAATTTTAATTTGGCATAAATTATATTCATATAAGTTTCAAAAAATAAACAAAGGAACTTAACAAATATATATTTATTAAACATTTTTATTTTGTATACAAAGTTATGATTACTTTTAAATTATAATTGACATACATTTTTTTTCTTTCTTGACTGAAATATATATTTTTGCGGAATATTTGTCTTTTTGAAAAAACAGCTACTTGGTCAAAACTTGAAATAGTTTGTTACCAGGTCATTTTATTGTCAAAAGATTGATTGATTGATTCATTGATTTTTATATTGATATATCTAAAATCAAAGGAAGAAAAATTGACAAAATTTATAGAAAAGTAGAATTTGTTTGATGTTGTTTTCAATTATTTCAATTTTTAATCAATTTGATATTCGAGATATTTGCAAATCTTTCAACTCAGAAAATTATATGTTCCGGGTTCAACGTTATTCGATATTGAAGTTTTAAGCACACTTCCTATTTTTACTTGTTCAATTTTTTTAATATTCAATTTGAGATCCTATAAATTTATAAGGTTTTAATATAGAACATTTCGCTAGTTTGAAGTCTTAATATTAGAAATTTTACAAATTTGAAGTTTAGAAATTTGACTTCTTCTAAATTGTCGATTTCCATTGAAACATTGGTAAGTTTAGACATTGGATGTTTGAAAAAATTAAATTCTGTTCGCTATAAAACTAAACTCATTTTGAATGTTTTAGTTTGAAAATTTCCAAATATTTACATTTTTCAGGATTTGCTAATATTTTCTTTATGAAAGTGTACCAGATTTAAACTCTTAAGTTTGAAATTATTTAAATCAAATTTAAATTACCTAAACTTACAATGCTAAAACATCCTCTGAAACAATTTGTGTAGAATTAAATTATTCTCTAACAATAAATATTACACTAAAATATGAAATATCCCATCGGATGTTTTGATTCCTATATGCAGAAGTATAATTTTATTACTATAATGAAGCTCGTAATGTACTAAATATTCCTCATATAATTTCTGATAAACCTCCTTACTAAAACTGTCACCATTGATACACGTATATAAAATCTAAACTTTCTCACATAATTACGGAAATTATCCAATACATTTTCCAGATCCATCTTTAATGTCAAATAAACACTCATTTTGCGTAATTCAATGACTATATCAACAATTTCAGAATGTGCTTAATATAATTTATAAGTTAATTACGGGAGCAATGAAACGGTGCACCTCATGAGAAAATACAGCAATCGATGTCTACTTAACGAGTTAGAATTTGCACCTAACAGTTCTCCTCTATCGTGATCTTAAATTAGCACAAGCCAATTCAATGAATAAAGATAAGGGGGTGGTAATGAAAAAATATAGTGCTGTTATTCAATAAAGGAAAGCAAGGCTCTGGCCTTGTCTTACGCGAAAGCATTATGTAAGATTGTAAGCCTCGACATTGCGTGAAGATGATCTTGATTCTGCTTTCAACCTTTCTTCTTTTTTCTTATTTTTTTTCTCTGCCAACCAGAAGTCAAGTTCAACTCAGCAATTTCTTTCTAGCTTCGTTTCTATTCTCCAATTAAGATCATATCTTCAATAATAGCAAAACTCGAATAGTTTAACTTTATAGACTCTTTATTTTTTCCCCTCTTGGTTACTACAGTTTCATGGCCCGGATCGAGCGATTTTTGTGACTTTTTTTCGACCACTGTTTTTTAGGGTTCGTAAGTTTAATTTTTTGTCTCTACATTATTTGTGTATTTATTTAGGTGTCATTCAACAATAATGCTAGCCGATTTGGATGAAGGGGAGGTTTGTGGTAAATTCTTACTGTTTATTATGAATTGACAGAATAGTTCGACTTTCCACCGAGTTGTTCAATTTTCAATAAATAACGGTAAATTATAAAAAATGTAATTGTTGATTTATTAACCAAGAAAGTATTTTCATTGTGTAGCAAAAACAGTTGAATTGGAGCAAAAAGAACATTTAATGAAATATTTGAATCCTCAACCAAAGCAAATTCTTTCTATTGGACCACAAATTTGCATTTCCAACCAAACAGTTAGATATCTAGTTGAAATAATTAATTGTTGACACGAAAAGGAGAATTTTCTTGAACTTGACTTTAATCCTCAGCTGTAAATGAGAAATTTTAAAACAAAAATAATATGGATCAATTTTCATTTCAGAAATTTAATTTTGAACTAAAAGCAAAATGAATTTCCAACAAAATATTTGAATTTTAAATCATAGAAAAAAATTTTTAACTACAAATGAAATGTGGAATTTTTCACCAGATATTTGAATTTTCCAGGCGAAAATACGAATGTATACGACAAAACAGTTTATTTTAAACAAAAAAAGCTGATTTTCAATCAAAATCAATTAGTTTCTTACCAGAAAGTTGCATTTTTAATACAAAAATTAAATTTCTATTAAAAGAAATTAATTTTCAAAAGCAGAAAGACAAAATGTGCAATAAAATAGTTAAATTTGTCATGAAGCTTTGGTTTTAACCAATGGGTGACTTTTTAACAAATTAGATGTATCCTCAAATAAAAAAATGTATTTCCAACAAAAAACTTGCATTTTTGACAAAAAAAAGAAGATGAAATTTCTACGAAAAGAGATGGTTTTTCAAATCCAAATATTGAAATTCAAAATGTTCAATTT
>JAWWLR010000034.1:84791807-84812077 GCA_035041075.1 Acraspis erinacei | reverse complement strand
ACGACCTTTCCACAAAACAGTTGATTTTTCAACTGAAATGGTAATTTTTAATCAAAGAATTGAATTTCTCACTAAAGAGTGAAATTTTTAGTTAAAAAAAATTAATTTTTGACACAAAAAGGTGAGTTTTCAACAAACAAATGAAATTGTTTAATTTTCGCTTAACTAATATTCAACTATAGAAGCGAAAAGAATTTGTAATAAAATAGTAGAATTTTTTACCAAAGAACCAAATTTTTAACTAAAAAGACGAATCTTCAACTAAAAGAATTTATTTTTTAACCAAGTAGTTCAACTTTCGACCAAATGGTTGAATTCTTTACCAGATTGTTCAATTTTCGAATCAAAAGCACGATTTTACTACAAATGAGTTGAATTTAAAAAAAGTTGATTTTCGACCAAAACAGATTAGTTTATTATCAGAAAGTTGTATTTTTAATTTAAAAAAATATGAAATTTCTACAAAAATAAATACATTTTTTTAACAGAAAGTAGAATGTTGTAGAAAATAGTTAAATTTTTAATTAAACAAACTTTTTTAGTCAAGAAAGAAAAACATCTCAAATCGAAGTTTCGAACATTCAAGCCGAAAAACGAATTTTCAAATTAGTTGAGACTTGAATTGTTTTTGTTGAAAATTCATATTTTTTTATTGAAAATTCCTCTTGCGTCGTTGGAAAGTCTTCTTTTATGCTTGAAAATTCATCTTTTCCGGTTGTAAACAAAATTTTTTGTAAATAATTTAACTGTCTTCTAAAAAATTCTAATTTTTGCTTTAAAATTTAATTATTTGGTTACAAATTTATCAATTTTGTTAAAAAATCGCCTCTTTTGATTTAAAGGCCAACAATATAGTTAAAAATTTTAATTTTTGAAAAATTCAACTATATGATTAAAAATTCGTATTTCTTGGTTGAAAACGTTATATTTGTTGAAAAATAAACTTTTTTGGCTGATAATTAAACTCTCTTCTGAAAAATTCGCCTTTTTTGTAGATAATTCGCCCTAATGTGTTGAGAATTCATATTTTATTGTCGAAAAGTGATACTTTCTGGTTAGAAATTCGACTCCATTAAAAAAATCTTTTTTCCCTTGAAATTTTGTGGTTGTTGAACTATTTGGTTGAAAAGTCAGCTTCTTGTGTTGAAATGACATTATTGTCAGAAATTCAATTTTTTGTTGAAAATTTAGCTTTTTGAGTTCATAATAAAAAATTTCACCATTTTGTTAAAAATTATTTTTTTATTTTAAGTTTAACTATTTTGTTGAGAAGTCTTTTTTGGTCAAAAATTCAACTGTTTTGTTGAAAACTAATTTAATTTTTTTTTAAATTCAACTAATTGGTTGAAAATTTATCTTAATTAATTAGTAATTCAAGTTTTTTAAATACAAAATTCGCCCTTTTTTATTGAAAATTCTTCTTTTACTGCAGAAAAGAAAAGTTATACTTTTTGTTTGAAAATTCATCTTTCTTGGTTGAAAATAATTTTTTTTTAAAGCTTAACTTTTCAGGATGGTGATTGAACTTGCATTAAAAGTTATTTTTTTTTTCTTTAAAATTCGACCATTTGGTCGAAAAGTCTTCTATTTTGCTTAAAGATTCTCCGCTATTTGGTAGTAAATGCAATTAACTGTTTGGTTCAAAATTATTATTTGTTAAGCCTTCTAGTCGATCCGAGACCTGCAATTTTTACCGTTACTAAGTCCCACCCGCCTCCTTATCGCATTAACTTAATGAAGTTAGTATTTTAAATCAGTGTAATTATCGGAATTATTTCACTGAGAATCATTGCTTGTCCATAAATTACTATTAAAAGCCAGATAAGAAATTAGGTCTGAGAAGCAGGATTGAAGAACAATCGTCACGTTCAATCGGTCAAAGAGTTTATGTTTATGTGTCAGTGAGTTTTTAGTTTTACAAGTTTTCCGGCTTTAATGAAATTTTTCTATTCACTTCCCAAGCAATTGCAAGATAATGCATCCAGAAGTATTTCTTGGAATTTTAGAATGCTAATGAGAAGACCATTATCTATAAGACTCTTAGAGGACGATTAGGAAGTATTAGAATAATCCGTTCTTGGATCGAAGGATGTTCATTAAAGTAGCTTAAACTGCATTAATTTAGAAACTATTTTTTTTAACGAAAACCAAAAAAATTCAAGTTTAAAAAAACATAAAATTATATACACTTGGATTTATTATTTAGGCTTAGTTCAAAAACTACAAGATGCTATTTTCAAAATTTTATCTTTGATTTCATTTTTGAGTTAGCACAAGCTTCAGCCATAAGCATTTACATTTTCAACCAACGACTCGAATCTTCAAGGCAAACAAATGCATTTTTTAGAAGACAATTTAATTTTCAACCCAGAAAGATAAGTTTTCAATCGAAAAGTTTTCTACCAAAAAGATGAATTTTAGAACAAAAATAATGACTCTTTTGAAAAAATAGTTGAATTTTCAATCAAATAAATAAATTTTGAACAATGAATTTCATTTTTAACCACATAGTTGAATAATTGACCTGCAAAGATCAATTTGCAATAAAATAGTTGATACTTGAACAAAACAATTAGTTTTAACCAAATAATTGAGTTTTTAACAATATAATTAACTTTGTAACAAAATATTTGCATTTGCAAACAAATAATGAAACTTGAAAGTGAGAGGAGTGAATTTAAAAAAATCTATTTCAACCAAAAAATGATTTTAATTTTAAATAGTTGCAAACAATCGAATTTAACTAAAGAGATGAAAAAATAAACAAAATTGGTGATAGTTGATATTTCAAATACAAAGAATTGTTATTTTAAATAAAAAAGAGTTAAATTCCACAAAAAAGATGAATTTAAAAAAATGGAGAAATCTTCAACTATAACATATTAATTTTTAATTAAACAGTACAATTTTCCACCTAGCAAATTAATTTTCGAACCGAAAAGGCGAATCTTTAACAATAGAGTTGGATTTTCAACTAGGAAAGATTTTTCAGATAAGAGAACAAAAATTTTTAACCAAATTGTTCAATTTTTCAACCAAAAAGACGAATTCTCTAGAAAATAGTAGAATTTCCTGCCCAAAAATTTTAGTTTTCAAGACAAAATTTAATATATGATTTTTCAAACCAAAAATTATGATTTTGAATAAAGACAGAATAGTTCAATCTTCATCGAAAACAGAATAATTCTCAACCAAAGAGTTGAATTTTTAATAACAAAAAATAATTTTTAATCCACGTAGACGTATTTTAACGAAATTGTTGAATTTTCATCCACGGAAGATTTTTCAGTCAAGAAAGAAAACAAAGATCAACTACATTGTGGAATTTTAAACTAAAAAAGCTAATTCTCTAGAAAACAGTTGAATTTGCAACCCAAAAATATGAATTTTCCAGAAAAAATGTATTAGTTATGTATTATTTAGTTAAGTTTAAACTAAAAACGATCGATTTCCTACCAATAATAGAAAAATTAAATTTTGAGTTGAAAAAATCGTTTTTCTAAAGAAAAAACTAATTTTTATAAAAGTTGTTGAATTTTGAACTAAAGAGAAGATGAATTTACAATATAGATATATTTTTAGTTTAAAAAAATGTTTGCTCAACCGGAAATAAATAAATTGTCAACAATATAGTTTAAGTTTTAACCAAAAAAATGGATCTTCAAATAATAAAATTAATTTTGAACAAATTACTTCAACTTTAAAACAAACAGTTGTGTTTTCAATTAAAAGGGTGAATTCTCAACGAGATAATTAATATTTGGATTTTCGGTTAAAAATATTAGTTTTTAATAAAAGAAAAAACACATTTTCAACATAATAGTTTAATATTCGACCAATATAATGAATTCTTAACAAACTAGTTTAAAATTCAACCAAGCAATTGGATTTTCAATGAATAAAGATGAATTTTCAACGGGAAAGTTAATAATTAAATTTTCTATTCAAAACATTAATTAACAAAAAAAAATTCAACAAAATAGTTCAATCTTCGACAAATTAGTTCAAATCTTAACCAAGCTGATGAATTTTCGATTAAGAATCGTGAATTTTCAACTAGAAAATTAATAGTTGAATTTTTGGCAAAAGAAACTAATTTTTAAACAATGTAGTTTAATCTTGAAACAATAAACTGAATTCTTAATTAATTAGTTTAAAATCCAATGAAGGATTTTAATTTTCAATTAATAAGATGAATTTTTAACGATAAAATTAATATTTGAATTTTCGGCTTAAAAAATTAATTCTTTACAAACAAAAAAAAAACGAATTTGAAACAAAATAGTTCAATCTTCGACTAATAAAATGAATTATTAACAAATTAGTTCAAACTTCCACCAAGCAGTTTAATTTTCAATTAAAAAAGATTAATTCTCAACGAGAAGATTAATAATCGAATGTTTGGTTAAAAAACTGAGTTTTTAACCTAAAAAAAAACAACAATTTTTAACAAAATAGTGCAATCTTCGACAAATTGTTTCCAACCAAGCAGTTGGATTTTCAATTTAAAAAATGACTTCTTAATGAGAAAATTAATAGTTAAATTTTCAGCTAGAAAAAAACAGATTTTCAGTTTTTCAAGAATTTAAAAAACTTGTTATTCACATTTTGTCACATTCTGCATTACCCCTTCTTATAAATTATAAATTGTCACAAAACCTGTTACCCCTCCCTGGAAGTGTGACGTAGCTTTTGAATGGCTCCTTAAAATTACAGCTCTAACCAATCAATCACTGAAATAATTATCTTATTATGCTACTTCTGATTGGCACAAGACTCAAAGTCATTAAAAACCAGACAATGCAGAGAATCAACTTTCATGATTTATTGAAATAACTTATTTATTCATTCAAGTGGGCAGATAACTAAGACCTGTTTTTTGAATTATGAAATAATAGTTTTATAATGCGATGGAATCCTCTTTTTATCTGCTATAATAATAAAAATGTATTACAACAAGGACAAAAGTTTACTTTAGTTTTTTGCCCTCCAACAAGCTAAGTTTTATTCAAGCAGTACTTCATGAAAGTCAAGGAAAGAACATCTCTTTATTGTCGTTTGTAACAGGCCAGTGACTCTTTGGTCTTCACCATGGAGATCTAAAATAATATACCATAATAATGAGTATGTAATTTACAGCAATTTTCTTAACCTTCACAATGAAATTGAATTTTAAACCAAAAGCTCAAAGCATTCTTTGAATTTAAAGTACTAGAAAATATAATTAATAAATGTGAATTAAAATAAATATTTAAATCGATACATCGGAGTTCATACCATTTTTATTTTATTTGAATTTTAATCGGTTTTTTGTAGTTTCTAGATTTTATAAAATATAATACAAGTTCTTATCCCAGAAGGAATTAGAAGCGAAGAAAAAAATGGAATTCTGCGTCTATTTTTCAATTGTAAATTTTCAAAGTTAAAAAATCAGATGTACATCAGGTGTATATATAACAATTTCTACATCTGGAATATTTTAAAACCCAAAATTCCATTTTTTTCGAAATATTGTGAATTTTTCAAATTGAAGAAATTTCGAATGTAAAGCATTATAAATACAACACTTTGAAGGGTAAAACTTAACATTTGCATAATTGTTCATTGGAAATTTTCAAAAATTAATACTCTTCAATTTTGAAGGTTTATAATTGAAAATTATTCAATTTTTACGATTCGAAATTTAAAATTCCTTATTTTTGAATATTGAAAATTAAAAAATCTAATTCTAAAGATGTATAAATAGAATTTTTAAATTTCGATGATTTACAGAAGATTACAGAAATGATAAATTATAAAAAATAAAAACTCTTCGATTTTAAAGATCTTAAATTTAAAGACCTGCAATTTTGAAAAATCACAATTAAAAATACTTGAGTTTCAAAAATATGGAATAACAAATTATTCAGTTTTAAAATTTTGTAATATTTTTCAATAGTATAATAATTTTATAATCATTATAATAATGTTTAATAGTTAAATTTGGATGATTTGTATTTGAAAAGTGTTTAACTTTTACAATTTGAAATTTAAAATTCTTCAATTTTAATATTTTTAAAAATGACAAGTTAGGTTTTCAATTCGAAATCTTCCACATTGAAGAAATTTCGAATGATAATCATAATAATTACAGAACTTTTAATTTTAAAACTTGAAACTCGCATAAATTTTATTTTTAAAATTTCAAAATTAACAATCCCTTGATTTTGACGATTTATGATTTATAGTTTTACAATTTTGAAGATTTGCCATTAAAAAATCTTCACTATTGACGATTTGACGTTTAAAATTCTTCAATTTTAAAAATTTATGAATAAAAATTCTTAAATTGTGATCATCATAATAATCAAAAGTCAAGAGTTTACAACTGTAAATAAATCAATAAATAAAAAATACCTGAATAAATAAAAGTTAAAACTTGCATCATTCTGAATTATAAATTTTAAAAAGTGAAAATTCTTCATTTTTGAAGATTTACAACTCAAAGTTCTACCATTTTTAAGAGATACTATTGATGATCCTTCATTTTTAAAAATTTTCAATTCTTCAATTTTGAATATTTGCAAGTGAATCCTCTTAAATGTTTAGTGTTTAAAACACTGTAAATACAGAATTCAATTTTGATTAATCCTAGTCTTATAACAATTGTTGTTATTTCGATCAAACATAAATGAGAATTTTATATTTCAGTTAAAACTAAAGAATTTCCATTAAATCTAAGCGTCAAAATGTACTCAACAAAATTGAACCATAATTGATTTATATTAGGCAATAAAAATATGGAAAGCAATTCAATTATTTTTTAGTTTTCAAATTAATCAAGAAATTGAGCAATGAATATACCTAGCGATCAAAATGACTTAGCTAATCCATAGCTTTTTCCGTATGAATGCACAGATTTTAAAATTACTATATAGGAATAAGTCTTCAGTTATATATAATATATCAGACCCCATACATCATCGGAATAAACATTACGATGAATCACAATAATTTTTCCTTCATCACGCAATACTACAGAAAGTGGGATAAATGCCTATTAGAACAAAACAAAAAATCTTCATGACATCGCATTTCAACATCAATGTTCTTATCTTTGATTACTGTGCCTCTGAGCTCTTAAGTCTTTTCTCCTACCATATAGCACCTACAATATTTCTTTATAATTAGCACGAGGCCTGTATTCCTATTTTTAAAAATAAAAATTCCCGAGGGTATGATATGATGATTATCAGAATGAATGATAAAGGAGCAGAAGTTCCAGGAACTAGTCGGAAGCTCGTCCCAATTGTAATTTTGAGATCATCATGTTCACACTAAACCGATTAAGTATCGAATAATTATTTTTAATTATTACACGTCAAGTTTCTTAGACAACAAAAGCTTTAAATCGATAAATCTCGTCGCTTTGTTAGTCGATTGTATTCCCGGCGGTTCACGATTTACGACACAATATTTCCTACCCATAATCTATCCTTCGTCGTGTAGACCTCAATGACCTTAGAGTTTAATAGTTTATACCTTAACTATGACTCTCATCTTCGAATCCATTTTTTCTGCAATTACTACCAACTGGTCAGATTCAGACACCTGAAGAAAAACTAGCATCTTCCGGGTCATTAAGGATCTGTTTATTTTATTTTTTAATCCATAATTGCTTTTGATGGATCTGATTCCTCCAGTCATTCTATAATTGCTAATTACTCATCCAATAATTGTGCCAGAATATAAATGAGGAAAAACCTTGAATCAGTATTTTTTAAGGAGAAACGGGCATCTGAATCTGAAATTAAAATCCTTATGAACTCTGCTTCAACCTAAAAGTTTTATTTATTATGGTTTATAATGGTGTTCCATAATGTTTCCACCAATGAACACGTATAAATTATTTTGTTCAAGATCTTGTTTTACTCTGATGTAGAAATTAAATATAGGTTGGCTCTGCGATGGCTTCATAGTTTTTTTAATTTTTGTAAAAAACAAACAAAAAAAGAGCGTATTTTTAAAAAAGACCAGAAATTTGAATTGTGCTGGGTACTGATTCTGAAAAGATATTTTTATGATTTTCGTAAACTTATGATAGTTTCAACTAATATTTATTCAATAAGCTGAAAGTAATTGTAAGTATAATATTGTTCAATTAAAATGGATGTGAATTGAGTATTCTGTAATTTCCAAAAGCAATGGCAGAAAGATTATCTATTGATAATTAGAGGTGTCTAAATCGTACCCTTAACCACGTACAATAAAAATGTTTAATATGTCTAACTTTAAAAAACAAAAATTTAAAAATAATGTAATTATTTCCTATCTGATGCAGGATGGTTTGCCCTATTTATATCAATAATTGCATGTTTGTATTTTGTTAGACAGCTTTGCTTCAAAAAATGACTTGATAATTACTATGATGAGTGGATTACGTTCATTATACTGAAGCCTATAAAATGAATGGTTACACTGAAATCATCGGGGTACATTTTTTTGTATGACACCTGAGAAGTGAAGAGCCATAAGGTGAGGTTCACTATCGTCTGCAAAGGGCTTTTTTCATGGTCAAGCCACAAGAATTTAAAGTCGAGACAAATCGATACCGCAAGAACATGGATGCTACTCTCTACCCAGAGATTCTGCCTCACCGCTTCACTGAGCATATTCGATTTTTTGCATTTTTATTATTGATTAAAAATACCAATTAAAACAGAAGACCATCTATTACCTGAAATTGACAAAATAGTAATTAAGTACTAATTTATTATCTGAATCGCAAATTTGAATCATATGTTAAAATATCTTCCTCAGGTTTGATCATGAATATCATTAACATAATGTTATGACATAATGACCAATAAAGTTTCTAAGATCTTGGTCGTTGACCCGGGGCAGGGTAAATTTTAAACTGGCATAAAAAAATCCGAATGGCACTGGTCTATAGCTGGCACAGCAGGGTAAGAATTTCAAGACAAGATAAATCGATACCGTAAGAACATGGATGATGCTGCACTCTTCCCAGATTCCTTATCACGTCAACGAGGATACTCGATTTTTCTAGAATCTTTATCCTTTATCAGAAAGACCAATTAAAAATCAGGACCCTTAGTACAGGAAAATGTCAAAATAAAAACAAATAAACAATTTATCATCTGCATCTCAAATTTGAATGATGGTAAAATAGGTACGCGTTGTTTGGCCGCTCAATGACATAATGGATAATACAATTTCTGAGATCTTAGTCGCTGATACGGGGTAGGTTAAACTTTAAAGTGACACAAAATCCAAGTGACACTGACCTGGCAGAGCAGGGTAAGATTTTCAAATCGATACCGCAAGAACATGGATAGTGTTATTCTATACCTAGAGATTCTTCTCTTATCGCTTCAGCGAGCATATTCGATCTTTTAGAATTATTCTTCTTTGTCAAAAAGACCAATTAAAAGTAGAGATCCTTTAGTATCTGAAACTGACAAAATAGTCGTCAAAGTCTAATTTATTATATGAATCTCAAATTTTAATGATACTAGAATGTTCTTGAGGTTTGACCATAAATATCAATGACATAATACTGTGACATAATGACCGATGAAATGTCTGAGATCTTGGTCGTTGATCCGAGGCAGGTAAAACTTTAAAGTGACACAAAATCCAGGTGGCACTGACCTATAGCCGGCAGAGCAGGGCCACGTTTGGTGGACCGTTCCTCAACACTATGTGTAGTACTGTTATTCAGCTGGCACACTTCGCTCAGAATACCAAACAACTCCAGATACGATAATGCATCAGGAATTTCAACTTGAACTAGAAACGACCAAGGCTGCCGACCCAGCCTCTTTATAACGAGGATCGTCCATTTCGGTCGAACCGTAATTAATCGGCCTACGGGTTGTACATCTCTCCTTAATTTAACCTTAAGCTCTTACCAAGTACCAGTTTACAACGGCTCTTTGATACATTACCCTATCTTTTAATTAATCCACACCAGCATTGTAAAGCTATTTCTGAACGGAACCTGTTTCCCTTTTATTAAAAGTCTTATACCTTTGGGGGAATTATTTATTATATGACAAGGTGCATTTCGTAATCATTTATCGTCACCAATTATATTTTGATTTATAAATAATATCAGTGAATAGAATATTATTATTAATATTAATATCCAAGGTTCCGAAAGGACCTGTTCCAATTACTATTATTTATTTACAGCAAACAAGATTCAAACAGAATGTATACTTATTTACTTAAAAGGTAATTCAATATCCTTGTGAATAAGGATCAAAGGAATGTTAAGTCGATTAGTAAGAAAAATAGATGAAATATGGAGTAAGAATCGCCCACTTTGACATTATAATTTATAATACCAATGTCAGTCTGCTCTGATTTTTTTAGAATCCCATGACATTTTTATCTTGAAACTCCTATATGGAATATCCTTGAATATAAAAATAAGATTGTACTTTTATTACATATAAAATAACCTCGAAGACTATAAAGAATAATAATCACGCAAGGGCCTTCGTCAAACTGCGATCCTAATTATTCAAATGATCCAAGTTCTTTTATTTTCAATGTCGACCTCGAGAAGCGAAATTGCATTGATGATCGCTGGGAGAGGATGCGTGATCTTGATCCTTAACTGCACGCGATCTTGTAAGATTCATTCAACAGACTCGATCAAACGAAAAAGAAGGATTGAAGAAGATTGCAATTGATGATTGTAGTCCTTCCTTCGTTTAAGACTTTTTTTCAATTAAATTAATGTTGAAGAGTTAATTGAAAATCAATAACAGTTTTCAGAAATTGAGACCATAAATGGAACAGGGTATATAAGCCAAAACGCAAAGTAAAAACAAATTGTTTGCCTTAAAATCAACAAAAGTTTTCTGGGCTGAGGAACACTGCCTTTTGTAATTTAAGATCAGATTATATTAATTTGAGCATTGAGTCTTAAATTCAGCCAAATTTGACTTAAAATTACATTTATCTTAAATCTGGGTTAATTTTAAAGAATTTAATTCCAGCAATTTAAATTAAATTTGGGGTGGACTAGATTAGACAAATATGTATGACTGGATTTAAGCAACATTTTATTAGCAGTTTAAGACTAGATAAATTGAATTTCCGTATTGAATTTTAAATTCAGCCAAATTTTACTTAAAATCAGGCACACTTTTCTTGAATACTGGTAAATTTTACTGAATTTAAACCCGACTATTTCAAAGTAATATTAATAGTGGAATTCCATATGGCACAGGTGAGGTTTTTATTTTTTTTAATGTAAAGAGTACAAATATCGAAAATCATAGAGAATGATCTATTTATAGCCCAAATTTTTTTGAAAATCGTTTATTATAAACTTAAAAAAAAGAAAATATTCTTTCAATAAATTTACTATTTGGAAAATTGGTCACGGTGAAATTTTCCCTAGAAAATGAGCCGACATTCATTATATAGACCAACACATTTATTCTAAGAAACATGTTATTCGTTGAAGACAAAAAGGACCTGCTTTAAGACCAAAAATAGGCTTAAATTAAGGTTGAAAGAAAAGTAACCCTATTATATGTCAAAAATTACATAATTTAAAAAAATTTGATACAAAGTGATATGAAATATAGTGTGTGAAAAAGTCTAATAATTTGCTAAGTGAACAATTTTTGTGTGTTTGAAAGTTTTTCGCGAACAACAAACTTTTCTCTGTTAAAAATATTATTCTTAATAAAACTACGATGTTTGGAAATTGAATTAAATTAATTCCAAGTCCTGTCCTTTTGTTGAATATGAAATAGTAATATTTTATTATTTTTCTAAATTATCATCAACTCTGAACATTATTTATAATAGTTCTTCGAATTTCCAATATTTACTCAGTTTTTTTCTAGAAAATGTCTAACAGGGGACTAATGAAAGATCTAAAAAAAATTTCCGACTGTTTAAACTTTCCAAAAAAGAAAATATACGAAATTTAAAAATCTCCAAATTATAAATTTTCGGAAAATTTGAAATTTTCAAATTTCACGCCAAAAATTTCTAGTTAAATGAACCAGCATTCTGATTAAATATGCCTTTAATATTTTTCTGGTTAGATTAACCACAATTCTGGCTAAATTAAGCAGAAATTCTGATTAAACCAATAAGAATTCTAATTAATTTAACCAGAAAAAATAGTAAGGGCATATTTAACCAGAATTCTGATTGATTTACGCAGACATTTTTTTAAGTGTGTAAAATCCCCAGCTTGAAAATAAAAAAATTCCAATATGATATACAAAATTGTGAATTATTAAACTGCTGACAGCAGAAACTTCTGAAAAATCAAATTTCCATTATTGAAAATTACCCACAACCAATTACAAAACAATCAATCTTTATTTTTTTCTTAAATTACACAAGATCACTCAAAATATCAATTCCAGCCCAAAAGATCAATTTTCAACAAGGAAGATTAATTTTCTACTAAAAAATACACATTCTGTATCAGAAAAATAAATTTTTCATGAATTATTTAAACTTTTAATGAAGGCGATTAATTTTCTACCAAACAGACAACTTTTCAACATAGTACATCAATTTTCAACCATGTACTTGAATTTTGAAACGAAAAAAATTAGTTGTTAAACAAAAATGGAATAGGTAAATTTTCATTAAATAAAAAATTAAATTTCAATTTAAAAAACGAATTTTCTACAAAAAAGTTGAATTTTCTACGAAACAGTTGAATTTTATAAAAAAAACAGTCCAGTTCCTCCAGATAAAAAATCAATTATATTAAAAAGTTGAATTTTTAACCGAGTAATTAAATTTTCACGGAAAAAAATGAAACAGAGACATGAATTTTGTATTAAAATTGTGAATCTTCAACACAAAAATTAATTTCAAAGAAAGCTGTTCAACTTTAATCGTATAACTGCATTTTCAACCTAAAAACATTAATTTTCAATCAAAAATATAATAGGTGATAAATATTTATGTTTTAATTTTTCTAAATCAAACCCAGTTCAATTTAAAAAAAAAAGCAAATTTTCAACAAAATACTTACATAATCGACTAAAACAGATTAATTTTCATTTAAACATTTGCATTTTTGGCTTCGATTTTCTACCAAAAAGACGAGTTTTAAACATAATACATAAATTTTCAAATAGATAATTGATTTTTGCAATAAAAAAGATAAATTTTTAATCCGAAAATGTGAATTTTCAACCAAAAACTGAATTTTTAACCGAAACATTTTAATTTTTAGTTCAGAAAGACTGAAACTCCTGCTATAAATAGAAATTTTTATCATTTATAGACTAAAGATTAATAGCTTAAATAAATATTGAATTTCATTTTTTAATACTTTTAAAATATTAGATTAGGAAACTGCACATTTTTCCTAGAAAATGATAGCTGACAAATAGCTTTTTAAAAAACATTATAATTAAAAAAATTGAATTGTTTTTAGTGGTTTGTAGACTGAAAAATATCATACGTGAGAAACATGTTTGGCCACGTACCCCCCTCTCCCATGTAAGACAGTATAGAAAAATGGTTGACTTACCCTCCTCCCCCCAAAGAATTTACTTAATTTATGCACGGCCCTTTCAGGATTCTTGCGTCGTCCCACAAAAAAAACTGGTCTGGTTTTGGGACGACTGAAAAATCCGGAGAAATAAAATTCCAGACACTGGAAAATTCCCGAATAATAAAATATCAGAATAATAAAGTTCCCGACGCTCTAAAATTCCCTAATTGAAAAATTCCCGAATAATTTCATTCTCGAATTGGAAAATTCCTGAATAATAAAATCTCCGATAATAAAATTCCCGAATTGGAAAATTCCATATGAACACAATGACGAAGAAATAAAATTCGCGAATTGAAAAATTCTTGAATAAAAAAATTTTCGCATAATTAAATTCCCGAATTGGAGAATTCTCCAATAATAAATTTCCCGAAAAGTCAAATTTCTTACACTGTAAAATTCCCGAATTGGAAAACCCCTGTATAGTAAAATTCCCGAATGATGAAATCCCCGAATAATGAAATTCCTGAATATAAAAATTCCCAAATAATGAAATTTCCGATTAATAAGATTCTAGAATTGGAAATTTCCCGAATAATAAGACTCGCAACAGTTTAATATATTACCAAAATGGAAGATTTCCAAATTTTTCACTGCCGAATTATAAAATGTCATTTTCAATCCAAACAATAATTTTAGAAATTTTAAACATTAATAATCATTTTTCAGATCAAAATATTGGATTATTGTATTATTAAAAAATAAAGAATATTCATAAAAAATTTAATTTCTTAAATTCGGGATTTTTATTATTCGGAAATTTTATTATTCGGAAAATTTATTATTTTGAAATTTAAAAATTCGGTCATATTATAAACTATCGGGAATTTTATTATTCTGGAATTTTCTAATTCGGGATTTTTCAGTCGTCCCCTAGTTTTTCCCTGATCAAACATTGTTTTGTTTTTTTAATTGAAAAAGTTGCTAGGGGACTAGAAATATATTATTATAATTTGCACGTTTTTCTCATAATTGTTCATTTCTTTTGCCCCTTTTTTCTCATTTTTTTTATTTTAATTAAGAGTAATTGTGCTTCATGAGAATATTAGACACCTGCAATTGAAGACGTGGAACGTGGTGATAATTGCTGTTTAGAGATTCCATCTCCCTTTCGAAAAAATGTAGTTAAACCACTGACAGCTATAAAAGAAGTAAAGACTACCACTACGGATAAGGTAGAAGCTGCACAGGTGTGGATAAGTCAACATACGACCTGCAGTTTGCACGCTTAGAAGAGCCGCACTGTGGGAACCTTGTTATTCTTGCCACTTACAATCTTAGGGCAGGTTCACAATTGACTTTCTCGTTTAGAAACAAAAAAATTACTTTATGTCTCAATCAACTCTTATTTTCATGCCAACGTCTCTATTTTTACCCATTTAAGCGATTCTCCCCGCTTTCAGTTTTAAAACGAAAGTCTTTCAATTTTCATGGTGTTCAATTAAGAAGAGGGTCGATTTTCGTCAAAAATAGAAGAATTTTCCACAAATAATTTAAATTTTTAACCCGACATATGAATTTTTAACAAAAAAAGTTCATTTTCTATCAAGTAGTTAATTTTTTAAATAAATTGTTAAATTTTGAATGAAGACCCGAGTGACTGAACGCCTACCCCGAATTTGAAATGGCTTAATAGTATAATTACTAATTTAATTTTCTACCACAATAGATCAATTTTCAATAAGAAAAAAAAAAACGAATTTTCGACCAGTTAAATTGAACCAAATATACGAATTTTTAAACAAATAGTTGAATCCACAGCCAAAAAGATGAATTTTCAAAAAAGAAGATTAATTTTTATTGAAGATTGAATTTTTAACTTAAAAAGATAAGTTTTCCAAAAACTAGTTAAATTTTTCAAAAACAAAACATTTTTGATTTAGTAGTTATTTTCTCGCATAAATAATTTAATTTTTTAAATAGTCGAATTTTCTACCAAAGTAGTTGAATTTTCAACTAAGAAAACTAAGTTTTCAACTAAAAAAGATAAGTTTTTATCCCAAATTGAAATTAAGTAAATTGTTGGATCCACAGAAAAAAAGATGAATTAAAAAAAATTTGGGTTCAAAAAGGCGAATTTTGAAGAAAATAGATGAATTTTCCACCCGACACAATAGGATTGTCAACAATCAAAAAAATGTCTAGTTAAATCAACCAGAATTATGGTTAGATATGCCCGTACTATTTATTCTGGTTAGAGTAACCAGAATTCTGGTTCATTCAAACAGAATTCTGTTTAAATTAACCACAAAATCTGGTTACTCTAACCAGAAAAAATAGTAAGGGCATATTTAAACAGAATTCTGGTTGATTTAACCAGACATTTTTGTGAGTGAACCAAAAATTTTATTCTCTACCAAGTATAGTTTATTTTTTAAATAAATAGTTAAATTATCAACTCAATAATTTAATTTTCTACCAAATTAGTTTCATTTCAACCAATTTAGTTGAATTTTAAACTAAAATCAAAATGATAAGTTTCAAACATAAACGAAATAGTTACATTTTTAGTTTAAAAAATAATATTCAAAAAGAAAAAAAGGATTTTTGACCAGTTAAATTGAACTAAAAATACGAATTTTTAGTAAAATAGTTACAGCCAAAAAGATGAATTTTTAAAAGATAACATTAATTTTCTACCGAAAGAGACGAATTTTCAACAAAATACATGAATTTTTCACAAAATAGTTGAATTTACAAAACCGAATAGTTAATTTTTCAACTAAAAAAGATATTTAAAAAAAAAACAGTTTAATTTTCCACCCAACACTATATGAATAGTTGCATTTTCAGTTGAGCAAATTTTGTTTTTAAAAAATGTCTTATCAAGTAGTTAATTTTTTTAATAAATCGTTTAATTTTTGTTCAATAATCAAATTTTCTACAAATGTTCAATTCGCTTTCATCCAAAAATGTAGACTTAAAAAAATAGTTAATTTTCAATTCAGTAATTTCATTTTTTACTCAATTTTTTAATTTTCAAGCCCAGCAGAGGAATTTACTACAAACAATTATTTTTCCATCAAAAAAGATGATTTTCAGTAAAATAATTATTTTTCTAAAAAAAGAAGAAAATTTTCAGAAAAATAGAGCAACTTTTAACCAAAGATGAATTTTAAATCGGAAAAGAAGAATTTTGAACAGGGAAGTTATTTTTAATCAAAAAGGTGAATTTTTAACGATATAAGTGTATGTTCAACCTCAAATAAAAGGCATTTAATTTTCAGTTGAAAAACGCAATTATTAAATCCTCAATAAAAATGATGCATTTTCAACAAATAAGATTAATTTCCTATACAAATAGACGAATTTTCAACAAGATAGATAACTTTTCTATCTAACACCTCAATTTTCAACCAAAAGTAAAATGGTTACATTTTCAATTAAGAAAATTAATTCTAACAAGACGAAGTTTTAGCAAAATAGTTAAAATTTCAACCAGAGAGATGAGTATTGTCAAATTTTTTTTTTAACCAAGAAGATTAATTTTTTCACAGTAAAAGATGAATTATCAACCAAATACATGAAATTTGAACTAAAAAGTAACATTTCAGTCAAAAATGGAAAAGTTTAACCTTGGTTAAAAAAAATAATGTGCAACCAAAAATGAAACGAATCTGCAACAAAATAGTTAAAATTTTAACCAAAAAGATGAATCTTTCACCTAAAAGATTAATTTTTAACAAAGTAGTTCAACTTTGAACCAAGCAGTTAGATTTTGGCCCCAAAAAAATGACTTTGTAACCAAATAGTTACATTTCAATTAAATAATATATTTTTCAACCAAATAGAATTTTTAACCAAAAGAGATTAGTTCTGTACCAACAATATAATGGTAGACTTTTCAGCGAAAAATAAATAACTTTTAACCAACAATAGTTGGATTTTCTCTCTGACTTCTATTAAATCAGTTTTATTATTTAAATAATTGTCAAGCAAATAACTGTTTGATGCTATATACAAAATTTCAACAGATATCGATTTTTTCGAAAGAAAAGGTTTAAATTTCCATAGTCGTAACTCATGACCTTGACCTATGAGAGTTCACCGATTAATTTTTGTTGGATTTACAAAAAAATTTCGCCTCTACAATTTTTCCTCTAGCGTCTTTATCGGTGCATCGTTCAGAAAAGAGTTATCTCGAAAAAAACTGGACACGAGTAATTTGCCTGGACAAATGGATAAAAAAAGGGTCAACTTTGGGTGATCATAACTCATGACCTATTTTAGCTAGAACATTGTTTCTTTAGAATCACTGACAATTACGTCTCTTTTATTAAATATTTTTAAATTTTTTACAATTAACAGTTTCGAAAGTGCAGATGCAAGCTTCAGATTTTTATTTTTCAGCTAGGGGAGACATCCTACAATAGTTAATGAACCAACCGTAGATATTCATTAATTTAAAATACGTGAATAAATTAAATAATAAATTATTACTTTATATATATTTTTGCTATTAATGCTTACCTTTCGTAGATTCTCTCTCTGTCTACTTTAGGGTGTTCTTCCTCACTGTTTAAAAAAGAACAGAATTTGAATCAAGATTGCTAATTAAACCATCTTAGATAAAAAAAGGCCTTTTTTCCTACAAGATACCTGGACTCGTTGGGGTGCCGTAAAAATTAGGATTAGTAACACTACTCAATTTGGCCACCAAGCCAATAAAAATATCAAGAGGAAATAACTCCCAGGAAAAGGTTTTTGTAAATCTCATGAATTATTTTTCGTAAATGTATTTACGGACAAAAAATGTGTAACGGTCACAAATATCCTCAGGATTCTACCGTAATGTATCGGTAGTTCCGCATCAAGTCCTGAATGAACACCGATTTTAATGTTACGCGTGAACAACTATGGCGTGACAAAACCTGATAACTTCGATAACGTTATGCAATTTGTCAAGAGAATGCAGAAACTTGACTTTTTATAAAAGTTTATAAAAATCCGTTAGGCATTCCGAACAGTCCTAGAATCCTAGATGATCAAAGGATAAGTAAAAAATAGGACAGTTAGCAATTTTTTTAATTCGAACAAAATAAATCATGCAAAGAACAATAGCGAAACTCAAGAGTGGATTTACAGTAATCTAAAAAATGGAATAATATTAAATTTCGAAGATATATTTATTTACTTTAGGAACAGTAAATAAAAATTTTAAACAAAATTTGAAAAATAGAAAATTGGCAAATCAGGCAGGTTCTACACAGAATATGACAGCGATTTTTTCAATTTAAGAAATAAAATATTTTCACAAAGTAACGAGTATTTAAATTTTGACCTAGTCCAACATTTTTTCTAATTCTTTTTTTTTAATTTCAAAATAAGAAAGATTTATTTGAAAATGTGAAAATTCGATTTTTGCAACAACAACCAAAGTTTTTTGCCAATTATTTTTTTAATTCGGTTTAAATAAGGAAGACATCGTGTGATTTTTATGTGGCCAAAAAAAATTAGTGTGACCAGGATAATTTTTCTTAAAAAAATCGAATTTTCACATTTTTTGAGAAACAACAGAACACGAAAAAAATATTAGCATAAAAGTATACACAACTAGAAAAGTTCTGCAAAAAATAATTTTTTGTGATATTTTGCAACGTTTTAGGAGAAAAATTCTAAAATTCTAATTTCAAGAAAGAAAACTCTCCAGCCTTGAAATCCTTGAAATCTTTTGAAATACCCATAAATCTTGAAAATATTTTGAAATTTCTTAATAGCTATTGAAATTACATGGAATGTTTAAAAATATACTAACATCTTTAAAGCAATTTCAAATAAATATTGAAAATTTTGACTGGAAATTAGTTTTTTTTTTAACTGAAAATTTAACTTTTCCATTTTTTATTACAAATCTGTTTTTCAGTATAATATTCAACTATTTGTTTCACAGTTCATATTTTTAAAATAAAAATTCAAGAATTAGGTCAAAAATCATGTCTCTTTTTAAATTAACCTGTTTCTTATCAAATTGAATTATTTTGATAAAATTTCAATTTTTCCTTGCCTGAAAAATAATTTTTTTCACTGAAAATTTAACTTTTACAATTTTGGCTAAAAATTAATCTGTTTTGTTTGAAACTTCTTTTCCTGGATTAGAATTTTCTTTTTTCTTTAATTCAACTGGTTTTTGTAATAAAAAATCGAAATATTTTTTGTTGAATTATTAACTATTACATGTTGAATTCTTCAGTTTATTTGAAAATGTCACTATTTGTGTCGTAAATGACCCTTTTTTTATGAAAATTCAGGTGTTTTGTAGAGAATGAATCTTTCTAGTTTGAAAGTTCGACAATTTATTCGGAAATTGAATTAATTGGTTAAAAATAAACTTTCTTGTTGAAAATTCATGTGTTTGTTCAAAATTGTAGTTGAAATATTAATTTTTTAATGTTTTGCTGAGAATTCACTTTTTTTTGAAAAATCAACTATATGGTTGAGAGTTGAAATATTTTTTTTTAAAGAAGATCCCTACTTTTGGTTGAAAATTCTACGACTTGGTCATAAATTAACTTTTTTCACGAAAACTCACGTGTTTTACAGAAATTTCCTCTGTCTGACCTGGAAATTCAATAATTTAGTAGAAAATTAAATTATTTGGTTGAATATTAATGTTTTCGATAAAAATTCATATTTTTGGTTAAAAATAAATCTACTTTGGCCCCCCCATTGTCACATTTTTACAATGGGATTCTGTGAAATTTCCACAGACTGT
>JAWWLR010000034.1:84742690-84760221 GCA_035041075.1 Acraspis erinacei | reverse complement strand
ATTCATTTTTTTGTGGAAATTTAATTTTCTTGGTTTAATAGTTATTATTTTGTATATAAAATCCAATTATATATTTAATAATTCAGCTATTTTGTAGAAAGCTCCTCTTTTTGGGTTAAAAATGTAAAATTTTGCATTCAATTTTTTTCTTTGTGACAACCGTTTTTTGATTTAAAATTACAATTTTTTCTTCATTCTAATATCTACTAATACATTTTTTGTTTTAAATGAATCTTTTTTGTTTAAAAGTTCAACTTAATGGTTGAAAGTTTAATTACTTTTTTAATTAATTATAAACCTTAATTTTTAACCCCCCCCCCCCCCGTCACCTTAAATCTTCTTACTTTATTTTTGGGTGAACCTTTTCAAACTAAGAAAAAATTCAATTTAGTTAATGTTCTCATCGTAATTAAAAAAGATAAAATCAATGTATAAAAAGTAATCAGTATGGTAACGAAACGAGTTTAAGTAGCTGCAAATCTTATTTTTAAGGGTTTGGTGAGACATGCCTGGGTGTACATACAAAAGCTTCATTCGCACTAAACCACAAAAGAAGTGTATTTATTGCTCTTTCAGATACAAATTACAAATATGTAGATACATAAAAGATCCCGTCTGGAAGCCATAAAAACAATCTCCAAACATTCGATTCGCGTACTCTCATTCTTTCAATCTTTTCTGCCCTCATCCTTCTTTTTCTGTTTTTCTGCCCAGAACTCTTTTTTTTTCCTCGCTGCATTTCTACGTTTCGAGTGACGGCGGCTTTGACTATGGTGACCATTACGGTTCATTATTCAACCGTAAAGTTCGTGCTTGAATTTCTGCTGCCAGCCCTTTAGATTGCCAAAGCCTGCCTCCGATAGCAGTTTAAAACGTCCCGAATAATCAAAATGCTTCGTTAACAACGACTCGTTTCTGCGGCGTTCAGAAAATTTATTATTCTTTATTTATTTAGTCCAAATATACATACCACGACCTTACACTGAGAAAAATGTTTGTTCGGGTCCAAGAAATTTTGTTTGATTCAAAGAAATTTTTTCTTTTTCCTTATTTATTTGGTTCCAATAAGTTTTAGATTGCACTCCAAGTCCCATATCTAATAACAGCTTCGGGAGTTTTCTCGCACTGGCTAATTGGAGTGCATAATATTGCGCAATATACTCGACGGAGTACTCACGCAACGCCACCCTTTCCGAGGCGAGAGTCGCAACCGTCTCTTGCCTTGCTCCCTGAGAAACTGCGTTGGGTCAGCAGTTTTAGGAATTACACAACCGGACCGGCTTCTATGGGACCTGGAGTGTAATTAAAATATATCTCTTGTTTAAATTAAGTT
The DNA here is from genome assembly GCA_035041075.1 of Acraspis erinacei. Classification (NCBI taxonomy): domain Eukaryota; kingdom Metazoa; phylum Arthropoda; class Insecta; order Hymenoptera; family Cynipidae; genus Acraspis; species Acraspis erinacei. The sequence goes on along the minus strand of JAWWLR010000034.1, from coordinate 84,758,888 downwards.
CTTGTTTACATTTAAAATGCTTGGATAGCACTCCTGAAAATTCGGGACGCGTAAATCAATTGTTGTCGCTTATACTCAATGCTGATTGGCTTTTCCTTTTGCAATAAGAGGTGATAAATTACCATTTTTCATCATTTTAATTGCATTATTTAAATTAAAATAATGGTTAAAAAAAACTTACTCAAAAAGATCAATTTGAAACAAAAATTAATTAATTAAAAAAAAAAGATTTTTCAACAAAATAGTGTAACTTTTAAGCAAAAGCATTAAGTTTTAAATAAACAAATCTTTAATCAACAAAAAATAACAAAACAAAAGATGAATTTTCAACAAAATAAAGGCAAATCTTCATTAAAATAAATGCGAATTTACAACCGAATAGTTAAACTTTGAATCAAAGAAATTAATTTTCAACCAAAAATATTAAATTTCTGTCAAAAAAGACAAATTATCAACAGAAATGGAATAGTTAAATTTTCAGTAAAAAAAATCTCAATATAAAAAAAATAAATTTCAAATTAAAAAATTAATTTTTAACCGAAACCATTAACTCGTAACAAAATGCATGCATTTTTAACCAAATTTCGAATTTTTACAGGAATTTTCGAACTAATAGTTAATTGTTCAAATTTATTTTCAACCAAAACCAACGAATTTTCAATAAAATAGTTACATTTTAAGCAAAGTAATTTATTTTTATTTATAATTATGAATCTTCGACGAAAAAACAAAATTTTAAAACGAATAGTTGAATAATTGCCCAAATTCTTTTTGGTTGACAATTCATCTTTTTCTTTTAAAATTGAACTTACCTGAATGAAGTTTAAAGCCTTCTGTTAAAAATTCATTTTTTTTGGGTCATGATTCACCATTTTAGTTGAAAATTTATCTCTTTGCTTGAATATAGAATTATTTTGTTAAAAATTCGCTTTTTTTTAAATGAATATAATAATCAGAATGATATATAAAGAATCTTTTACATTGTTAAATTCCTTGGTTTAAAAGAGAATAATTAATAAAGGATCTTAATGGTATTGTAAGTAATTTCTATAAAAATGAAAGACACTTTATAGTGAATTTTAATTATGAAGGTATTTTCAATGAAAGCAACTATTTGGTTGAAAATAGATCATTTTTAGTTAAAATTGCGACTATTTATTGAAATTTCACATATATTTTGAAAATTCAGCGTTCTTTAAGAGCGCTAAATTGAAAATTTTGAAAATTAATTTTGAATCCGCAAAAAGTGATCATTTTGATCTGCAGTTAATAATAATCAAAATGATATAAAAGTACCTTTCAGATGGTTAAATTCCTTGCGTTAAAAGTAATTAAGTAAGTAAACAACTATATTTTTGAACATAGATCTTTTTTACTTGAAAATGGAACCATTTATTGCAATTTCAAATATTGTTTAGAAAATTCAGCGTTTTCCAAAAAGGCTAAATTAAAAAATTTGAAAATTAATTTTTAATCCGCAAAAGGTGATCATTTTGTTCTAAAGTTGATAATAATCAGAATGATATATAAAGAACCTTTTAAATGGTTAAATTCCTTGTTTTAAAAGAGAATAATTAATGAAGGATCTTAATGGTATTGAAGGTAATTTCTATAAAAATAAAAGACACTTTATACTGAATTCTAATTATGAAGGTATTTTCAATGAATGCAACTATTTGGTTGAAAATAGATCTTTTTTAATTAAAATTGCGACTATTTATTGAAATTTCAAATATTTTGCGAAAATCCAGGGTTCTTTAAGAACGCTAAATTGAAAATTTTGAAAATTAATTTTGAATCCGCAAAAGGTGATCATTTTGATCTGCAGTTGATAATAATCAAAATGATGTACAAGGGACCTTTCAGATTGTTAAATTCCTTGTTTTAAAAGTAAGTCAGTAATTACGTAAGTAAGCAACTATATTTTTAAAAATAGATATATTTTAGTTGAAAATGGAACTATTTATTGAAATTTCAAATATTGTGTAGAAAATTCAGCGTTTTCCAAAAACGCTAAATTGAAATTTTTTTAAATTATTTTTGAATCCGCAAAGGTTATCATTTTGATCTGAAGTTGATAATGATCCGAATGATATAGAAAGAACCTTTTAGATTGATAAATTCCTTGCTTTAAAAGTAAATGATTTATGAGAGATCTTAATAGTATTCAAGGTAGTTTATTAAAAAATGAAAGACACTTTATAGTGAATTTTCATCATCAAGGTATTTCCAATGAATGCGTAATATTTGGACGGCTGGGTAGGGCATACCGGGCATACGGTAATCTCGATAACGGTACCACCCAAGGTATGCGTGAAAAAAGAGAATTTTCGAAGAGTTGGGTCAGAACTGAATACTTGTTCTGAACGACCTCACAGAAATTTTATAAAAATTTCGCTTAGCGGTATCTTTAACCAGCTGACATGCAAAGAGTTGTTTTTACTATGCCTTGTGGTTACTACTACTCGTGAACCTTCGTAATATAATTAAAGGTAGAGAAACATTGCAGCACAGATATGAATTTACTGTTATCTCAAGATAGCTGACCTTATACTTAAATGCAAAAAAAATTCGACAAAACTTTTTTTAAGTATCCTAATAAAAATTAATTTCTTCAAGAAAAATTGAGAATGAGGGTCAATAGACAACAGATCCTATTGCGCTTAGAATCATAAAATAACTTTTTGTGACAGTAAAACCGAAATAGAGGTTAAGAATTCATCTATTTTGTTGAAAATTCGACTTTTGTAGAAGAAAATTAATCTTCTTTGATTGAAATTGATCTTTTTGCTTAAAACATCACCCTGGTTGAAAGTAGAACTCTTATTTTGAAAATTAAATTTATTAATTGACAAGTTAAATATTCCAGTTAGAGTTTCATCATTTTACATTAAAATTCACCTCTTTGGGTATTTTGATTGAAAATTCATCTCTTTGGTTCGAAATTTAATTATTTTTTTGAAAATTGTTTTCTTTAACAATTTTATAAACAAAAAAAAAAGATAAATTTTTGTTGAAAATTCATATTTTTCTGTTAAAATAGTTAACTATTTTGTATAAAAGTCCCTTCTTTTGGCAAAAATGTAATCTTTTTTACTTAAAAATGCAACTGGTTAAAAAATATTTTTTTTTGGTTGAGGATTCGACTATTTTATTGAAAATTCGTCCCTTTAATTCGAAATCAGTTTTTTAAAATGAAAATCTAAGAATTCAATTTTTGGTTAAACATTTATTGTTAGTTGAAAAATCATGGATTTTGTTAAAAATTAGCTTTTTTGTTAGAAATTTATATTTTTGATTAAAAATTTAACAATTTAAGTTAAAGATTGATCATTTTCGTTGAAAATTACTTTTTTGTTGCTATAAATATTATTTTTTTGCTAAAAGCTTGACTATTTTTTTGTTGTTGATAATATATCATTTTTAGTTGGAAATTCATGTTTTTTGTTTAATTCGCATATTTTTTGTTGAAAATTCCACTATACTTGGTCGAAAGTTGAATTATTTTGTTAAAAATTCCTTTTTTTGGTAAAAGATTCATCATTTTTATGAAAAATTCACTTCTTTAGTTCAAAATTTAACAATTTTCTTGAAAATTCTTTTTTTATTTAATTTTTATAACTGAGAATTTGATAACTTTTTTGTTGAAAATTCAATTTTTTGTGTTAAAAAATGTAACTATTTTATTAAAAATTCGTCTATTTTGGTTGAAAATCAATTTTAAAATGAAAGTTTATCTATTTTATTAGTAAAATCGTGTTTTTTGATCAAAATGCACCTTTCTTGGCTAAAATAAAATTTTCTGGATGAAAAGTTGACAATTTATTTTTTGGTTGAAAATTGATCTTTTTCAGTGGAAAATTGAGGCTTTTTTCATATATTTTTTTGGTCAAAAATTAATAATTTTTATTAACAATTTTTGGTTCCAAAACTATTTTGTTGAAAATTATTTTCTTTTTATTTAAAACTTAATTTTTTCAATTGAAAACTTATTTTTATTTATTTGAAAATGCAGGCTTTTTGTTTTAAAATTCGTCTTTTTGGTAAAAATTTATTCTTCTTATTGAAAATTCATCTTTTTGATTGAAAATGCAACAGTTGGGTAACATTTTTTCTCTCTCTTGGCTGAAAAGTCTTTCTTATTTAAAAATTCATCTCTTGTTGAAAATTCTTTTTTTTTTAATTCCACTGCTTTTTATTTTTAATTAAAATCGTTTTTGTAGAAAATATGAACTGTTTGGATAAAAATTGAACTATTCGTTTTGAAATTAACTTTTTTGTACAAAATTCATCTTTTTTAGAGTGAAATGCAACTGGTTGAAAAAATAATCTTTTTTATTGAGAATTTAACTTTTTTTTTTAATTCGTCTCTTCTGTTTGAAAATCGATTTTTAGAAATGAAAATTTATCTTTTTCAGCAGAAAAGTCATGATTTTGTTGAAAATCATTTTATTATAAAAGCTTAATAATTTTGGTTCAACTCATTTCTTTAGTTCAAAATGTAACTATTTTCTTGGAATTTTTTAAATTAATTTTTTAACTGAAAATTTATCTTTATTTAGTTGAAAATTTGTCTTCTTTTTTTAAATTGATCTTGTTACTTGAAAATCCAACCCCACTGATATTTCCACCAAAAAGATTTTAATTTTAAATAAAAAATAATTTAATTGAAGCAAATAGTTGAATGTTCAAATAAGAAAATCAATTTTCTACAGAAAAAAACGCATTTTAAACAAAATACATGAACTTGAAACCAAATAGTTGAATTTTCAACTAAACAAGATACATTTTTTAAAAATAATTTTACCCAAAGGAGTTCCACTTTTAACCAAGTAGCTGAATTTTAATTCAAGAAAGATAAATGCTGAATGAAAAATGTGATAGTTGATATTTCAACCACGGCAATTTATATTTAAAATAAAAAACGGTTGAATTGAACTAAATAATTAGATTGTCAAGTAAGAAAAATAATTTTTCAATAAAATAGTTAAATTTTCAACAAAAAATTCATACTCAATTAAACAAAATTTTTTTTAAATATTAAAATTTTCAATTGAACAGATGAATTTTAAACTAAAATAATGAATCTTTAACTGGATTAGTTCAATTTTCAGTTTGAAAATTTATTGAAACAAAAACGAATACTCATCTCTGGAAATTTTTTGTTCTAAAATTGTCCTAGTGCCAAAAAGGAATGTTTTAGAAAATTTTGAATCCCAGGGTGGTAGAAAAATTCCAATTCTGCTATGTCATATAAATTTCTATGGCTCTGTAAATTGTATTTTTACCATTAAAAAGTATTTTTGTAGATTTACGTGCTTCAAATATTCGTCAAAATTTAAAGATTTTCATTAAAAAATGTATTAAATTTCTTCGAAAAATTCGTGATAGGCATTTGATCTGAAGAATCGGATCATTCGGATGCGCAATTTCCTGTTAAAATAAAAAATCCGAAATCTGTATAAAAGCATTGCATAACATTTGTATCCAATTCCAGGATTAAAGTGATCAATTAGAAATATTTTTTTGATTACAGAGCGACTATTTTCTTCCACCGAGATCAGCATGGTCGAGAGTGCCTCCACAGACTTCAAAGAAGAAGAAAAACGATTCGTCATGGAAAGTTGGAAACACTATGCTAATCGTAATAGGAATGCTAGTTTTTACTGCCGTTTTAGCAATAGGAGGTCTAGCTCTATGGATGGGAGGTTCGTTAAGAAAAAATTAACTCAAATCTTTCCGCAAAATTAAATTTTGTCTTCCATTCAATATTCTACTTTATATTCTTGTTTCAGCTTTCAGGACCGATTCAAAAACTGGTGAGTCATCTTATCAAAATCCTTACTCAACTACATATCCATTCCAATCCAAAAACTAAATTACAAAATTATATTTTTCAGCCATTATAGGTTTTACCTGCAGCTTCAGGGTAGTCAAAGGGGAAAAATATAACCCTATGTTAAAGCTTAATACTAGTATGGTATTCAGAGATAAAGAGCGTAAATATAAAAATATTGTGAGTCGAAACTATTCTAAATTCTCCATATTCATCAAAACACAAGAATCTAATTTATATCTTTTATTGCAGATTGAAAATCTTTTTAGAAGTAGTGTCTTAAGACCTTGCTATAAACACTCAGTGATTGACAAATTCGAAAATGGAACTTTGAAAGTCTTTTTCAGACTTTATCTAGACAGGAGGAAGGTTCCAAGAACAATTACAAACATAGAAGAAACGATAGAAGAAATCATAATTAAAGAGACTTACTCAGTAACATCTCTTTTCAAAGATATGGAACTTGATTTGACGAGTGTCGCAGTAAAAAGTAATTATCCATTTCCAAATTTTCAAACTTCGAAATCAAAGATAACTAATGTCTTATTATTTTTAGGGATAAATCCAGACGCAAATTCCAGTCAAAAATCAAGTCCAGTAAGTGAACAACGGAACGCGATGATAACCAAAAACGGAATTTTGAGACCAAGCAAAAACAGTTCACTTCTCACGAATACAAAACCTAAACGACCAACTAAGATGGAACCCAACGAGCCAGAAATTGATTTTAATAATGTTCCGACTATTCAAGGAACCTACAAAGCAACCAAACTAATTCCCTCCCCAAATGCTACAACGATGAAAACAAATTCCAATAATTTGAAGGAAAGTTCTAGCTCTCCTAAAATCGAGGAAACCACAAAAATGGTGCCAACAACCATAGCAGACACAACGACAGAAGCAGCAAATCAAAAAACAAGCGCAGTGACTCCTAAAAATGAATCTAAGACAACAACAGTTCCAAGCCTTTCAATAACCGAGCATAAATTAGAAGAAATTCACAAAGATTTTATAAAACCAGATTTTGAAACCTCACCCTGGAAACCTATTATTCCAACATTCATCAATACTGATTTAAAGCCCTTGGCTGAAAGAATACATCCCCCATTAACTTCTCAGTTCGATCTTGAGCCAACCAGGATGACGAATCAATTTAATGAAAACCTGAGGGATAAGGAATTAATTCGAGACGAAGAATTAATTTTAGGCACTCCCATTTCTGAAGTTAAACCACCCGATTTCTTCTTGAATATTAATCAGTCGCAAGTTAAGAGACCTAAGGAGGATCCTCCTGGAATGAGTACTTTTGATATAGAAGAAACGGACTTTCCTCATGATAGAATTGTTCCTCAAGAAATGGTCAATTTCAGAGTGAACGGTAAATTCAAAAATAAACTACCAGCCTTTCAAGAAAATGCTACAGAGCAAGAATACTCAAACCCTGATATTGAAGTTTCTGGTCATGTCCCCCCTGACACTTACGAAATTCGTCTGAAAACATCTTCAGATTCTATGAAGAATATTGAAAAGAGCCAAATTAGTGTGACTCGTCCTCAGGAAAATTCTGGAATTTCTTCAGATTTTATGGACAAAAAGCCAGTTAGTAGATTGGATGATGCAAGTTATTTGATAACGAAGCCTACAACTGATTCTGATTTTGAAACTTCCCCCTTGCCAATTTTACTGATTGGAGACTCTGATGAAAAACCAATTCCCGATTTTAAGGATTTGCCTATCAGAATTTCAGGGGTTGGGATTGCAGAACCGGTTTCTGAGTTTGAAATTGATCTTGAATCGAGGAATAGATTTTCAGATGTATCAGCGATTAGTGATGATGAGGATTCGACGGAAAAAAGAGTGGATCAGGTTCTCCAACAACCGATTTATACTAGTTATAGAACTCCGGATTTAAATGGTGGGGCTAGACCCAGTTTGGTTGAAAATCCTGGGACCTTGAAACCCTTTAGACACACGATTCCTGTTGATAAAATCACTTCTGCTTTGGATGCTGATACCATCAAAGAAGCTGAAAGTGTTGACAATAGGACTCGAATTGATATAAAAGAGAGTGGAAGTGAGATCAACGAAGATGTAAGTGCAATCAAAGAAACTGAAAGTGAGATTAAAGAAAGTGGAACTGAGATTAAAGAGAATAAAAGTCATCAAGCTGGGGTTGCTTCTATAGCTTCTATTGAATTTGAACCATCTGATAATAAAAGTATGGAGACCAAGCATGTCATAATGGCCAACTCCCCTGATCCGCAAATTAAACAACAAAATCATACTGCAAGTGAACCATTGCCTAATATGGAAAGAATTGTTGAGATTGAGACTGTTGTTCAAGGAACTGATCCTGATAGTCTTTTCAGAGTAAACCTACCCACTAAGGATTCCAAGATCGAGTTGACTGAACTTCCAGTCTCAAAAATACCATCAGTTTCAGAAATTCCATCAGTATCAGAAAATTCCTCAAAAGCTGATTCATTAAAAAACAATGCAGATGAACAAAAGTCTGGATTAGAACCTTCGACTGCTGCAGAATCAACAACAACTATAATCACAAGTTCAAGGAATACGACCTTCGTAGAGATCGACACATTTAAACACGTTCCAGGGGAAAGTTCTATTCAAGGTCAAGGTGAAGTAGAAGTCGGCACACTAGAAGAAGAACCTTCTTTGTGGTTTGCAGGAAACGAAACCTCATCGTCAACACCAGAAAAGGAGAAGAAAACTTATAATGACACTTTGAGAGCTAATGTTGTTGTAAATTTAGTAACTTTAGCACCAGCTAAAAGCAACACTGGTATCAGACCCATTCGACCTAGACCTAAAAATGACAAGGAAAAATCTACTAGGCTTTTAGACAAAACTACAACTTCGAGTCAAAAGCCTGTTGATCTGGATGAAGCTACTTTACTAGATAGGCTCTTTAATTTACAATCAGATCAGGAAATCAAAAGAGAGTTCGTCAATCTTGAAAATGGGGCGATAATAGAAAAACCAGTAAAACAGGAAAATGGTAGCGTGGAGCAGATTATTGAGGTCGTTACTTCAATCAGTACGAAAGTATCATCTAGTATTCAAAACAATCCTGTTTTGAAGATTGTTGTTTTGAATTCTTCAAATCCAGAAGGACCACAAAATCCGGGTGTTCTGAGTCCAGAGTCTGGGATTAAAAAGCCAGAATCTGAAGAAACTAGAGCTTTTAGAGATAAAGATAAATCAAAGGAAGAAACCATTTCTTGGACTGAAGAGTCTCCTGAATTAAAAGCCATGCAGACTTCGGATAGGAAAACTTCTGCTGCAGAGGAAAATAAACTTCTGCTGGACCAGTTGAAGAAATTTGCTGACGTGAGGACCGAAAATGATGAAGCTACTTCGAAACCAAGTAACAAATTCCAACAGGAAAGTATTCTGAATTCCAATCTGGATAATTTGAAGTCTCAGACTTACCAGTTGCACCCAAATGTGGATGATTTAAAGAAAATTGCTGCTGTTACTGCCGGGAATGAAACTATTTTGAAGAATTCTTCTTTGCCATTTTCTTTCAGTAGGGATGGAGTTGAGATTCTGACAAAAGTTTTGACGAAAGTAGAAGATCGAACTGATAAAAAGATATCTACAACTGAAGAGAATGCTCTGCAAAGCACCGGTAAGTCTTCTCCAGTAATGCTCTTGAAAAATTGTCCAAACCGATTTTCTTTATTGGTAGCAACCGGTTTTAAAACCCACTTTCATGGTCTATAATTATTCTCGTAATACCGCTATATATTTTTGCAATAAACTTCTTATACTGTGGGAAATTCAGGAGCAAACAGTGTTACGACTTTTCAACTAAAGGGCGTGGTTCAACATAATTATCTGGCACACTTTTGTTCAAATTGATTTGATGAAGTAGTCCAAGTTCAAAAAATGACCAAGCACTTTTTAGATGACTTATTATATAGAAAAAATTAGAAAATTTAAAAAAATTGTTTGGTTTGCAGAAAAATGTACAGGATTCCGATGCAGTGATGGAAAATGTTTGCCATTTGGAGCTCGTTGTAACATGTTAGGAGAGTGTCCAAATTCAGAAGACGAGGCTAATTGTACTTGTGCAGATTTTTTGAAGGCCCAACTTCTGCATCAAAAAATTTGTGACGGTGTCGCCGACTGCTGGGATTACTCCGATGAAAATAACTGTGGTAAAATTCAAATTGAATCCAAATCCAAACAACAGACTTTACAGCCCAAAATTGTCTAAAACAGGGGAAACAGGGTGATTTTCAAGAAAATTAATGTAGCTACCATATTCCTTAGATTTCAAGTCGAATCGTTTAGAAAAAATTGGATTTTTAAATCCAAAAAGATGAATTTTCAAAAAAAAGTTCATTTTTAGTCAAGAAAGATGAATTCTCAACAAAATAGTTGAATTTATTCTGTAGAACAATTATATGTAACGAAACCGATGCATTCAAAACCAAATAGTGGAACTTTCAATTAAACAAGTCGCAGTTTCAACAAAAGAGTTGAATTTTCAATGGAGAAAGACTTTTCAATCAAGAATGAAAAAAAATCAACCAAATTGTTGAATTTGCAAGAAAAAATATCCATTTTCTAAAATAAATGTTGAAATTTCAATCATCTAAATATTAATTTTCAAGAACAACGTTAACTTTTAAACTCAATGGTTATAGTTGCTATACAGTTGATGAATTTTCAAGAAAAAAATACGACTTTTCTACAAAATAGTTTAATTTTCAATCCGAAAATATGATATTTTCAACAAAAAGGTTCATTCTGGACCGAACCGTTGTTAGTTATTTCAACAAAATAGTTTTTTTACAAAACTGTTGAAAAACCAAGATAAAATGACGAATTTTTAAAAAAAAAGTTAAATTTTTATTCCGAAGATACAAATTTTCAACCGAAAAGTAAATTTATAACTAAATAAATGAGTTTTTAACAAATTAGTTGAATACTCAACCAAATAGTTGACTTCTAAACCAAAAAAGAAGATATTAAAAAAAAGAGATTAATTTTCAACCAGAAAATATGAATTTTTAACCAAATAATTAAATTCATTGCCAAAGTAGTTGAATTTTATTTCAAAATCATAACGTTTTTTAATAGAGAAGGTAGATTTTCAATCAAAAATTAAATAGTTAAATTTTCAGTAAAAAAAAATTATTTAAAAAAATCGTAACCAAGTAGGCAAATCTTCTTCTTTAACGAACAAATATTTTTATTTTAAATAGGAAACTTTTGCAATCAACTGAAGAAAAACCAATTTTTTTAAGCATAACAGTTGAATTTTCAACAAAAAAGTTAATTTTGAACTAAATAAACTAAATAACATTTTTAAACTAAACCACATAAATGACTTTAACCAAAAAAAGCGAAATTTCTCCAAATAGTTAAATTTTTAATCAAATAGTTCAATGATCCACCAAAAAAGCTAAATTTTTTATCTAAATAATAAAATTTTCAACCAAAAAAGGCACATTTTCAAGCAAAATAAAATAGTTAAATTTTTAGTAAAAATATTAATTGAAATAAGAAATTTCAACCAAATTAAGCAGGCTTCTTCTTTTACCACAAAATATTTCTTTTGATCAAACACCATTGAAGTTAGCTCAGAAGACAAATTTTCTACGCAAAAGAGTTGAATTTTCAACCTAAAAAATGAGTTTTCAACCAAATAATTAAATTTTCTACCCAGCTGTCGAAATTTCAAGGGAAAAAGACGAATTTTATAAAAAATAAGAACTTAATTTCTATACAAATAGTTTTATCCTCAACCAAAATAGATTGTGTTTTAACCAAGCAGTTGAACTTTCAATAAAAAACGATAAATTATTAAACTAAAAAAAAAATTTCAGCTAAGAAAGATTTTTCAGTAAAAAACGAAAAAAAATCAACAGAATTGTAAAATTTGCAAGCCAAAAATGCGATTTTTATACAAAAAAGTTTATTTTCAACAAAAATTGTTAAATATTTAACCAAAGAAATGAATCTTGAAGCCAAAAGATGACTATTTACAATTTGTGGAACTTTGAACTAAGTAGTTCAACTTAAAATCCCAAAGTTTCCGAACAATAAAAAAAAAAGAATTGTCAACGGAAATTTTAATAGCTGTAATTTCAACCACAAGAGGTTTTAATGGTGAATAAAAAACGGGTAAATTCCAACAAAGCAGACGAATTTTTAACTAAGTTTTAATTAATTCATTTAAAAAAATAAAAACTACAAGAATTTTTATCCAAACAGTTGAATTTTCAACCAAATCATTATATTTTGAACCAAGCGAAATGACTTCTGAACCAACAATATAATAGTAGACTTTTCCATTAAGAAAAATTAAGTTTCAATAAAAAAAGATGAATTTTCGAGAAAAAGATGAATTCGAAACTTTTTAAATAAAAAAACTCTTGAATTTCATCTAAAAAGAAGATTTTTTCAAAATACTTGAAGCCTCAAGCAAGACGAATTTTCAACAAAAGAGTAGAATTTCCAACCAAGGAAGATTTTTCAGTCCTGAAAAAAATTCCAATCCTAATGTCGAATTTTCAAGAAAAAATAATGATTTTTTTACAAAATACTTGAATTTTCAAAACAAAAATAAAAATTGCAAAAAAATAACATTTATGACCAAAAAGACGAATTCTAAATCAAAAGTATAAAACTAGACTTTTTAATGAAATAGAATTAACTTTATGCGAAAAATAGTTGGATGTTTTTATTGGGATCTATTAGTACGCATTTAAGCTAAAAAATTAGTGAGGGTTTCCAAGCCTATGAAAACGTTAATTAGGTCGCTCAAACCTCCCCCTCCCATATTTTTCTTCCTATACTTCCCCTCCTCTTTTTTCACCAGTTGCCCCGTCTTCCCAAATTCTTCCTCCCCTAAGTCCCCCTCTCACTTTCCCTCCTATACTCACCTTGATTTATAATTATTTCCCCTTCTTTCCCTCGCTTACAATGAACTCTCCTACTACTCCCTAATTTATCCTCTCCTTATTACTCCTGACTTTCCCTATTTTCCTTCCCTTTATTTCCCATACATCACCTACTTCTTCGCCCCTAATTTTTCCTTACTTCTCGCTGCTTTCCCTACCCTGATTTCCTATGACTTCTCCTATTTTCCTTTCCTTCCTTTTTCGTACCCACCCTTCTTTCACTTATCGTAACTGGCTCTATTTCCCCTTATTTCCCATCATTTCCCCCGCATTGGGAAAAAGTCGGACGGACAACCGATCGAAACTATAAGTATACGTCTTTCTGCCCGGGGCTATGTTACCCTAAAAGCGAGAAAAAGGGGAAGTTTATTGAAGACAGAGGAAAAAAGAGGAATTCTTAAAAAAAGGAGAATAGGGGAAAGAGTGTGAAGTCTGAAATAAAATCTCTGCTAAAAGAAATTGAATGAATCTTCTTATTTGTTCCTTTAATTGTTTCAGACTGGTGCAAAGAAGGACAATTCGTTTGTGGAAACAGTAGATTCTGCATCGACCAAAATAAAGTTTGCGATGGCACCCGAGATTGTCCAGCAGGTGAAGACGAGAAAAAATGTGCTGCCTTGATAGACGGAAGCGTGGACCAGTATTTCGAAAAGAAAAAAATTCCTCAACCTTTTCTCCACTCAGGAAAGAATGGGAATCCTGAAGGATTATTAGTTGAACATGAACCCAAGATTTTTGAAAGGCGCTCTGATGACGATCAGTTGGCTGTCGAATCTTCTCTTCTTGATGCAACTACTACCGGAAGTGAGGACAAAATCCGAGCAGAAAAGCTGGTGGACTTTAAGGATGGTTTTAACTTTACTCAAGCGGAGGATAAAAATTTCAAAGATGTAGTTTCTGGGAGAGAAATAGCTTCCAATTCTAAAACCAATCTGATATCTGGAAACTCCTTTCAGACGAGTACAAAGGGCGGAACTTCCTTTATTAAAAATAGCATTCCTCGAGAAGTAAATAGCTACAATGATAGGGGATTTTTGCATGTCAGGAAAAATGGAAAGTGGGGAAAACTTTGCCTAAATGGGGTGAATAGTTTGCTGGAGGAGAGGCAGACAATGTGGACTGTTGAAGATTTGGGAAGAGCTGTCTGCAAGGCGATTACTTATCAGTGAGTTTAAAAAATTCTGGTGCCATTTAAAAATTACGTCACGTTATTCAAAGTTTTCTTCGATTTCATTTGATCTTAGATTTTAGAAACAAAAGAAGTATGATTTTACAAACAAAAGAGATAAATTTGCAGAGAAATAGTTGAATTTTTAAGCTAAAAATTCGAACCTATTGGGAAAAAGTTGATTTTTAACAAAATAATTGAATTTTTAATCAAATGGTTTAATTTTAAAGCTACAAAGATGAATTTTCAACTAAATGTTCGATTTTTCAAACAAACAGATGAATTTTTTATAAGTCATTTTCAATGTTTAACCAATAAGTTTTATATAAAAAAGACGAATTTTCATTGCAAAAAGATAAATTTCTAATCTACAAAAAAAGAATTTTCAACAAAGAAGTTGAACTTTTAAATAAAAAAGATGATTTATTACCAAAATAGTTCAACTTTGCACAAAATATTTGAATTATTAACCAAGTAATTGCATTTTAATTATATAAATGCGAATTTTCAACCAATTGGTGAAATATTCAAACAAAAAGATAAATTTTTTAGAAGAAGTTTAAATCTTAACCAAGAAAGATGACTTTTTCAACGATATTTTTTCTACCAAAAAAGATGCATTTTTAATCCAAAAGATGGATTTTCAGTCCAAAAAGACAAATTTTCTAAGAAAAAGATTAATTATCAACAAAACAGTTGAATTATTAACAACAAAATTTATTTTTGATTTAATAATTGAATTTTCTAATACAAAAATGAATTTTCAACCAAACGGTTGATTTGTCGACGAAAAAATAAATTATCGACCAAACATTTTCATTTACAGTCAAATCAAGCAAAAGATAAAAATTAACTTTTAACAAATTAGTTCAATTAAAAAAATTATAAACCAAATAGTTTAATTTACCATCAAATATTTAAACTTCCAAACAAAACTGACAAAATTTCCAAAAAAGTAATTTAATTTTTGACCAAATAATTGAATTTTCAACCCAGCAAGACTAATTTTCGCGAATAGAACAACAAGGGTTGAATCTAAAAGCTAAAAAAAAGACGAATTTTTTATGATAGTTGGATCTTCTACCAAAAAAGACGAAGTTTCAATCCCAAGAAGAAAAAAGTTTAAAGCAAACAGATAAATTTTCAACAAAGAAGTTGATTTTTAAAACAAAAAAAATTAATTATTAAAACAATATTTGAATTTTGAACGAAATAATTAAATTTTCAACAAAATACTTGAATTTTCTACCAAAAAAGATGAACTTTCGACTAAGTAGTCGAATTTTTAAACCATAAGACTCAACTTCAACCAAAAAAGTTGTATTTTCAACCGTTGAAGTTTCTAGAAAAAAAGATTAATTTTTTAGAAGACAGTTAAATTTACTTTGAATTCAAAAGGACGAAATTTTAATAAAGCAATTTAATTTTTGAACAAAAAAAGAATTATTAACAAAATAGTTGAATTTTCTACAAACAAAATTATCTAATAAATAGTGGAAATTTCAAGCAAAAAAAAACTATCTTAAAAAAATTTGAAATCTTAACAAAATAATTAAATTTTAAAGTAAATTGAAGATTTTTTTGTATAAAGAGGTTGAATTGTTGACCAGGAAAGACCTTTCCATCAATAGAGTATAAAAATTAAAACAAAATTGTTTAATTTTCAGATTGAAAAGGCGAATCATCTGCGTAATAGTTGAGTTTAAAAAAAGTTAATTTTGAAGCAAATAGTTGAATTTTTTATGAAAATAATTTAATTTTTAACCGAACTAAACGAGCTTTTAACAAAACAGTTGAATTTTGAAGTGAAAAATACTTATTTTTAATAAAAAGTTAATTGATAACCAAATATGTGTATTTTTCACTAAAATCGATAAATTTTTAACCAGAAATGAAAAAGAAATAATTTTCAACCAAATATTTGAAGTTTATTCTAGAAACGATCAGTTTTTAACAAAAAATGGAATAATTAAATTTGAAATTAAAAAATGTATTTTCAACCAAAAAAGAACGATTTTTCAACAATAGTATATTGTGCAACGAGTGGTATAAGTCAAAGATATTGGATAAGTATGCGATTCCACGAGCGTGCAGTTTGTCGCGCGAGCGCAGCGAGCGCGAATAATAGCTTTGGCGCGACATTCACACGAGTGGAATCGCTGTCTCCTACGAGATGCACATTAAACTTTGTCCAATAATCCGCGAGAGAAATGCGGCTGAGGAGATTGTCGAGAGTGAACGAAGTTGTCGATTTCT
>JAWWLR010000034.1:84716120-84729514 GCA_035041075.1 Acraspis erinacei | reverse complement strand
GCAATCAGCACTAGCTGAGCATCATATCGAAACTGCACATAACATTTGATTCGGAAAAACATCCGTCATCGCAAAACGGAATATTTTTCCAAGAAAATATAGAAAAGAAATCGAAGTCTTAAAACACCCTACCAACTCCAATAGGGACAATGGATATATTACCTCTCCAATTTGGCTTCGTATCTTCTACGTTAAAAAAAAAGCATCAAATGAAACAACGGGAACATTCGTAGTTTTGCACACGATTGAAACCCAAAACACCTTCTTTTTATTATTATAAAATGTAGTTCAGGACGCTTATTGTGAAAAAAAAGTCCTAAAAACTTTTAATAAAAGTATATTATAATTTTTTATAGAAATAGATAAATAATTAGTTAGATTAGTTTATTATTGGTATCTCAGTGCTTTGAATCAGAATCAGTTTTGAGATTTTCGACTCAAAATCCCGATTTTTTTTCTTCTCGATATTTATTAATGATATAGTTCACCTGAACCTGTTTTAATAAAAGCTGGAACTCTCTCGAAATCAAATGGAATGTATCACTAACTAAAAATGTTTTTTTATAGAGCACAATACACTTCCCGTTTCGAATGCATATTTTGAAGGTGTCTGACTAGCTCAAAATTGTTCTTGCGCAAAAAGGTCTAAACGCTTCTTGTAAAAGTATCTCAGAACGCTTCTTGTAGAAAAAGGTGTATAGTAAAAAAGCTGACTACTCCGATTTATAAAGCATCTTTTAAATGTAGCCAAAAAAAGTGATGCATTCTAAAAGTGTTCGAAAAAGTTAAAAATTTTCTTAATGCATGTTCAAATTAATTCAAAAGGTCAATGAGATCGAGAATCTTAAATAAAAATCTTCAATAATTATTTAGTTCATCTGAAAACTTTTGAATAAAATCTCGAATTCACGACTCAAGATTGTGCATTTTTTTCAAATATTCTCGATCTTCCTTAATTGTTCCTTAATCTCGAATTTTTATCGAAACCGTATGAAATGCGTTGCTAGCTCAAAATGTTTTTCCTTGTTTGTTGTTTTCTGTTTGAAAAAGCTCAAAAACCTTCGCAGTTCGAACACATCTGGTGAAGATGTCTGACTAGCTCAAAATTCTTCTTGCGTAAAAAAGTTTAAACGCTTCTTGTAACAGTAACTCAAAACGCGTCTTATAGTAACAGAAGTATATTAATAAAAACAGCTAACACCTCTAAATTAGAGGGCATCTTGTAAAATTAGCTAAAAATAGTGATGCATTCGAAAAGTTTTCAAGAAAATTTGAGATTTTCCTTCAAACATGTTCAGGTGAACTCAAACTTTATGGAGATCAAGAATCTCGAATGAAAATATCAATATTCTCGATTCGACATCCCGATATTTTTAAGATTCTCGATATTACTAAATTATTTAGATGCTTCGGACATGTTTCAATACAATTTTGAATTTTTGTTAAATTGTCTCGAATTCATTACTAGGTAAAAAACAATTAAAAAATAAACTCAAAACGCTTCAGCAGTGCAAACGCATTTAATAAATCTGCCTGACTGGTCTAGCTCGTCAGAACTCCTATTCTCTTACCTAATTTAAATAAAACTACTTCCGTTTGTGTTATTGAACCCTCGTTACTGGAATCTTCACTTTCTTTTTGAGGAATATCTCCCTTTCATGTCAAACCTTAATGATCGCCGGTAACGAGATCTTCGACGTCACTTGCGTGTTACAAACACGCCTTTATCATAAGGACATGCGTGCAGAAAAATGCACGATCACGCACGTGCGTGACCTTCAATGCGTACAACCAGAAATATCCTAATTGGCATAGATTCCAATCGCAAAAAGACAGTAGGAAAGATAATTTTTATATCAGGATAATTTTTATGATTTACAGTACCCATTCCACTTATCGCGTAAGTCTGGACTGGGATTCCCGTTAAGTGAGTTCCCGCGCCACATCAAAAAGCAGTTAATTTTTAAACCCACAAAGATCATTTTAACAAAGTAGAATCTTAATCTTGTAACAGTTTAACGCAGAATATTTAACGAACGGAATCAAACAATTCGAAATCAATATTAAGATATTCTACTTCTACAATACTTCTGCAATACAAGCGTGAGGTAAAATGGCAAACGGGGTATTTGAGTGAGGAAATTGCAATACATGTATTGCAAGTGTTGTAAATCGTGAAGTCACCGTTCAGCATTCTACTACATGTATTAGAGCGTTATAAGACGAAAATTGTGCACAAGGAAATCACGGAATTAATGGAATTCAAGAAATTTACGGATTGCACGGCATTCAAGGAATTCCCGGAATTCAGGAAATCCATCAAATTCACGAAGTTCATGATATTCACGGAATTTATAGAAATGAAGGAATTCACGTAATCTATGGAATTCGCAAAATTCATTAAATTCACAGAAGTCAAGGATTTCGCAGACTTCATGGAATTCCAGGAGCTCACGAAATTCATGAAATTAACAGAAGTCACGGATTTAATAGAATTCAAGGAACTCGCCAAATGTATGGAATTCACGCAATTAATAGAATTTAAGGACTTAAAGGACTTCACCAAAATCACGAAATTCATGGAATTAAAGGAATTTTCGAAATCTATGGCATGAATAAAATTCACGCAATTAATGGAATTCAAGGAGTTAATTATTATTATTATTACACCATTAATCCGTTTCCCTTTCGGAATTCTAGGAATTCATGGAATTGAATGAATTCACGGAATTTATAGAATTCAGGGAATTTATGGAATTCACGGAATTGATGGAATTCACTTAAATCACGGAATGCAAGAAATTAACTGCAATCACGGAATTCACTGGATTTTCTTAATTCACGGAATTTATGGGATTCAAGGAATTATCATAATTCACAGAGTTCATAGAATTGAATGAATTCAAGGAATTTATAGAATTCAGGTAATTCACGGAATTTGTGGAAGTCAAGAAATTCACTGAAATCACGGAATTCAATAAATTAACTACAATCACGGAATTCACTGGATTTTCTGAATTCACAGAATTTATGGGATTCAAGGAATTATCAGAATTCACAGAATTCATAGAATTGAAGGAATTCGTGAAATTAATGAACTTCAAGGAATTTACGGAATTCATAGAGTTCATGGAATTCCTGGAATTCGCGTAATTCAAGAAATTCAAGGAATTAAGGGAAAACGCAGAATTCATGGAAATGAAGAAATTTACGTAATTTAGGGAATTTGCGTAATTCACAGAATTGAAGGAATTAGTTGAATTCATAGAATTTCACGAATTCGTTAAATTCCGTGAACTGCTTGAATTCCGTGAATTCCATGAATTACATAGATTCCGCGACATCCGTGTATTCCATGATTTCCATGGATTCCGCGTATTCCATTAATTCCATTATTTCCGTGAATTCCGGAAATTCAAAGAATTTTCGAATTACATAACCTCCGTGAAGTCTACTAATTCCGTAATTTTCTTGAATATTATTAATTTCTTGAGTTCCGTGAATTCCGTGAATTCGTTAATTTACGTGAATTTTTTATTCCGAGAATCCCTTAATTTTCGTGAATTTCTTGATTTTCTTGAATTCCGTGACTTCCGTAAATTCTCCGATTTTCTGAATTCCGTGAATATAGTAAAATCCGTGAATTTGTTGAATTCCGTCAATTTCACGAATTTGGTGAATTTCTTGAGTTCCGTGAATTCCCTGATTTTATTCAGTTTATACAAAATTTTATGTTAAAAATATTACAAGATTAAAATGCTGCGGTATTTGAATTTTATTGATGAAGGAAAATTCTAAATTAGTCAAGGGAAAATCAGGGCTTTTTTGTCGAAAAAAATTAATAAATTCGCAACGAATAATGTTACCAAATTTTCTATTCTAATTATGAAAAACTCTAAAAATTATTTTTAGTACATTCTTCTTTTTTAACTTTGAAGAGCGAACTTTTAAATTGTGGATTTTTTCTGTATGTTCGGGATATCATACAAATTTCAGTCTGCAAAAAAAATCTCACAGAACAAAAAATTTCAGTAAGTTGTTCTTATAATAAAAAAAAATTCAAAAATAAATTATGATTTAATTAAAGGAAAATCACTTTTCCAAATTGAGCAAAATTATTAAAATTTCGAAAATTTGAATTTTGCTACGATCAAAAGTAAATTCCTGGTTTTAAAATATATAATAAAAATAAATAAATATATAATATAATAAATATATAATAAAATATATAATTATATAATCTGAAATATTTCTCTATAAAAAAATAAATGAAACATATAATTAAACAATACATACCATTATATTATAAAAAGAAATTCCAACAGCCAAAACTTATCACTATGAAGGTTTTGAAATGCGAAAAAAGTACACTAATGTAGGATGAATCTTCTTCTTTATTAAGAGATAATAGATGTTAAATAGATGACACATGAGTGAAAGTAATCTCCACACAAACGAAGACTGGCCATCGACAAAAAACGCAGGCTAAATTAAAAAGTTAGAAATAACATTAAAAACTCTTTGAATCAAACGACTTAGAACTTAATAATGTAATTAAAAAAAGGCTTTTCACAAGAATTATTATTTAGTCCTTTCTTTGCTAATCTAATCTTCATTTTCTTACGTGACTCGCATTATGCCAAGACGAAGAACATTCACACAATTCGGCATCAATCAATCAGTTGATTAATTAATTCAGATCAACTTTCGATATTTCCTGCACACGATTTTTGACCTTTGCTCGATTCGAAACAAGACTTTAATTTTAAAAATGCGTCGATAAAGTCGATGAAATGCAGAGGAAAACGCTAGGAAAATGCACGTTTTAAAGCGATTTAAATTCCCGCTACTTAATACTTAATTTAAAACAAATTCCTTCTTCTGTAAACGAAAATTTCTATTGAAATTCAGTCTAAAGTTTTTTTTCGGTTAAAAACCGATTGACATTTCATATTGAAATTGTGCGAGGAACAAAAATGTTCCGTATCGAAATCGTGTGAATTTTACAATTTCTATTTTTTTTTCCCCCCCCCGATTCCTTCGTATAAAGATTATTCAATTCAATTTCTCCTAGAAGCCACTAAGTGTGAGCTATTCGAATTTTTTGTTTTTTCTATTAAAAAAAGGGAAGAAAACAATTCCGTGGCGAAAAGGTCGTCATCTCTAAAAATCGCGAGTCTGGACAAAAGTCCGATTACGATAGAAAATTGTGTAAATGTATAAAAGTGCGGGAAGAGAAAAGTGAAACTTTTGTCAGACCGCATTGAACACCTTTTAACTTTAGTTTATATGTGTAGTACTCCGCCCTTTTCGAGAACTTTGGGCGGAATACTCATAGTACTCTGCCCTTTCCGAGAAATTTGGGCGGGATACTCATAGTACTCTGCTCTTTTCGAGTAATTTGGGCGGAATACTCATAATACTCTGCCCCCTTTCGAGAAATTTTGGCGGAATACTCATAGTACTCTGCCCTTTTTGAGTAATTTGGGCGGAATACTCATAGTACTCTACCCTTTTCGAGAAATTCGGGCGGAATACTTCGTGTACATTTTGATAAAAACCTTTGCGAGCAGTCGTAAGTAAACTACTTAATCTCAATTCAACTTTGTTCTATTCTGCTTAAAACGATCCTATTCTCTTTCATGCTAGTCATGATGAAAAGTGACTTTTTCAAAGTGCTACACTTGATATAAACATTGTCTATAGCTTAGCTGTACGATTTCAGAAGTTTTTTTTTTTGCAACACAGCAAATCAGGAACAAGGTGTGTTGATTATAGCACAAATTTTTGCAATTAAAGTCACAAAATTCAGTAGCGAATCTTTCGCAAATCAATCGCAATTCCACAATATTATAGACCGAATCAGCCCATCGTTTCGTAATCCTAGGACCTTTACGAGTTTCCTCGTAAGGCTTATTTGAAATGAAAATAAATTACGTACCATCGAATTGATGGTTTCGAAGTTATCGTATTGCTAATTAATTGTAAAATTAGAGTCGGATTTTTAGACTAAAAAGTCGAAAAATTCCAAACTTAGCCGAGTGAATCGACAGCGATCGTGGAGAGTCCCTTGGGATTTACAGTCGTTTTGAATTGTTCTGGCACGGGGTACTCGGTCTGTGAAACAAATTTCAGAAATTGTTAAATTTCCATTTTTCTTTCCTCGATTTTATTATTACTTTTTTTCTTTTTAATTTAAATAAAATTCGAGGCCTCGGACATACTTCAAAGATAAAAAAAACAGTGTAAATGGTGCTATAAATTTGAAATGTCTGGAATTAAAAATTTATAAAAAATATCCAGTTTTCTGTAATAATATATTAAAAGTATTCAAAATAAACTTCAATTTTTGTTTGAAAATCTATTCTTCAGTATATAAAGTATATCAATTCTTGTTTACTTCTTTTTGTTTTTGTTGAAAGTTCATTCTTTTCGATTGAAAAGTTTATTCTTAAATTTTTGGCTAAGAGTTCATCTTCTTTGATTAAAATTTTTATTCATTGGTTCAAAATTCAATTATTTTGTTTCAAATAGAATAATTTCGTTAAAAATTCTAATATTTTGTGGATCATTATCTTTTTTATTTGAAAATTAATTTCTTTCTATACAAATTTCACCTTTTATGGTAAAAATACAACTGCCTGTTTAAAACTTAACTTTTTTTTGTTGATAAAAATTAAATAATTTTCTTGAAATTTCAACTATTTTGATTAAAATTCCTATATTTTTATTGAAAATTTAACAATTTAATTGATCTTTTTTTTCTTTCTTGACTAAGAAAGTTTTTTTTTGTCAAAAGTTCAACTATTTTGTTAATCATTATCTTTTTGATTTGAAAATTAATTTCTTTCTATATAAATTCCAGTTTTTTTGTAAGAATGAAACAGTTTGGTTAAAAATAACCTTTTTCGTTTAAAAATTAACTTTATTCTTAAAAATTAAACTGTTTTGTGAAAAATTCGTACTTCCAGTTAAAAAAGTTGTGTATTTTGTTGAAAATTCGTCTTTTTTGGTAGAATATAAATTTTGTTTTCTTATAAACGTAACTTTTTGTATGAAAATTAATCCGCATTAGTCAAGGATTCAATTCTTTTCTTGAAAATTCGTCTTTTTAGCTTGACAATTCAAGAATTTGATTGCCATTTTCTTTCTTTCTTGATTAACAAATTTTTCTTTCAAATTCGTATTTTTTGTAAAATAAACATTTCTCTAGTTAAAAATAAAACTGTTTAGTTGAAAGTCCTTTCTTAAAAGTTTCTTTTTGTTTAAAGATTGACAATTTTATCTGCAAATTACTTGTTTTTTTTTTGTTAAAAATTAAATTATTTTGTTGAAATTTCAACTATTTTGATTAAAATTCCTATTTTTGGATTGAAAATTTAATAATTTAATTGATCTTTTTTCTCTTTATTGACTAAGAGAGTTTTCTTTTTGTTAAAAATTCAACTATTTTGTTAATCATTATCTTTTTGAAAAGATGTGTATTTTGTTGAAAATTCTTATTTTTTGCTAGAACATAAATTTTGTTTTCTTATAAACGTAACTTTTTGTATGAAAATTAATCCGCAATAGTCAAGGATTCAATTCCTTTCTTGAAAATTCGTGTTTTTAGTTTGACAATTCAAGAATTTGATTGCCATTTTCTTTCTTTCTTGATTAACAAATGTTTTTTTTTAATTCGTATTTTCGGTAAAATAAAAATTTCTCTTGTTAAAAATAAAACTGCTTAGTTGAAAGTCCTTTCTTAAAAGTTTCGTTTTGTTTAAAGATTGGCAATTTTATCTGAAAATTCGTTTTTTTTTTGTTGTTGTTAAAAATTAAATTATTTTGTTGAAATTTCGTCTTTTTAGCTTGACAATTCAAGAATTTGATTGACATTTTCTTTCTTTATTGATTACTAAATGTTTTTATGAAATTTTCTTTCAAATTCGTATTTTTTGTAAAATAAAAATTTCTCTAATTAAAAATAAAACTGTTTAGTTCAAAGTTCCGCAATAGTCACGGATTAAATTATTTTCTTAAAAATTCGTTTTTTAGCTTCAAAAGTCAACAATTTGATTGAAATTTTCTTTCTTTATTGATTACCAAATGTTTTTATGGAATTTTCTTCAAACTTAGCATTTTTTTTGTAAAATAAAAATTTTTCTAGTTAAAAATAACACTTTTTAGTTGAAAATTAGTCTGCTTTAGTTGGGAATTCAAGTATTTTCATGAAAACTCTTATTATGTTGAAATATCACCTGTTACATTTATCGTTGAAAGTTACTTTTTTAGGTGGATAGTACTTTCTTAAAAGTTTCATTTTGTTTAAAGATTGGCAATTTTATACGAAAATTCGTTGTTTTTTTCTTTTTTGAATTAATTATATTAATTAAAAAGTAAATTATTTTGGTGAAATTTCAACTATTTTTATGAAAATTGCTCTTTTTGGATTGAAAATATAACAATTTAATTGATCTTTTTTTTCTTTCTTGACTGACAAAGTTTTTTTTTTTGTAAAAAATTCAACTACTTTGTTAATCATTAACTTTTTGGTCTCCAAATTAATTCCTTTCTATAGAAATTTCACCGTTTTGTTAAAATGCAACAGTTTGGTTAAAAATAACCTTTTTCGTTTAAAAAAAACTTTATTGTTAAATAATTAATATTAACTATAACTGTTTTGTGTATTCATTAATTAATTTCTTGAAAATTCATATTTTTGGCTTAACAATTCCACAATTTAATTGAATTTTTTTCTTGATTAACAAATGTTTCTTTGGTTTAAAATGTAAATATTTGTTCGTTTGTATTGGTAAATCCAACTGTTTTGATTTTTTAATATTTTTATGTTGAAATATCATCTATTACAAGTTCCGTCGAAAACGATATTTTTAGGTGGAAAATACTTTCTTAAAACTTCATTTTTTGCCTAAAAATTAACAACTATAGTTGAAAATTCGTTTTTTGTTGTTAAAAATTAATTTTTTAAACTGAAAATTAAAATTATTTTGTTGAAAATTCAATTCTTTTATTTGAAAGTAATACTTCTTGGTTGAAAGTTTAACAACTTGATTGATATTTTTTACTTTCTTAACTAACAATTGCTTTTGGTAAAAAATTGAACTATTTTGAGGATCATTTATTTTTTTGGTTTGAAAATTCATATATTTCTGTAAAAATGTCACCATTTTTTGTAGAAAATGAAAACGTCTGGTTAAAAAATAATTTGCTACAATAATTTTGTGAATTCTACTTTTTTTCTAGAATATAAATTTTTGTTGTTTAAAAATGCAACCATTCGGTTGAAAAGTAATCTGTCTTAGTTGAAGAGTCAAGTATTTTCTGAAAAATTTCTTCTTGATGGTTAAATCCAACCTTTTCTTTGATGTAGCTAAAAAAAATGTGGTTTATTCTTAAAAAATCTACTCATATATTACAATTTCAAATTACGATCTTAAATAACATATTTTTGCTGTTAAAATAATACTTACTGGTTAAGAACGCAAGTGTTTTGATTAAAATTGGTCTTTTTGGATTGAAAATTCAACAATTTGATTAATTTTTTTTCCCCCGACTAACTAATTTTTCTTGCTTTAAAATTCTCTTCTTGGTATAAAAATTTAAACGTTTTCGTAAAAAATATAACTGCCTGGTTTAAAATTAATCTGTTTCGGCTGGAAATTAAATTTTTGTTTAAAAAATCCATTCTTCTGAAGAAAATTTGTACTTTCGGTTCGAAAATTTATGTATTTTTTGGAAAATACTTATTTTTTAGTACAATTAT
Source organism: Acraspis erinacei (assembly GCA_035041075.1). Lineage (NCBI taxonomy): Eukaryota > Metazoa > Arthropoda > Insecta > Hymenoptera > Cynipidae > Acraspis > Acraspis erinacei. Next base: position 84,719,748 of record JAWWLR010000034.1, on the reverse strand, counting down.
TTTTGGTAGAAAATTCAATTTTCTGATAAGAATTTAAGCATTTTGTAGAAAATTAGTTTTTTTTTGAAAATTAATTTAACTAACAAAATTCAACAGCTTCAATTTTCTTTTTAAAGTTTTTTTTGTAGTTAAAAAAAATTTTTAATAAAAAAAAATAACGGCTCAAGCTATTCAGTTACAAAATTATGTAATTTGTTAAAAATTCGACATTTTTGGTCAAAAATTAATATCCTGGTAGATAATTCAACTTTTTAGTTAAAAAATTATGTATTTTTTTTTTAATTCGTCTTTTCTGGTAGAAAATTAAACTTTTTGTTTTGAATCTTTTAGTAAAAAGTTAATCTCTTGTGTTTAAAATTAATATTTTTTGTTGAAAAATGTATTATTTGATTGAAAGTTCAACTAATATGTAGAAACCTTTCTTTTTAGTTAAATATATAATTGTGTCATTGAAAATTAAACTGTCTTGATTACGAATTTACTTGGTTAAGCAAATTTTTTTCAAGGAAAATTAAAGAAATTGTGTCCTTATTTGACAATTTTTAGAAAAAAGTGTCTTCAGTGTCATTTTTTTCGAAATACTAGCAAAATAGTGTTATCGTTAAAAAAAAATTAAATAGTATAAAGAGTGTGGTGAGTTCGAGGCCCGAATGGTGTCCAAATTATATAGTTAGATTTTCTGTTTTTTTAAAGAAAAAAAAATCCTCTTTTAAACAGAATTTCAAAATTACATTTGAAACGTTCAATGTTAAAGAGGAATTTAAATGTTGACTTATTTCCTATTTAATTTTTGAACATTTAAATAGTAAATAATAATGAAAATGGGTAAATCTATAATTATGAATTGTAGAAAAACGACTTACGTAATCGCCATTTCCTTTAGGAACCATCACGTTCATTTCACTTGATTTACTAGAAATAATTTCCACAGCAAGCGATTCGGGACTTAAATACATCTGGCAACCGTCTGTCTTATCGACGGAAATCGTCGGCACCTTTCCAAGTACCTGAAACGTAAAAAAAATCCAATATTTTAAAATAAAGATATATCAAACTCAATTTTAATAGTTTTTCTAATAACAGACTTCTTCAGTAAGCCTAAAAAATATTGTAGGGGATATATGGGACTTTTGAGGGATTCAAAAAATTACATAGATTTCAACTTTCAAAATAGAATATAAAATTAATATTAATATAATAGAACATTTTTGTATTTGATATTATCCATTTGCCTAAAATAATAGAAAAGCAAGGAAAATTTTGATAATTAATCAAAATATATATCTTCATAATTAATATATAATATTCAGCATAATAAAAAATTGTTAAAAAATTTGTTGTCTTCTTTGAAATTGACTGATTTCTGATTAAAACTACCAATTTCCGGTAAAAAGAAACGGTAAAATCAACTTCTTTGTTGAAAATTCCACTGTTTTGCAGAAAATTGGTATTTTTTTCACAAAAATTTATTTTTTTGTTTGTTAAAAATGCAAATGTTTACTTACAAATTCAACTGTTTGTAGAAATTGTACGATTTGGTTAAAAATGTATGAATTTTGTTGAAAATTTGTTTTTTTCTCGTTGAAAATGATTCTGTTTTAGTTGACGATTCAAGTATTTTGTAAAAAAAAATTCATTTTTGTTGATTAAATTGTTGGTTAAATACAACTATTATTTATTGTAAATTAAAATATTTTGTTGTTGAAATCTCAACTATTACATTTTTCGTTCAAACTACATCTTTTTAGATTTAAAATTTCATTTGCGGGTTGAAAGTTGAACTAATTTCTCAGAGTCATTTTTTTAAGTTGAAGATTCATAATTTTTAGTTGAAAATTCGTCTTTTTTTTAGTTAAAAATTAATGTTTCAAACTGAAAATGGAACTTTTTTGTTGAATATTCTACTGATTGGTTGAAAATTTAACTGTTTTGTAGAAAATTCGTCTAATTGGCTTCATAACTTAACAAATTTATCCGAAATTAAACTGTTTTGTATTAAAAAATTTTTATTGGAATTTAATTCTCTTGAAAAAATTTTAAATGCTCAATTTTTTGTTAAAAATTGATTTTTTAGTTTTTAAAATTTAACTATTCAGTTAAAAACTTTTTAAAAACGCAAAAAATATATACTAAAAATTAATCAAATAAAATGTAGACTAAGGTCACACTCATTAATCAAAATATTTAGTTAAAAATGTACGTAATTTGTTGAAAACCGTATTTTTTTATAGAAAATTAATCTTCTTGGTTGAAAATTCAACTATTTGATTACAAATTTATGTATTTTGTTAAAAATTCGACTTTTTTAGGTGAGGGCTCAAGCATTTTGTAGAAAATTCGTTTTTGTTGGTTAAATGCAACTTTTTTTATTGTAAATTAAAATATTTTTGTTAAAATCTCATCTATTACATTTTTTGTTGAAAAATCCACTTCTGGGTTGAAAGTTGAACTATTTTTTAAAATTAAATTTTGTTGAAAATTCAGGTAAGTGGTTGAAGATTCAACTGTTTTGTAGAATTCGTCTAATTGGCCTTGAAACTTAACAATTTTATGCGAAATTAAACTGTTTTGTATAAAAAATTTTTATTGGAATTTAATTCTCTTGAATAAAAGTTTAAATGCTCAATTTTTTGTTGAAAATTTATTTTTTAGCTTTTAAAATTTAACTATTTAGTTAAAAACTTTTAAAAGACGCAACAAATATATACTAAAAATTAATCTCATAAAATGTAGACTAACATCACACCCACTGTTCAAAATATACAATTAAATATTTACGTAATTTCGTGAAAAATAGTATTTTCTGGCAGAAAATTAATTTTTTTGGTACAAAATTTATGTAATTCGTTTCAAAGTCGTATGTCTTTTTTAGTTGAAAATCCATTTTTTTTTTGTTAAAAATTAATCTTTTGGTTAAAAATTAATCTATTTTAGTTGAGGATTCAAGTATTTTGTAAAAAATTAGTCTTTTTTTTGGTTCTAGACAATTGTTTTTTATTCTAAATTAAAATATTTTCTGTTGGAATCTCAGCCAATACATTTTTTGTTGAAAATAAATCTTTTTAGGTTGAAAATTCCACTTCTGGGTTGAAATTTAAACTACTTTCTTAAAAATTAATTTTTCTGGTTGAAGATTCATGATAATTTTACTTGGCATTCGTTTTTTTCTTTTGTTAAAATTAATTTTTAAACTGGAAATTGAACTATTTGTCTGAAAGTTCAACTAATTGGTTGAAAATAATCTGTTTTTTACTAAAAAATGATTCTCTTATATAAAAATTTAACTATTGAGTTAAAAAATTATGTAATTTTTTTTTAATTTTTCCTTTTCTGGTACTTTTAGGTACAATAAGGGCCAGGATCTTAAGTCTGTAATAATAATTTTGTTATTTTGATTTGTCGAATTTCGAAAGTTTTCAAATTGAAAAACTTGTCGACCCTGATTTTTTCAAAATTTGGAATTTTATTCGAATCTGTCAATGACTTGCAACTGTCATCGATTCATGGAACGATGGCTGAACTGGCCAAACTTTCGTCAGTTTTAATCCGTCAGAAACGACAAGTTCTCGACTAATTTAAAAGCAATTCCCACGCGCAGATTTATTTTTATGATTTATTCTATTCGTAA
>JAWWLR010000034.1:84680267-84693624 GCA_035041075.1 Acraspis erinacei | reverse complement strand
GCAAAAATATGAATCTTCAACCAGAAAATTAATTATTAACAAAATAATTGTACCCTCGAACAAAAATATTTAAACTTGCAACACAAAAAGACGAGTTTTAAATCAAATAAATTTAATTAATTTTCAACCCGAAATACATTAATTTTCAATGATTAAGAATATTTCACAATTTGCGAAATATTTGAAATCTTGTTGAAAATTTTAAAAACTTGGAAATATTTCTGAAATCTGTTAAATCTGCATGAAATATTTAATAAAATTTCTGGAATCGTTGCATAATCTGTTCAGACCTTGGAAATCTTTGTGAAGTATATTTGAAATTATTCTGAAAGCTTTATGAAATCTTGTAAAATATTTTAAAACCATTGAAATCTTTGTGAAATATTTGAAATTCTTGTGAACTTTTTTTAAATCTTGGAAATACTTGTGAAATCTTTTAAGTCTGTGCAGAAATATTTGTGAAGTCTTTTAAACTTCTGAAGCCAACAAAATAATTATTGAATTTTTTTAAAAATCTTTATGAAATAATTTAAAATCTTTGAAATTTTCGTGAAGTATTTTGAAATATTTTGAAATCTTTAAAATCTTTGTTATTTTACTAAAATCTTTGAAATTTTTGTGAAATCTTTCAAATCTTTGATATTTTTTTAAACCTTTTTAAATACTTTGAAATTTTTGTGAAATCTTTCTGAAGCCTTTGTGGATTCCTAGAAATCTTTATGAAATGAGTTAAAATCTTTGAAAATTTTCTGAAATAAATTAAAATTCTTTAAAATATTTTGAAACCTTTAAAATCTTTGAAATTTTTGTGAACTCATTTAGTCTTTAAAATTTTTGTGAAATTTTTGCGAAATACTTCAAAATCCTCGTTAAATGTTTTATTAAAAACTTTTAAATTTTTCTGAAATACTTTAAAATTCTTTAAAATATTTTGAAATCTTTAAAATCTTTGATATTTTTCTAACATTTTTAGAATCTTCGAAATTTTTATGAAATCATTTAAAGTGTTTGAAAATTTTGTCAAATTTTTGCGAAATACTTCAAAATCCTCGTGAAATGTTTTAAAATCTTTGATATTTGTCTCAAATCTTTGGAATATTATAACTATTGATATATTATGAAATCCTTGTCAAATCTTTGAAACCTTTTTTGACATTTTTTGAAATCTTAGAATTATTTCTGAAATCTTTTAAATCTGTATGAAATATTTGAAATTCTTGCGAAATCTTTAACAAAATTCGAGAAAAAAATAAATTTTGAAGCAAAAATGGAAGTTATATTTTCAAATAAAAAATTAATTTTGCACTATTAAAAAACGAATTTTCAACAAAATAATTAAATTTTCAACAAAGTAAATTAATTTTTACCCAAAAACTTCAGAAAAACGCCTTACATAATTTGGGGATGAGCCCGGAATTTCAATTTCAATTTGTGAAATATTTTAAATCTGCATGAAATATTTAATAAAATTTCTGGAATCTTTGCTTAATCTATTCACCTCTTTGAAATCTTTTTGAAGTATTTTGAAATCATTCTGAAAGCTTTATAAAATTTTGTAAAATATTTTAAAACCATTGAAATCTTTGTGAAATATTTGAAATTCTTGTGAACTTTTTTTAATTTTGGAAATACTTGTGAAATATTTTAAGTCTGTGTGAAATATTTGAAATCTTTATGAAATCTTTGTAATATTTGTGAAATCTTTTTAACTCTTTGCAATCTTTGATCGTTGACCTTTGATTTTTAGAAATCTTATAATCTTCGAAATGTTATAATAATTATTGATATATTATGAAATCATTATGAAATCTTTTGAAATCTTTAAAATCTTTGAAATTATCGTAAAATATTTGAACATTTTGTGAAATACTGTAAAATCCTCGAGAAACGTTTTGAAATGTTTTGAAACCTTTAAAATCTTTGAAATTTTTTGTAAATCTTTCTGAAGTCTTTGTAGATTCCTCGAAATCTTTATGAAATCATTTAGAATCCTTGAAATTTTTCTGAAATGTTTTGAAATCTTTAAAATCTTTAATATTCTTCTAAAATCTTTCGAAATTTTTGTGAAATCTTTCTGAAGTCTTTGTGGATTTCTCGAAATCTATATAAAATCGTTTAAAATCTTTCAATTTTTTCTGAAATACTTTAAAATCCTCGTGATATGTTTTGAAGTATTTAAAATCTTTGAAAGTTTTACGAAATACTTCAGAATCCTCGTGAAATGATACAAAAAATTTATTCTTTAAAAGCTTTGATATTTGTCTATAATCTTTTTAAAATATTATGGTAAATATTGATATATCATTAAATCCTTGTCAAATCTTTGAAATTTTTGTGACATTTTTTTAAACCTTTGAATTATTTGTGAAACCTTTTGAACCTAAGTTATAATACTTGAGTTATTAATATTTGAAATTCTTGTGAAACCTTTCAAATCTAAAATCTTCGTGATATTTGTCATATTTTGAAATTTTGTAAACACTATAAAACATTTGAAATCTTTTGAAAACCCTTTTGAAATCTTTCACATTTTTATACAATTTTTGCGTAATTTTTTTAAATAATCTTTTGAAATCCTTTAAACCTTTAAAAAAAATTTAAACTGTTGTAAAATATTTTCGAATCTTTGAAACATATTACACATTTCTAAAATGTTTGCGAAATCTTTGATATCATTCCAAAATCCTTGAAACCTTCCGAAATTTTTGTAAAATCCTTGAAATCTTTTCAAATTGTAAAATAGATATCTTTCGATTATTTTTGAAATCTTCAAATCTGATGTAGAGTCAAAAATTCGTGTGATCAACCCCTCAAAAAACATTTACAAATTTACAAACGAAAAGAAAAAGAAATAGACTCACTTCTAGTGATATTTTCTCCCTGGTTAATCTCGGCAAAAAGTGCACTTCTGTCGTCATTCTCAACTGCTTCAACTTCACCAACTGGCATTGAAGGTGGCGGGGGTGGAGGAAGTCCACCTGCAGGAGGTGGAGGAACAGATCCTCCTTTTGCCCAAACTAATCCCGTTGTATGATTTTTTCGCACATATTGCTGCAACTCGGTTAAAGTTTGTACCCAGGCTTTGGCCCACTCAACGTGCTTTTTGTCTCTGAGGATTAGAACATTTTTATTTTCATTTGTATCGGACTTTACGGCCAAAAATACTCTTAAAAAAGAGGAAGATATTATGTTTTTTTTTTAAATAAAATACGGAAAACTTTTGTTTTAAATAAAAAAAATCGTAGATGTCATATTGAATTCAATTTAAAATGCTGTAAATTCCTCAAATTTCAAGTCGAAATATATTTAATTTTCAACATAGATGAATTTCAAACCAAACAGTTATATTTTTAACCAAAAAAGTTAATTTTCTACCAGAAAAGGTCAAGTTGAATTTTTAGTTTAAAAAATAAATAATTTTCAAACCATAATTTTGGGTTTTAAAAAATGAAATAGTTGACATTTCAGCTGAAAAATTTAATTTTAAATAAAAAACAATTGAGCTCATCCAGAAAATTGAAAATTTCAACAAAGCAATTGATTTTGCAACAAAACAGTTAATTTTCAACCAAATAGTTGAATCTTCATGCCAAAAAAAGGAATTATCTACAAAAAAAGTTTAATTTTAAACCCAAAAATATGAATTTTCCACAAAAAAGTTCATTTTTGACCGAAATATTTTAATGTTCAACTCGAAAGATCAAATTTTCTACAAAACAACTGAATCTTCAACAAAAAAGTTAATTTTCATTCAAACAGTTGATTTTTTCTACTAAATTGTTAACTTTTCAACCAAGAAATATAAACTTTCAACAAAACCCTAATTTTCAACAAAATAGTTTAATTTTTAACTAAATATTTCAATTTCAAATCTACAAATATGAATTTTTAACCAAAAAGATTCAAGCTTTAAAAAACAGTTCCACGAATTTTTGGAAGACAATTGAATTTTCAATACAAAAGTTTATTTTCAATCAAAAAACGAATAAAAAAGGTTGAAGTTTCAACAAAATAATTGAATTTATAACCAAATAGTTGAATGTTCAACAAAAAAAAAAATTTTATTGAAGAGTAAAATCTTCTACTAAAAAAGTTTATTTTTAAACAAAGAAGATGAATTTTCAACAAATAATGAAATTTTTTGTTAAAGGGTTCTATTAATTCAGTTCACACGGAAATGAAAAAACAAAAAAAGTTTTAAACATAAAAATTTCAACCAAATAGATAAATTACCACCTTAACCAAGAAATATTTCAATTTGAAATAAAAAAACAGTTGAAATAAACTAAAGAAGCCGAATTTTCTATACAAAAGAATTGAATGTTTAACATTAAAAAACGAATTTTTAACCAAATAGTCGAAGTTTCTATAAAGAAAAAAAATGCAACCAAATTCTGAAATTTGCAAGTCAAAAATGCGCATTTTTAGAAAGGAAATTTATTTTTTATAAATTAGTTCAATTTTGCACCAAAAAAGAGTACTTTTCTACCAAAGTTGAATTTTCAATCCGAAAAGACGAATGTTCAACAAAACAGTTGAATTTTTGTCCAAAAAAGATGACTTTTTAAAACAAAAATTGAATTTTCAACCAAATGATAAAACTTTCAATCGAACCAGATGAATTCTGAATCAAAAATAGATTTTTTAGATTAAAATAATAAATAGATTTTAATTTAAAATAAAAAACAGTTAAATGTCACCAAAAAAGTCAAATTTTCAACATAACACTTGAATCCGCAACAAAAATAGTTTAATTTCAACTAAACAGTTAATTTTTTTTACCGAAATCGTATAATTTTCAGCCAAAAGGTATTACTTGTGAACAAAATTGTTGAAATTTCAATAAAACAATATCATTTTTAACTAAAAAAATTATTTCTCAACAAAAAATATAATAGTTCATATTGCAAACACAACAGATTTAAATTCAAAATAAAAAACAGTATCATTCGACTAAAAAAAAAGAGGAATTTTTCAACAAAAAACTTGAATCCGCAACAAAAATAATTTATTTTTCAACCAAATAGTTGCGTTTTTAACAACAAAAAATTGAATTTCGGTCTAGATATGAATTTCCAAACAAAAAACAAGAATTTTAAACAAAATAGTTAATTTTTTACCGAAATCGTTGAATTTTCAAAAAATAATAACATTTTCAACGAAATAATATCAATTTAAACCAGAAACATGAAGAAAATAACATTTGAAATCAACCAAATTTAATTTTTAACCTAAAAATTTCAACCAAATAGTTGAATTTCTTACCAAACTGTATGCATTTCAAGCCGCAAAGACGCATTTTCTAAAGAAGCAGTTGATTTCTTAATCAAAAAATGTCAAGAAAGAAAAAAATATAAATAAATATAAAGAAAGTTTATTTTCAACAAAATATGTAATTATTTTTTTAACAATCGAAATGAATCAACAAAAAAAAGACTTTTTATAAAGTAATGCAACTATCAACAAAGTAGTTCAATTTTTGATAAAAAATTTTTAACCAACATTTTTGGCCAAAAAGGATGGATTTTTAATAAAATAGTTGAATTTTCAACAAAATAATAATATTTTTAACCAAACGAGATGAATTCTCAACCACAAGTATAGTAGCCAGGCTTTTCCACTTAGAAAAAATAACTTTCAACCAAAAGAGATGAATTTTTTTAACGAAACAGTTGATTTTCTAACCAAAATGATGAATTTTCTCAATGAAAAATCTAATAGTTGATATTTCAACCACAAAGTATTTTAATTTAAAATAAAAAACAGTTAAATTTCACAAAAAAAGATGAATTTTCAACAAAAAACCTGAATCCGAAACAAAAATATATCATCTTGCAACCAAAGAATTGATTTTTTAACAAGAAAAAAAATTGAATTTCGATCAAGATATGAATTTTCATACCAAAAAGAAGAATTTTCAACGAAGACAATTTTTTCATTACTGGAAGAAAAAAATTGCAACTATATTGTTGAATTTTCAAGAGGAAATGTTAATTCTCAACAAAAAATGTAATGGTTCATATTTCAACCACAAAGTATTTCAATTAAAAATCTAAAACAGTTAAATTCCACCAAAAAAGACAAATTTTTAAGAAAATACTTAATTTCGAAATAAAAACAGATTAATTGCCAGTCAAATAGTTGCTTTTTTAACAACAAAATGCAATTTCTGTCAAGACATGAATTTTCAAAACAAAAAGAAGAATTTTCAACAAAGGAGTTGAATTTTCAATAAACAAAAATTGTTCAGTCCTTGGAAGAAAAAAATTGCAACCATACTGTTGAATTCTCATAGAAAAATTACGATTTTTCTACAAAAAAATCTTGAATCGTCAACCCGAAAATATGAATTTTCAAGAAAAAAATTTAATTTTCTACCGAAATCGTAGAATTTTCCACCAAAAAATATAAGTTATGAACAAAATTTTTGAAATTTCAACAAAATAATATAATTCTTAACTAAAAAGATGAATTCTCAACAAAAAATGTAATAGTTCATGTTTCAACGACAAAAGCTTTCGATTCGAAGTTAAAAACAGGTGAATTCCACACAAAAAGATTCGATTTTTTAACAAAATACTTGAATCCACAACAAACAAAAATTCAATTTCGGTCAAAATATTAATTTTTTCAAACCTAGATCAATTTTTCAGTCCTAGAAGAAGAAAAATTACAAGTATATTGCTGAATTTTCAGCAAAGCAGTTTATTTTCAACCAAATAGTTCATTTTCTACTCAATTTTCTACTAAATTGTTAAATTTTCAACAAAATTTTAAAATGTTCAACGTAATAGTTACATCTTCGACAAAATAGTAGACTTTTCAGTAAAAATAAATTAACTTGTTACGAACAATAGTTTAATTTTCAAAAACGAAGTTAATTTTCAATCAAGTAAGATGAAATTTCAACAAAAAGAACTTTTCTTTAAAAAATTGTGCATTTTTAACCAAAAAAGACGTATTTTCAATAATAAAGTTAAATTGTTTAGCCAACAAGTTAATTTACAAATCAAACAGTTAAACTTTCTACGAAAATAATAGAATTTTCAACCCAAAAAGAGGTTTAAAAAAAAACAAAGTTCTTTTTTAACAAAACAGTTTATTTTAAACTAAAAACGGTCAATAAAAGTCAAAAAATCGATCTCTATATTAAACATTTTTTCATTTAAAGTAATAAAAAGTAAACAACAAATTAAAGAAAAATAATAATAATATATAATAATAAATAATTCAAAGTGGAAATCTTGAAGAATTAATCAATGAATTTAAAAATGTTCAAATTATATTATCAAGTTATTTTAGGCTAGAAACATTTTATTTCAAAGTCTTGAGAAATCTAGAAGTTGCTTGAAATTTTTTCAAACTTTAATTATTTTTCAAATTTATTCAAAAGTTGTAAATAACTTTTTAAATTATCTATTCATACCGAAATTTCGGTGCAAATACCCACAACCTATCTCAAAACAAAATGTCGATTGTTGCTGATTTGAAACAAAAAATTTAGAAGATTTTTAAGAATTGCGAAAGACTGCAAAAGAATAAAAACATTTTCTTAATATTCCTAGGAAAATTGAAAACAATTTTCCGAGATTTCCAAAATTGTAGGAAAAATTCTATTCATTTTAAAGTATGTTTAGAATTTCTGAAAAATTTTTTTGCACATTTCGTTCAAATTACTTTACATCATTTCAAATTTTTAATTAATTTTGAATCTTTTCAAAACTTCTAAATATCTTTATAAATTACTCTAATTTTTTCTCCAAATAGTAAGTGTTCAATTAATATTTCTACATCAAAATTCAACAATTTTGCTTACAAAAACCTTTTTTAAATACAAGAATAAAAGCTGTAATGTTAAAAGTTTAAAAACTCTTCGAAGTTCTAGACTGAAACAAATATTTTTAATTTAACAAAATCTTTTAATAAAGAATATCTTATTCTTAAGTTATTTTTTAAGTCAAAAATAGTTTATAAAGTGTCAATAGCACCTTTAAATTTGTTTAATGACTAAGACTTTCGAATTAAAACAGTAAAAATCTGGAAATTCTTCAACTTTGAACGAATTTAGAATCATTTTATGAGATAAATTATTGTTCAGTTTTTAATACTTAAAGAACAGATTCATTTGAAAAAGTGCTTATTCATTTATTTATATTTAAAGTTGATAAAAAATCAAAATCTAATATAAAGAATTTTTAAAGTAAAAGATTTTTCAATTGCGCATTGTAAACTAAATGATATAATAATTGAAAAAGATAATAATTTAAATAATTATTTTAAAAATTGTTTAAATCTAACTTGGACAGATTTTTCTTCTGAAAATTTGTAAAATTCCCAGTTTTCCCGCTTGAAATTGAAAGAAAAAAATGCATTTTCAACTTTAATGCTGAATCTTCAACTGGAATAGTTAAATTCTCAGTTTTACAAATTAAGGGAAAAAAGTCAACAAAATATAGTTAGATTCTCTTAATTCAGGTTGCAAGAAAGCGAAAAAAAACGAGAAAAAGGGGAAATTTTCTTGAAAATGGGGGTGAAAAAAAAGAATTATTTAAAAAAAGGCGAGGAAAAGTGATAAAAAAATACTCACTTTTCTTTCCAATCTTTTAAAACTCGGTTCGTGTAAAACTGGCCAGCGTCGTTCATTTCCTTGACGTAGGGCGCTGGCGTCGGAGAAACGGCGACCCATCCTAATGCAGGAATGCTTTCACTAATTGCTGACAAGTGATTGAAAAATGGCGAGGCTCTGTGCTTATCACGAAATTCCTGAATCTCTTGAATTTGTGTTGACGTTGGTCCTAAAAGAGACACCTGTTCAGTCTGATTCGCAGGTGCCGGGCGACTAGACGCTGTTCTTAAAAAGCCAAGTTGGATTCTGAAAGACACAACAAAAAAATAGCACATTTCCTTACAAAAATTTCTTAAATAGCAAATAACGTTTAATGATTTTTTAATTTATTACACTATTCAAGCATTTATTTGCTTAAATTGGATATTTTTAGGGCAGTGGAAATCCTTTCACGGCAATATATTTTTTTTAAAATTGTATATATACAACATTTGTATATTTTTAAATCGATCCTATGATCAAGAATCTTTTCTCTTTACAATTTAAATTCCTCAATATTTTCCTGGAAGGTAACTGAATTTATTGTTTAAAAAATCAAATAATAAAGAAAATGTAATTTAAAGAAGAATTTTAAATAATTAAAAAATGATAAAGATTTCAAAACATTAAAAAAAATGTCGATTTAAGAGATAATAAAATAATACTTAAGATTATTGGGAAAATTTAAAACGATTTCAAAACAAATGTTGAGGCATAAATATTTAAGAGTTTTCCAAAATAATTTTAAATGTGAAAAGATTAAAAAAATTTGGATCCAAATGTGGATTTTTTTTAAGATTTCGAAATAATATTTTGAAGCTTTACAGAGATTCTGAAAAGTTTTATAAAAAGATGAATTTTCAAATAAAAAGAATAAATTTTCAACCAAGAAAATTAATTTTCTATCGAAAAACAAAGAATTTTTAACAAAATACATGAATTTTCCCAAAAAAAAGTTTTCAACCAAAAATGAATATGAATTTTAAACTTCAATTTTGAATCAACGAAAAAATCGATTTTTAAACAAAAATATTAAAATTTCTAACAAAAAACAGTTGGATTCAACCAAGAAAGATTAATTTTCCACAAAAAAGTTAAATTTTTAACTAAAGAGATCAATTTTCACCTGAAATGACGGACCTTCAACTGGAATAACTAAATTTTCAGTTTAAAAAAAATGAATTTACCACCAAAAAGAAACAAATTTTCACAAAAAAATGAGTCGAATTTTCAAAGAAAAATGTAAAAGTTGATATTTCATCCAAAAAATATTTTATTTTAAATCAAAAAGAGTGGAATTCAATAAAAAAATACGAATTTTAAACAAAAACGTTAACCTTTTAATGAAGAATAGTTGCATTATTAAAACAAAAGTATGAATTTTTAAAAGAAAGCTAATTGTATGCGAAAAAGATTAATTTTTAACCAAATAGTTGTATTTTTAACAAAAAAGATAACATTTCAATGAAAAAAAATAATTTTCTACCAAAAAAGATCAATTTTTATCTAAAAAAAAAATTTCGACCAAAAATATAAGTTTAATTTACAGTTTTTGAAAGAAAATAATCTTCAACAAAATAGTTAGTTAGATAAATTTTCAAACAAAGAAACAAATAATTTTTAACAAAATAGTTAAATGTTTAACCAGATATCAATTTTACGCTTACATGATGCAATTTTAACTAGAATAGTTAAAGGTATAGTTAAAGATAAATAGTTCAAGAAAATAGTTAAAGGAATAGTTAAAGAGATTAATTTTCTAGCAGAAAAGACGATTTTTCAAGAAATATATACATTTTTATTGAAATAGGTACATTTTTAACAAAAAATTAAAAAGCTTAATTGTCAGTTTAAAAAAAAAGTAATTTTTAACCAAAAAGATGATTTTTCCACTTAAATAATGGAATATTCACCTAGATTAGTTAAAATTTAAATTAAAAATATTAATTTCCAACTATCACAAATGTTGTTTAACAAAATTGTTTAATTATTAACCAATCTTCGACCAAAAAATGAATTTTTAACGAAAGAAACTTCCAAGCGATTTCTTGAACTTAAAAAAAAAGAGATTTTAATTTCTAATCAAAAACATTTGTATTCAATAAAAAAAGAAGAACTTTCAACTAAAAAAAATGCAACAAAACCAAAAAAAACTACCAACAAACGGTTGAATTTTCAAGTTAAAAAAGGATTTTTTTAACCCAGAAGATTAATTTTCTTTCAAAAAGGACGAAATTTCATCAAACTACATAAATTTTCAACCAAATAGTTGAATTTTCTACCAAAAAACACGAATTTTCAACCAGATACATCAATTTTCAACTAAAAAATATAAGTTTCCAACAAAATATGGAATAATTAAATTTTTAATTTAAAAAAATTAATTCACAAAGAACAAGAAACCCATTTTTTTACCGATACAGATTAATTTTCAATAAAAATTGTGCATTTTTAACAAAACAAGATGATCAAAAGAATAATTAAATAATTAAGAAAAATTATAACAATCAAAAGAATAATTTTCTAACAAAAAACAAATTTTCAACAATTTAACCACAAAAAAACTAAAGAAAACTAAAAAGATGAATTTTCAATTAAAATGATTAATCTTTAACAAACAAAAAATTTTAACGACAAAAACTCTCAACCAATTTCTTGAATTTTCTACCCAAAAATATATTAATTTTTAATCATAAACATTTGAATTGAATCAGCCAAGACAGATAAAAAATGCAATCAACCTGTTAAATTATCAAGTTAAAAGATTATATTTTAACCAAGAAATTAATTGTCTTTCAAAAATGACGAAATTTCAACACACTACATAAATTTTCAACCAAATAGTTGAATTTTCTACAAAAAAACACGAATTTTCCACCAGGTACATCAATTTTCAACTAAAAAATATAAGTTTTCAACAAAATATGGAATAATTAAATTTTCAATTATTTTCATTCATTTAATAAATATTAATTAATTAAACAAATAACCAAAAATGCGCATTTTAACCAAACAAGATGAACTTTTAATCAAAATAATAATTTTCTACCAAAAAACAAATTTTCAACCAAATACTTCAATTATCATCTAAAAAAATTTTAACAAACATGGAATAGTTGCCAACAAAATAGTTATATTGTTAACCAGATATAAATTTTGAATTTTTATCCATTATAAACCAATTTCTTGAATTTTCTACCCAAAAACATTTTAATTTTTACTCAAAAACATTTGAATTCGATAAAAAAGTCGTAGTTTTAACGAAAAAATAATTTTCACCTAATACAGAAGAAAAAAACCGCAATCAAAGTGTTGAACTATTAAGTTAAAAGATCATTTTTTTAACTCAGAAGGAAAAATATTCTACCAAAACAGGACAAAATTTCAACAAACTACATAAATTTTCGATTAAAATGACAAATCCTCAACCTAAAAATGAATTGTTAATGAAATAAACTTCCAATCAAGTTCTTGAATTTTTAACAAAAAAAATATTTTAATTTTTAATCAAAAACATTTGAATTCAATCAAAAAATACGAATTTTCATATAAAAAATGTTTTCAGCCCAGACAGATAAAAAAATGCAATCAACCTGTTAAATTATCAAGTTAAAAGATTATATTTTAACCCAGAAATTACTTGTTTACCAAAAAGGACGAAATTTCAACAAACTACATAAATTTTCAACCAAATAGTTGAATCTTCAACTACTTTTACAAATTAAAAGATTTCTATTTAATTATATATTAATTTTTTTTAAATTAAGCAAGATCCTGCAAAAATTCTCTGACTTCAAAACAAATTGCCTGCCAATTCCAGATCTTCCAGGTGAGTAGATACCCTATCAAATGCAATAGATAGAAATAAAAAAATGTTTTCACTTACTGAAAAGCTTTTTCTACCAGCTGACTATGAGACGCCACATCTCCCCCAATTTTCCGGCTCAGATCCAAATATTCCCGGACTGGACCAACTAATATCTCCTCATAACCAGCGACTGACATGTTGTTCACTTCTACTATTGACGATTCAGCGGAAGAAATTGAAGTGGTGGAACCTTGTGAGCACAGATCTTCAGAAGAAATACTATCTTTTGCCGATTTCCTCGGGGATGGCGACTTTTCCGGAGACGGGGATTTTTCCGGCGACGGAGTTTTAGTTTGAACTGCTATTTCCTGAGTTTCAGGGGTTGCCTGTGTTGGTACCCTTTCCAATCTTCTGGTTACGTTTTCTAATCTCGTTACCAATTCTTCCAAGTGTTCTTCTCTGTCATCCGACTCGCAACCTGTTGATATCCGAGGAAACGAAACAGCAATTAAATACCAAACCAATTTTAAGCTGATGGCGTCAGATCAGTAATCAAGGCATTCATCAAGAAGAAAACAGAGTTGAAAACGGATGATAAATTAAATAATTAAAAATAAGAGATTAATATAAAAATGGTGGTAACATTGGAACGCACTTCCACATTACGGGAAATCAGAATTCGAACCGAATTAAATATAGATGCTCACATAAATAGTTATGTCAACATCCACAGCCACTAGGTCACTATGTTGTAACCAGACCAGAATTTTAAAAACATTATCTCGAAATTTCAGGCTCTTTTTTTGTAAGTATTAATTTAACTCAAACCTAAATATCCTGACCAAATGAAGACCTTTTCAGCGAATTCAAATCAGAATTATAATTGTTTTTAGGAGGTAATTTTTTTTAAACTTGGAACGAAAAAGATCTGGAAAATGTTTAAA
>JAWWLR010000034.1:84655659-84666979 GCA_035041075.1 Acraspis erinacei | reverse complement strand
TCTGAATCGATGCCATCATAGTCCCCTTCAGGATGCATCCCCTAAATTTATTGTCCGCAGGACAATTGCGAGATGATTTTTTTCAACAAGTCGAGAAAAATGGAATTTGTGATTTTTAATTATAAATCCTCTTTGGCACAGAATAAAGCGTATCTCCCGGAACAATCGCAATGGAAGACAGGTATCGTGAGGAAGATTTCGTGAGAGCGATCACGGATAAGGAAATTGCAGCTTCCGTCCTGGGAATTGCAAGCTGTAATTTTCTTCAAGCACAAAAGTAGATACCGATTAGCGTGGATTTATGAAATTTGCCCCTGCAGGTAATAACGGGGATGTTATTTTGTGTCAACGACCTAAACTTATTTCGCCACACCTGAAAAGTCACGGTCACACGCCTTAAAACTGCTTAAAACGACATGACGGAAGTCATATTGCGACTGCGTGTGCGGCTGCGTTCACCCTCAAATCCCGCAAACATTGAGACACTCGAGAGATTTTCCGGGACGCAGCTTCCTTCTGGACCAATTCTTTCGTTCAAATTTAAGAAATTGGATTCGGAATTAATCTAAATTTCAATTTGTTTTTAATATGCAACTTTGAAATTTAACTAACGAATTCTTTGAAATTACAAAAAAAAACTCAAAGTGGAAATCTTTTGAATTTTAAACTATTATAAATTTCTAAAAAAATATCAATTCAGGCTATCATTTCCAATGTTCTAAATGGAAGAATGAAGCAATATAAAATTTTTAAATTACATCATTTCAATCAATTAAAAATTAGAAACATTAAAATTGAAAATAATAAAATTGTTCAATAGTTATTTATACATCAAAATTTGTATTAAAATATTCTTAAATATCCTCTTAAAATTAATTTTTCAACCAAAAAATAAAAAAAGCAAATTACATTTTCCCAGGAATATCAAGAATTTTTTTTTATTATCTTAAAGCCTTTCAAAATCCTTAAAATGCTTCAAAATATTATTTCGAAATCATAAAAAATAACAAAACTTTATTGTATTCTTTTTACATCTTCTTAAAATTTTCAAGTATCTTAAAAAATTATTCTAACTTCTCCTAAATGTTTTTTAAACCCTGACAAAATAAATATAGTCTTGAATTATTCCAATCTTACTTTTGAAAATGTTTTTAAAAATTTTCTTAAAATTAGTTTGTCAAATCATCGAAAATTTCCCAAGAATATTTTTGTATTATCTTGAAACTTCTGAGAATCCTTAAAAAGCATTAAAATATTATTTCGAAATCTTCAGAAATCCACATTTTGTTTAAAAACTTTTGAACTCTTTTAAAAAATTTAAATTATTTTTAAAACGTTTTCAGAACTTTTAAAATGATACCATTTTTTCTTAAATTTTTTTTATACTTTAAAATTAATAAAATATTTTAACATATTCCGGATTTTTGTTTGACAATTTTGAGCATATTTTTAAATGTTTTTAAATATTCTTTTAAAATTAATTTTTCAAAATAAAAAATTATTTTCAATTTCTCGAAAAATTTAAGAATATTTTTTTTTTATCTTTATTTCGAAATTTAATTTCGAAATTGTAAAAAATGTCCGTTTAGTTTTATATCTTTGGATTTTTTGTTTAAAAATCTTCTTTTTGATTAAAAAATTTATCTCTTTTGTTAGAAATTTAATATTTTTTAAGTTAAAAATACAATTTTTTGTTGGAAATTGGCCTTTTTAACTTGGCAATTCAAAAAATTGAAAATGCCAGTTCCTTTTTGTTAAAAAATTTATTTTTTAATGAAAATTTAACTATTATGTTAAAAATTCAACTGATTGGATGAAATTTAATTTTTCGTTGAAAGCTCATATTCTCGGATGGAAAATTTACCTGTTTTGTGGAAAATTCGTTTTTTTTTTTTAAATTTCTTCTCCTTAACGAAAACATACTGCTTCTTTTTTGGTTAAAAATTGATTTTTTTGTAGTTTAAAGATGCAAATATAAAGTTAAAAAAAATGGTAAACAGAAGAATGTAAACTAAAAATGAATCAAATAAAATTTGGACTAACATCACATTCATTATTTAATATATTTATTTGAAAACTTATGTAATTTATTGAAAATTCGTTTTTTTCTGCAGAAAGTCAATCTTCTTGGTTGAAAATTCAACTATTCATTTTTTTAAATATATATTTTGTTGGGAATTCATCTTTTTCTGTAGTAAAATAATCTTTTTTGGTTAAAATTGGAACTGTCCGCTTCAAAATTGATCTGGTTTGCTTGAAAATGAACTTTTTTGTTCAAAATTCAACCATTTGTTAGAAAGATTAAAAATTTAGTTGAAAAATTCGCCTTTATAATGGAAAATTAAATTTTTTGTTGTTGAAATATCAACTATTACATTATTCGTTGAAAATCTATCTTTTTGGTTGAAAATTCGACTCCATGGTTGACACACTTTCTTAAAAGATTTATTGTTGTTGTTGTTAAAAATTATAATTTGAGTTGAAAATTCGCATTCCTGTTTAGTTAAAAATTAATTTTTTTTAAATGAAAATTCAACTGATGGATTGAAAGTTTTTTTTTTTAATTTATATTCTCGGATTAAAAATTTAACAATTTGTTAGAAAAATTAACAATTTACTTGAAAATTCGCCTTTTTGGTGGAAAATTCATTTTTGTTAATGTCAAATGTTTGAAAGAAAATTAATCTGTTTGAATTAAACCCAACTGTTTTTTTTTTTGCAATAAAAATATTTTTTATGTTGAATACTTAACTGTTCCATTTTTTATTGATATCTTTTTTTGTTCCAAATTAACTTTTTTGTTGAAAAGACAACTATTTAGGTAGAAAATAAAATTATTTAAATCGAAATTAAACCATTTTGTTAGAAATTTGTTTTTTTTATTTAAAAATTGTACCAATCCTTTTTTGGTTTAAAATTCAACTATTTGATAAAAATCCATGCATTTCATTAAAAAATCGTCTATTTGCGTAGATTATTATTCTTGATTGTTGAAAATTAATCATTTTGGTTAAGGATACAACTGTTTTGTAAAAAACGTATCCGTTTTAGTTGAATTCAATTGGTAAAAAAACAGTTGTGGGGTTGAAAAGTCAACTAGTTGTTATTTTTTATCCATTATTAACCACTGGAATTCAATGAAAAAATAAAAGTTTTTTTTACAAAAAACTTGTATTTTTTTCATTGAATTCCAGTGGTTGATAATTCGTTTTTATTTGTTAATAAAAAATAATTGAAATCTTATGCTTTTTAGCTGAAAATTCAATTATTTATTTAAAAATTAATGTGTTTTGTTGAAAATTCTTTTATCCGGTTTGAAAATTCAACTGTTTTTCAGAAAGCTCATATTTTTGGATTGAAAATTCAACATTTTTTAAATAAAATTTTTCTGGGTAAATTCATATTTTTGGTTAAAAAGTAGAAAGTTGAACTACTTTTATTAATTCAGAAAAAAACTTTACATAATTTAGGCACGGTCCCTAATAAGCCATTGAGGCAATTTTCTGGTATGTCAAACATATTATTTTTTATATCCAATTAGCGAAAATTTCGAACATATTTGAGCTAACTGTGAGAAAATAGTGTATATAGAATTTTTTTCTTCAAAATAGAATCATAGCTAAAAAAAAAGTGTCAAATAGTGTCAATATTGTGGAGTCCGAGGCGCGTACTTTGAATCTATCTGATTAATTTTCTATTTGCGTATCTTGTTACCGCCGCGGTCAGTGGTCCAGTTTGTTGAAAGGTGAATGGTCGAGAGTACTTGCCACATCCGAGTCCCGCGATCGTGTCTAGAACTTGTCTAGAAACCGCACGAAACGAATTTACTGTTTTTTTTTCTTCTCTTTTTACACCCGGAAACAACTTCGTTGAGATCATTTCCCGTTTTGGATGCACGTGGGTACAAATATATCTCAAAGATTATTTATTTCTATAATAGATAAGATAAGTTTATTTTTATTTCGATCAAGAGAGAATTATTGCTTATCCAAACCTAGAATGCATTTATCTAATAAATATAAAGTTAAAAATAAATTCTTTGTATACTCTGATACCCAGAATATAAATTTATAAGGCAAAGAAAGCGATTATCAACGGAAAAAGTTGAATTTTCAACCAAATAGTTAAAATTAAAAACATTAAAAATGTAACATGACAGATGCATTTATAAACTAAAAATAATACATTTTCAACAACAAAATATTAATTTTCTACCATGAATTAATTAATTTTCTACTAATTATGAACTTTTCATCCATAAGGAAGACTTTTTAACAAAATAGTTCAACTTTCAATAAAGTTGACGATTTTTGAATTATATAGTTACATTTCTGACCAAGAAAGATGAATTTTCAAATAAAAAAAGATGATTTTCCTGCCATAGAAGATGAAATTTCTATCCAAAAAGACAAATGATCTATCTTTCGATGAAAAGAATGTCTTTTTAACAAAATAGTTGAATTTTTAACAAAAAATCATTCTTTGGTATTAGTAATTGATTAATGAATAATCATTAAACGGTAATTAAAAAATATTATTTTTTATTTTAACTGTTTAATTATTATTACATGTATTTATAACATAGTTATTGTAAAATTCACGTATGATTGAAATAAATAATTTTTATAATTGATTTTCATAATAATTATTCAATCATTAATTGCCCATACTTGTGAAATAAAAACGAAGTGTCTCGTCCCGAAATTCGGGATGAATAGTCCAATATGCTTCATTAGCTGGGCTAGTCGTCCCGAATTTTCGGGACGATTAGTCCATCCCCTTTTCCAACTCCCTTAATTTTTCGGGACGACTAGACACAGCCAAATAAAAAAGCCCACCTAAATTTTTTGCTCGAAACCTTCAAAAATCTACATTTTGTTTAAAATTGCTTCAAATCTGTACAATTATTTATTTATTTTTGAATATTGTCAAAACTTTTAAATATTTCCTGAACTATTTTTTTTCTTCGAAATTTTAGGAATTCTTTTTTAGTGTTCCAAAATATTATACAATTTTCTCTTGGGGTTCATTTTTCTATATAAAAAATTATTTCAAATTTACCAATGAATCTTAAGAAAATGCATTCTTCTGAAACCTTTCAAGATTCTTAAAGCGCTTCCAAATTAAAAAAAAATTTTTGAAATCATTTCAATTTTTTTAATTTACTAAAAACTTCTTAATCTTCTAAATAACTTTTTAAATTATTCGCATTTTTCCTAAACTTAAAAAAAACTACCTGATTAGAAAATATGGTCGTTAAAGCTTCCGAATTATTTATTTTACGCTTTTGGAAATCCAAATTTTTTTTACATAGTCTCTTAGATCATTTTTCAAGATAGAAAATAATGTTAAATTTCCTGGAAATTTCAAGAAAATTCTGTTATTATTTTAAAACCTTACAAAGCCTTAAGAAACTTCAAAATATTGTTTCTGAATACTCAAACATCTATATTTCTAATTATTTAACAAAATTTCCATAACTTTTAAATAATTTTTAAAATGATTCGAATTTGTCTTAAACTATTTTTTTAAATCCTGCAAAATTAATAAAATTGTCCTAAAATCTACCAGATTCTTTTTTGATGATTTTGAAAAAAAAAATTTGTTTTGAAATCTTTTTTAAATTTTTCTTAAATTACATTTTTCAAAATAGAAAATAGTTTTTAATTTTTTTAGAATTTTAAGAAAATGGTCCTTTTATCTTTAAACCTTTCACAATTCCCAAAAATCTTCTGTACTTCTTGTTCGGAATTTTTAAAAATTTATCAGGTTCTAATTATTTTTTAATCTTTTTGAAACTTTTAAATATCCCTTAAGTTTACTGGAATGTTTTCTAAAGTTTCGTAATATTACCAAATTAAAAAAATCCAAGTTGAAGATATTCTACATTCTTTTTACAAATTATATCATATTTGTTGATATCTTTTCAACTTTTAAATTATTCTGAATCTTTTAGAAAATTCGAAACCTTCTATCGTTGAAAATAATTTGAATTTTTCCTAAGATTAAAAAAATTCCGTTAAAATCTTCCAGATTTTTTTTTTTGACAATTTTTGAAATGTTTGAAATATTTTGCAATCTTTGTAAAAATTCTCTTAAAATTAATTTTTCAAATTAAAAAATCATTTTTAATATTCTTACGAATCTTAAGAAAAACTATTTTTATCTCTTAAAACCTTTCAAAATTATTATAAAACTTCAAATTTTGTGTTCGGAATCTTTAAAAATCTATATTTTATTTTAAAATCTTCCAAATTCTTTCAAGTTTCACTAATTTTTATTCTTTTTGAAACTTCTAAATATCTCTCAAGCTTACTGAAATTTTTTCTAAAATTTTTCTTGAAAATCTTTTTAAGTTATCTCTTAAAATTAATTTTTAAAAACAGAAAAATCATTTGAAATTTTCCCAATAATCTGAAGATTTTTTTCTGCTTTATCCTGAAATATTTGAAAATTCTAAAAAAAAAAGTTTCTTTTTTCGCAATCTTCAAAAATCCACATTTGAGAAAAATGCAAATTTACACTCGTTCGCCGAGCGAACGAGCCTGCCGGGTGAACGGGCATGTGGCGACTGAGCCAACGAGTACCCCTTACTCCCGCCTATCCCATCCGTGCGGCTGGTACATATACGCGCACTGGCGGGCGCCGACTAGAATATACTAACACACGCAATGAGATGTTCGAAAGTGGGAGCCCCCTCACGTGTTCGTTCGCTCAGCAGGTGACGGTCCAGAGCTGCTCGTTCGCTCGGCGAACGAGTGTACTCAAGATTTAAATTATTTTCAAATCTTTCTAAAACTTGCAAACATATTTTGAAATAATTCAGTTCTCGTAAAAAATTTAAATTCTGGAAAATATTTTTCTTTAATAAAACCTCCCATTCTTTTTGACATGTTTTGAAGTCTTCAAAGCTTAAACTTAATCTTTTAAAATAAAACCTAAATGCCAAGATTAACAAATTAGTATAATTAAAAATTTCTCTTTGATAAAATCAGCTACTAAAATTCATATTCGCGCAGTATCACCATCAATCAGGTTTGAGTTAAAGAATAAAGATTCAAATTTATTTATCTTGTGATCACTATTAATAAAAAATACCACATTTTCCAAAAGTTTAAAAATATATACCACCCTGTAAAACTGAATTTTAAATGCTTAGGGCCTAACAAAATAAAGTAACGTCACTGATGTTGTGGTTTCGATGACGTGTTCCCTGATCATCGCATTTCTCTCTACAGATGATACAGAACAAGTAATCAAAGTTCTCTTTTTCACCTCACGTTTTACGAACGTCATTGACCAAGTAAGCTCAGATTTTATTCAGTACTGCATGAAATACAAAAAAAGAGCATGAAATCACCTGATGATTCAATATTGAAAATAAAAAAATACACGACAACGATCACAATTTACTTTTCAAGTTTTGAAAAGATAATATTCCCTCTTTTAAACATTGCAACAATATAATAAAAATTATTTTTAATGACAAGAGAATATAAAAAAAATCTATACTCACGATTTTTCCAAACATTCAATATATTTTTGTAATCATCAGGAAACATTCGAGATTCACACTGATTTCCTTCAGGTCGTGGCATTTTCATAAAATCGCAGTGAAAATAAGTCTTATTTTTGGTGTTTCTTACAAAAAAAAAAAAAAAAATGATAATCAGAAATAAGGAAAGACGTATTCTTTTGTTAGCAGTTTTTAAAAGACTTATCTCGCGAATTGCTAGTCCCCTGGAAAAGGTGATACTGGATTAAACGTGTTCGACAATTCAAGGTGGATATTATACTTGGCTGTGACTAATAGTAATAAGTGGTGGTAACTTATTCATCTCATTGAGGAATTAATTATCTTGTTTCTAAAAACATTCATTTCAAAGGAGAAATATTTCACTATCTATTGTCAATTAATCATTAATTTCACTGTGCGCGAGCAATTAAAAATTATTGGGTTTTTAATATTTTTACTTGAAAATGGTTAAATTTTAAACATCAATATCCAATGAACAATATTTTTATCTTGTAACAATTTTAACATATAATAGTTTATAAACGTAATAAGAGAATAACATTGAAACATTATTTATTTCAACCAACAAGAATACTTTTCTACCACAAAAGCTAAATTTTCATTCCAAAAAGACGAATTTTCGACCAAAAAAGATGACCTTCTAACAAAATAATTTAATCTTCAAAAACAATTGGACTATTTATTCAAATGCTTGAACTTTAAGTAAAAGAGGTGATTTTTAAAGAAAATATTTAAATTTTTAACCAAACGGTCAAATTTAATAAGAAAAGTGTAAACTTTAACCAAAAACGATTGCATTTTCAATGAAGAGAAAATTTCCAACAAAAAAGATTCTTTTCCAAAAAAAGACTCATTTTTAACTAAAAAAATATTAGAGTTCAACAAAAAATCGTGAAGGTACATTCTCAGCTAAATTATTGTAACAAAATTAACTATCAACAAAAGAAAAATAAATTTTGAATAATTTAGTCTAATTTTTAACCAGATGAAAAATGTATTCCAATTTTTCATTCTAATGGTTGAACTTTCAAGCAGACCAAATTTCTGCAAAACAGTTGAATTTTCCAACGTTTTAAACGAAAAAAATATAAATTTTAAAGAAAAAAATAGGACAAATAAAATGTTAGTAAGAAAAATAAGGTTTAAAAAAGAACAATTTTCCAACAAAAAAGGCACCATTTTTAACAAATAAATATATTTCAGTCAGAAAGGAAAAAGACAGTTAATTCAAACTGTTGAATTTTCAACGAAAAATGTAATAGCTGATATTTCAACAAAAAAGATTTTGATTAAAAAAAAAAAAAAAAAAAAAAAACAGTTGGATTCAAAAAAAGAAGAGGAATTTAAAAAAAAGAGAAGATTTTTCAGTCAATAAAGAAAAAAATTCAGTCCAAATGTAGAATTTTCCTTCCTAAAACAACGGATTATCAACCAAAATACATCTAATGTACAGTTTAAAAAATTAAATTTCAAACATAAAAACAAATTTTAACAAAGCAGTTCCATTTTAAACCATAATGAGAAATTTAAAAAAATTCAACCAAAAAGTTGAATTTTTGACACAAAAGACGAATTTTCAACAATAAATACATAAATTTTCTACTAAAAAGACGAATTTTCGAATGAAAAAAAGATAAATTTCTAAATAAAAATGGAATTCTTATATTTTCAATTTAAACAATTAATTTTTAACATAAAAAAAACGAATTTTCAGCCAATTACACGAATTTTAAAGCGATTAATTGAATATTCAAGTAAAAAATAAATAGTTGTTTTTTAAAATCAAAATTAGTTTTCGACCAATTTAAGAAAATTTAACTTAAAATTAACTTAAATTTAATTTAATTTTTAACAAAAAACGATGAATTTTGAACCAAGAGCGATTTTGCAGTGAATGAAGAAAAGAAGTAATAAAAAATGTTGAATTTTCATGCCCAAGATGAATTTTCTACAAAAAATTTGAATTTTCAAACCTAAAGTACTAATTTTTCACAAAAAAGTTAATATTCGACCAAAATTGTTAAATTTGCAAACCAAAAAGATAAATCTCAGCCAAATAGTTGAATTTTCAACTGAAGAAGATAAATTTTAAACTAAATACAGATTATTTATTTTTTATTTAAAAAAATTCATTTTGAACAAAAAAGAAAATAATAATTTTTAAGAAAATGAATAAAAAATTGAATTTTTGACAAACTTGTGGAATTTTGAAATAAATAATAGAATTGTATATTCATTCCGCAAATTTATAAATTTTACAAAGAACTTTTTCCAAGTCAACACTTTTATTCAAATAATTGAACACAACCTGTAAAATAAGTTAATTATTTAAAATACTTTTCGAAACTCCACTTTTTTTAGGCAATTCGCTTTTTCCATTTCTTTTGAAATACTACAAAAATTCCACACACATTAATTTTTTTAAATTAAATGGAACAGTTCAGGCAATACGAAACGAGAATCTTATTTTTGTTTCAAAATCTTTAAAATTCCACATTGTAAATACAATTTTTTTAAATAATTTCAAATGTTTAATTATTATTTAACTTTTTAAAAACTTCTGAACCTTCTAAATATATTTCAAAATTATTCGCATTTTTACTAACATAGGAAAAAAATTTGCATAATTACATAAAAATTGCCGTAAAAGCTTCTGGATTATTTGTTTGACAATTTGGGAAATGGTTTGAAACGTTTTTACACACTCTTTAAAAATTTTAATTATTAAAAAAAAATTAATCCTACAAATTTACTAAAAATCCCTTAAAATATGCCACATTCTTTTTTTAACAATTTTGAAAATCATTTTAAATGTTCTCCTAACATTATTTAAAAAAATAAAATATCATATTCAATTGCTCAGGAATCCTAAGAAATCTTCTTGTTTTACGAAGTCATCAAAAATCTATATTTTGTATGCCATTTTTTTAAATCCTCCAGATTTCTATTTTCGTTTTTTTTCTTCAAAACTTTTAAATATTTTTTTTAATGATTTGAATTTTTCCTAAAATAGAGTGTTAAAATTAATCTTTCGTTTTCCTTTAGAATCTTCCAGATTCTGTATTGACAATTTTGGAATCTTTTGTAAACTTCTAAATATCTCTCAAGCTTATTGGAATTGTTTCTAAGATTTTGCTCTAAAACGATCTACATTCTTTATAGAAATTTCAGAAAATCCTTTAACAACAATAAAAAATCAGAAAATCAGGAACTTCATATAAAATTAAATGCCTAACGAGATTTGAAAGGCCTTTTAAATCTTTAAATAACCTCTCTTCTCCCGAAAAGAAACTTGTCAAACTGAAAGACAAGGTTCATTTCTTTTTTTTTTGAAAAACCCTAATTCATTAAAAAAAAATCAATTAAAAATACCTGAATTGTTGTCCTTTCACATTACTATTGACAACTCATTTCATGTGTCAAAAGTAAAGCATGACTCACGTTTGGTGCAATTGAGGGGGGGGGGAGTACTCGTATGCCTCGTAATCAAGCCAAATAAGTAATTTTTCTATTTACATGGTAACAAATTACACTCGGAATTAACGCGGCTCTCAAAAAAAAAAATTTTAATAAAAACCTACCATGGAAGGAGCCCAAGTGTCAAAAAGAAGACGGAACATGAGTATAATCGGTACTAGCGCAAGTCAATGTTTTTGTAAAAGTTCGTAGGTAACCTAGCGGCTGTGATGCATTTCACTATTTTTTTCGGAAAATACGCGTATTTACTCACCGTAAATGCAGCGAAACTTCGCCGAAGTGGCTCAATAAACATGCAAAACGATC
>JAWWLR010000034.1:84576135-84589632 GCA_035041075.1 Acraspis erinacei | reverse complement strand
ATGTAGATATGCTTCGCGTACGCGTCTGTATGTCTGAAGGCTTTTTGTCTTCGTCCGTTATTATTACGACTACCGTTATTGTTGTATTTTGAACAATTTTTTTAGGAGCGAACAGTGTCTTCGAAGTACTTCCTAGTAATTAATTATTAAGTGGAAAAGGCAATCTATGAAGGAAATGAGATATTTGTTGCTTCAATGATTGCGGCACTTTCTTTTGCTGCTTAATTTTTTATCACAATATTGAAGAATTACACTTTCCTCATAACTGCACTCTTATTTCCATTGAGCTGTAAAAATTATAATTATTTTCTTAACAAATTATGATTATAATCCTTTTAAATAATGTAAGCTTGGGCAAAAATATTCTTGCAGAATTTTTGTAGATGCAAGCAATGTTATTCCTACCGATGCTTTAATTTTTTTCAGAATTTTGAACAAAATTGTCTTAATTCCTTCATATTGAATGCTTTGATCATTTAAATGTCAATGTTATCATTTTTATTGTATCTCTTCCGAGTAAAAAATCAAACTCCATTTTTTTCGCTTTTTATTTATTGCTTTTTATTCAAAATCGAAGGAAAAAATTAATGTATATTTTACAATAAAAAAGACAAACGCTAATCAAAGATCATATTTATAGTGACAGCTCAGGCGTATTTGAATTTTTATAAGGTACGAATTATATAAATTGTACGATGTACGATTATCAATACGATCGGTTGGAACACAAATTAATTTAATAAAAGTTATGTTCGATAAAGGACGCAAGATTTACTTTTGCTGAACACCTCGTTTTCCTTTTCCACAAATCGGGCGCTGTTCAATATACAAAAATCTAGGTATGTTAATGATCTTCTGCATGAGTTTTTGTAGCTTCATTGGTTCTTGGGCTTGATACTCTTCTTGATTCACTGTTGCATGCCATTTCGTCTTAGATCTTACATTAGTGAAGATTCCTTTTTTTCGATTATTCGAGAAGACTAGGAATATCTTTTTTGCATGATGGTGAAGGTTTGTTTTTAATTCGTATTTTTGCTGTATTATTTCCAGGCAGAACAGAGTATGAAATATTTCTTCTTAGATAATTTTAAATTTATATGTTCTTAACTCGTTGTGTTTTTTTTTCTCATCGTTTCGCAATCCGCAAATAAAATATTTAAAAAATTTAAGTTGAACTAAATGCTGTTTTTCTAAAAATGAAAAATATCCAAAAAGTATACGAGATGAGGAACGAAGTCCAAAAGCAAAGTTTTTCCTTTCGAAGAGTTTAAAAAAATGTCCTCTTCCAGTTATATGTGAACCAAAAGATTTTTGATAAAAATTATATTTTTTGGCTCATCGGAAGGAAAATTTTGATTCTGGACTTCTCTCCGTAGCTCGCTAATTTTTTTAAAACAAAATTATAATTTTTCAAAAACCGATCTATAAAAATAAAAAAATAATAAGTTATTTATCCTAATTATTTTAATAATACCAGATTTCTGTACCGCTGTTACTATAATGTTTTCTTCATTTATCTTTGTTGAAATGCTTTGAATTTCAAATTTTAGTATAGTTCTCAGGATGCTTTAATTTGCAGTTAGGTTAGAAAATTTAAACGACCGAAAAAAATGTTCGAAAATGAAGCTTCAAAATCTTTTTAGTCCAGGCATTACGTCGCAAAAAAGAGTGAAATTCTACAATAATTCGGATCTACAGTTTTTTTTGTGAAAACGCTTTATTAAGGGGTCCTAAATGACATACTAAAAATGTTCTTTCGAAATTGAGGGGGAACCCGGTTTTTTGTTTGAAAACATTTCCAAAAATCACGTTTGCGTGGAAGGATGATTCCCATTGCATTTTAGAGCAAAGTGTCCAACAGAAGAAAGAAAGAGAACAAAATTATGAGCAAATTTGGCTTTAGACGATCTGAAGGTACCATGGCCTACCTGGTCCCTCTGCGATCTTTTTCTATTATTCAGCGCTGAGCTGCAGCTCAAAACGCTGTGGCTCTCAACCGGCGCCTTCTGCATTATGTTACAGGGGCCCATTTAAATGGTATTAGCCCCACAATGGAGTTCGAGGCGAAGGCACGTTGCTGTGTTAGTTACTTGCAGAAAGCTTTCAAAATTGCTTTTCGAATTTTAATCTTTAAAGACTATATCTAGATGTAGAATTTCCTTTTGCATCTTTTCCCCCTAGGTAAAAATTTGTAGCTTTTTTAGTTTTCTAATTAAAGCCAAAAAACTTGCTTTTTTCGAAAAATCAATTTTAATTCGTTTTTCACTTCAACTCGTGCTCATTCAGACAGTTTTGAGGATTTTTTAAAATAAAAATGTGCAGGGAATGTAGTTCGAAATGTCCTTCTACTAATAGAGTAAGAAGAACTCAAAAATTTATTTAAAGAAAATGTTTGTTAATTTTTTTCTGATTCGTGAAGCTTATTGGACTTCTCTAACCTCTACCGTTTCGTTTATCGAGCGAATTTTGAGTAACAAAAACCGCTGTACAGAGAGTCTCAGATCAGATTTATAATACAGTTCACCGGCGCCAAAAATAAAAACTAATCAAGGAATCAGGTAATATCAAAGTGTTGTTGTGATTCACCGGATTTGTTGAAATGAAAAAAGTTAGAGATTATATACTTTTTTTAAATTTGTCAAAAAATAGAACCATTCTATTGTGCAAAATATCAAATAAGTAATTTTAAATTATCCAATATTATTTGTTGATGCGCAACACTTTAATATTACCTGATTGCTTGATTAGTTTTTATTTTTGGAGCCGGTGAACTGTATTATAAAACGGATCTCAGACTCTCTATTCAACGCGCGCGCGAGTCTCCTAGCCGCTGACAACTTCAGACGTTAATAATTTCTTGAATATTAATCTTATTCCGCTAAATTTTTTCAGAAATATTCTGCGTACTCTCTTTAATAAATTTCTCGCCGAGCGGCTTTTTTTATTCAAAATTCGCTCGATAAATGAAACGCTGGAAGTTAGAGAAGTCCGATAAGCGCCACGAATCAGAAAAAAATTAACAACAATTTTGTTTAAATAAATTTTTGAATTCTTTTTACTCTGTTAGTTGAAGGACATTGCAAACTAAATTCTCTGCAAATTTGATTAAAAATCCTCAACACTGACTGAATAAGCACGAGTTGAAGTGAAAAACTATTTAAAATTGATTTTTCTAGAAAAGACAGTTTCTTGGCTTTAATTAGAAAACTAAAAAAGCTACAACTTTTTGCCTAGGGGGAAAAAGATGCGAAATGAAATTCTACATCTAGATATAGTCTTTAAAAATTAAAATTCGAAAATGAATTTTGAAAGTTTTTTTGTAAGTAACGTACACGGCAACGTGCCTTCGCCTCGACCGCCATGGTGGGGCGCAACAGAGTTGATACACTATTACCATTCAAATGGACCCCTGCAACATAATGCAGAAGGCGCCGGTTGAGAGTCACAGCGCTTCGAGCTCCAGCTCAACGCTGAACAATAGAAAAATGTCGCCGAGGGACCAGGTAGGCAATGGTACCTCCAGATCATCTGAAGCCAAAGTTATTAATAATTTGAGAAAAATAGTTTAATAATCAGTTGTATCTTTTTTCACGATTCCAATTATGCAAGTAGAAGAAGAAAAAGTCCCTCTTCCATTCGGCACATACGATATTTTTTATAACAAATGGATTATTTCAGACATTTTTCGAAATACAGTCATGATTACAGCCCATATTAGATTTAGAATAAATGAGACATGATTCAAGGTAATTCTAAGAGTAATTTATAGTAACTGACCATAAATTGCTCAAAAATCAATTTAAACATGCCTAAATTTCCGGAAATTGATGGCAATGTTTGGTAATTTCTAGTAAATTCACAGGCAAATATGGTAATTTTCAATAAATTACTCAAAATTCCATTAAATTTTTTTTATAAATTTCCGGAAATTCATGAAATTTGTTGGTAATTTATGGTAACTTACCATAAATCGCCTAAAATTCAATTTAAACACGTCTATAAATTTCCGGAAATTTTCAGTCATTTATGGTAATTTTACAGGAAAATATGGTAACTTACTATAAAATACGCAAAATTTCCTTTTAAACATTTTTATAACTTTCCGGAAATTTATGGTAATATTACAGGTAATAAATTGTAACTTAATATAAATCACCCAAAATTCAATTTTAGAGATTTTTAGAAATTTCCGGAATTTTATGCTATTTTTGTTTAATTTGTGGTAATATTACAGGTAATTTATTGTAACTTAAGATAAATTATCCAAAATTAAATTACAAAATTTGTGTAAATTTCCGAAAATTGTCGGTAATTTACGGTTATTTCATCAATTATATATGGCAACTTTCCATAAATTACCGCAAAATTCTATTATTTTGAAAATTTTCAAAAAATAGAAAAAAAATTTTTTTAATAGATTGAGTAATATCAACCTTAATGTCTACTAGATATAAAATATATTTCGAAACTATTTTTATGAATTTTTAAGAGATACGTAAGTTTAAAGCATTATTTTTAGTAGATTTTAGCAAGATTTACAAATTATCTTGATGGAATTTTTCAAATTGGACACAAATTGAAAATGTAGATTAATTCAACCGAAGTTTGAACGAACGAAATCAAAGGCTACGGCTTCTGCATCTATTTATTAAAAAGACAATTGTGTTTTTTGTTAACATTATATTGAAAAACATACGTACTTCTTATATGATGTTCAATTTTGTGTACACCGTTTTACTTTCTAAAGAGAACTGACTCCGTAACCTAATTACCGAATGCGAAGCACGAGTGTCGCAATGAAAAGGTAATCTTCAATGCCGTAGGGGTTTTGAGAACATTCTTTAAAAAGAAATGGAAAAAATTGATAAAAAAGACAAGTAAAAAAATTTCCTTTTTTTTTAACAAAAATATAATATAATATATGTATAATATAATTTTCAAGAATTCTGAAAATTAACTTGAAATTTTATTTTAATCTCATTTAAATTTCTTAAATTTAAAAAATAATTTTACAGAACAATTATAAACATGAGTAATAGTTAATTAATTAATGTCTATTAAATTAAAGAAATTTTAGAACACAATGAATTAAATTCACCAGGTCACTCTTCTGCGACAACAAATATACGTAAACCGGGCCTTTCGAAGGTCACATTATCATAGTACAGTTCCATCAAAAATTATTCCATTTAATCGTATAAAATAATAATTTCAAAATGCAATAATAATTGAATTACTTTGAAAAATAAGTATACAGAGATAAGGAGTCGTGACTCTATAACCAAAGCTATCATCGATTTTATCAACCTTACAGCAGAGGCTTTCGAAAGTTGGATAGTTTGTACATGAACATGTTTACTCACAATGAAAAACAGCATTTTTATCTGTTTCCGGAAAGAATGAACAGAACATTGACTCACTAATGTCAGATTCGATTTGGAGTAGTAGACGTTTTTTGGTAAGATACATACACTTTTTTAGTGACAGCGGTCATATAAAAATTTTTAAATGGGTAATGCACAAATTACGTAAGACGTACGTAAAACACATGAATTTTCAGCCAATTTTTGAGTTTTCAACTTCAACCTGAAAAATGATTTTTTATTAAATTAATTGAATTCTTAAAAAAGAGTTTTTAACGAAATAAACGAGTAGTTAGATAAACAAATTCTGCAAGGGAAAATATAATAGTTCATTTTTCAATAAAAAAATTAATTTCAACTAAAAAAAATGTCAATAAAATAGTTTAATGTTCAACCAAAGAATTTACGTTACAGTGAAGAATCCTCAAATTAAAAAATGATTTTTTAAGAAAAAAGTTACATTTCCAATCCAAGGATGAATTTTCGTCAATTTAAAAAATTTCAAAATCTAAATATTTTTTAGAATCGCTTAAAAAACTTTGATTTTATAAACCGTGTGGATTGTACTGATAAGTTTTAACTCAGCGAAATTTTTTGCGACGTAGAGTTTTTTTGGGTAAAATTTCGCTTTTTTGGTAAAAACATTTATTGAATAAAGAACCTATTTTAAAGTGTAATACAAATAATTAATACTAAATAAAATATAATTCATGGATTTAATTTGTAGTAATATTAGATATAATAATTTAAAATATAATTATAAATAGTTTTTCAATTTATGTGAAATATTTGGTACGAATCGGTGTTCATAGTGCAAGCTTCATGTAGACCTAACTGCTCAAGTATCGATTAAAAAAAAATTAAAACTGCGAAATCTTGGAAAACAACAAATAAATCAAAGTTTGTTGAGACATAGTCCCAGACAATTTTGAATTGGATTTTGGACATAAAAATAAAAAGTGATGTAACCTGAAAAAAAAATTTTAAATCAAAATTTCCTTAAAAATTGTACTAAAGCTTGATTATTTTTGTTAAATATTTTGAGTTAAAGTTCGAATAAACAGCTAAAAAACGAATATTTGTCATAAAAATTGTAATAACTCTAGGAATATTAAAAGAATCAAAAGTTCCTTAAAATTAGCACTTGAGCTTTATGTACTCAATTTATTCTGAAATATTTAGAACAATCGATTAAATATTGTGGGCTACAAGCCGACTAAACAGTTGATAAAATTGAATTTAGAACAAAAAAGTGAAATAACTTCAAAAATAATTAATGAATAGAAATTACCTGGAAAAATAGCTCTAGAAATTTATTAAATTAATTTAGCCTAAAATTTTAAGACGAATTGGTTGAATATTATAGGCTACAGGTCAACTGAACTATTACAAATTTAAATATTGGCATAAAAAGTGATGTAACTTTAAAAATAATTAATTAATCAAAGTTTCCTAAAAAATCGAACTGAAAATTTATCCAGACAATTTGTTTTAAAAAAATGATAATAAATCGGCTTAATGTTGTAGGCTATTGGTTGACAGAACTGCTGAAAAATCGAATTTTGGGTATAAAAAATCAAATAACTCCAGAAATAAATAATAAATAGAAATTACCTGAAAAGTAGGACTGATGCTTTAATCAGTCAATTTAGCTTAAAATTGTTGAACTAATCAGTTGAATATTGTAGGCCAAATGTCGACTAATCTGCTAAAAAATCGAATTCTGGATATAAGAAATGATATAGTAATGGAAATATTTGATAAATTAAAATTTGCTGAAAAATAACATGAGAACTTCATTTAGTCAATTAATTCTAAAAAATTTAAGGCAAATCGATTGAATATGGTATGCTACAGGCTGACTGAACTGTTCAAAAATCTAATTTTTGTCAGAAAAAGTGATATAACTCTAGTAATAATTATTAAATCGAAGGTTCCTAAAAAATGGCACTGGATCCTTATCCAGTCAATTTATCCTGAAATTTTAAGATGATTCAGTTCAATATTGTATGCTGCTGTTCGACTAAACTTTAAAAAAATTGAATTTTCGGAATAAAAAGTAATATAATTTAAGAAATAACTATTGAATCAAAATTTTCTTTAAAAAAACAACAACATCTACGCCTCATCTAGTCCATTTCTACTTGAATTTCGAGACGAATCGGTTAATACTGTAGGCTCTAAGTCAACTGTACTGCCAAATAATCGAATTTAGGAAATAACTCCAGAAATAATTAATGAATACAAACTTGCTGAAAAACAATACTAAAAACTCGCTTTATAAATTTATCCAGAAATTTATAGAGGAATCGGTTGAATGTTGAAGGCTACAGGTTGAATAAATTACTAAAAAACAACAATTTCTTTCATAAAACGTGATATAAATCTGGAAATAATTAACTTACCAACATTTCCTGAAAAATGGCACTAAAAATGTACCCTATCAATTTCTCTTAAATTTTTTAGACGGATCGGTTGAAAATTATAGACTGAATATCGACTGAACTCCTAAAAAATCAAATTTAGGACATCAAAACTGAAATAACTCTAGAAATAAGGAATAAATAAATATTTTATATAAAAATTCAATTACATCCGGATCAGAGAATAGGAAAATATTAGACAGATTTTTTCCTGCTAATTTTTATTTTCTAATATACATTTCTTAATGAATAAGATAATAAGGAGATTATAGAAAAAATTATATCTCGAACCGCGGCATATTCCTCTCGAAGAGTTTGTGTAATTCCTTGAATTTTCCCAGTTATAGAATTGATTAGTGGTTCCATAGTAAATTTTCTGAGAAATTTATTAAGTATTTCCATTACTCGAATATTTATTGCATCTGTCAACGCTTTTTGGTCCCTTTCGACCACAGTAGGTCCAATTTCAGAAATAGCAAAACTCATCATTGCAGATACGAATTTGTCATCATATAAGCCATCAGTGAAAAACTGAAAATAATTTTTTTTTAATTTGCATTATATGACTTTCAGTATAGTATAATAAATAGGCAAATATATATTATAAAATAAAGTCCTAAAATTAAGTATGGTAATAAATAAATAAGAAACGAACCTCGAGCACTCCAAGAGAAATTTCCGATTTCATAGTTTTTATAGAAATCGATCTGTTTTCGAATTGAAGAAAGATTTTGGACGTAAATATTAAATTCTTAAGCTTGAACCTGCGAAATTAAATTTGAAACAGAATTATTGCTAGAAAATTAATAAATAAAATCATACAGGGCTGCTACCAAATCCTAATTTCGAAATTGCCAGACCTTATCTGACCTTTTAATTTTGAACCAAAAATGAAAGAATTAAATTTCAAGTTAAAACACTGAAGTTTAAACCACAAAAAAAATTTTTTTTAATAAAGTAGTTAAGTTTTTGACCAAAACGATGAATCTTCAATCAAATAAAATGATTCTCAATGAAAAGTGTATCAGTGGATATTTACACCCAAAAAATATATTTTTTAAATAAAAAACAGTTGAATTAAACAAGAAAATTCGAATTTTCAATAAATTATTTGAATCCACAACCTCATCTGACTAATTTTCAAACCATAGAGAGAATTTTTCATCAAAAAGTTGAGTTTTCAATCCAAGGATATGAATTTTTAACTAAACAGTTGAAGTTTAAACCTAAAAATATGATTTTTCAACGAAATAAATGACTTTTTCAACTGAAAAATTGTTGAATTTTTAACTAAAGAAACATGTTCAACCGAGCATGGAATTGTTGGAAAGTTTTAAAAAATCCATTTTTAACCAACAAAAAATTTGGTGAACAAAATTTTTCATTTTTGGAATAAAAATGGTTTCTTATCTAAAATCATTTTAAAAATTCAACAAAAGACTTAAGTTTTGAACTATAGAAATCAGCTTTTATCGAAAAATGAAATACTTAAATTTTCAGTAAAAAATTAATTTTGAAACGAATAAAATAAATTTTTAAAGACATAGTTAAATTTTAACAACAAATGGATGAGTTTTCAACCAAAAATGTTAAATTTCTGTAAAAAATATCAGTTTTTCACAAAAAATGGAATATTAAAATTTTCAGTTAAGAATGTGAATTTTAAGTTAAATTTTGAATCTTCAACCGAAGAAATTAATTTTTAAACAAGAATAATATTCAAACAAGAAGATGAATTTTCTACCATAATAGACCAATATTGAACAAACTCTACGTATTTTCAAATAAAAAAAGATGGATTTTCAACCAAAAACAGAACAGTTCAATACCGAGCTTAAAAAGTTAATTTTGAATAAAAAACAAATTTGCAATAAAATAGATCAATAAATTTGCAATAAAATTTTCCACAAAAGAATTTAATTTTTAACAAAGAAGATGAAATTTTAACTAATGAGATTACTCTTCTACTAAAAATGACTAATTTTCACGAACAAGTTGAATGTAATCCTAAAACAGGTACATTTTCAACTTAAAATGGTTAAATTGACAAGAAATTGAATAGCTAAATTTTCAATTAAAATGATTAATTTTATACAAAAGAAATGAATTTTAAAACGAAATTATAAAATTTCCAACAAGAAAATTAATTTTCTACCAAAAATGATAAATTATTAACAAAATACATGGGATATCAATCAAATGTTCGAATTTTGAAAGAAATTTGCAATCTAATTTGCAACCATATCAAATAAAATTTCAACTAAGTAGTTCATTTTTCAGCTAAACAAAAAAATTTGCAAATAAGAAGATTATATTTTTGTCGAAAAATATTAAAGTTTGACAAGAAATTAAATAGCTAAATTTTCAATTCAAATAATTAATTATAAAAAACTAAGTTTCAACGAAAAAACTTCATTTTTAACCAAAAAGATAAATTTTTTATCAAGAAAATTAATTTTCTAACAAAGATGATTATTTTTTAATAAAATACATGGAATTTCAATCAAAGGTTTGAATTTTGGAAGAAACTTTTAACCTCATAGTTAAATTTTCAATCAAATGGAATAAAATTTCATCAGAATAGTTCAATTTTCAATCATACAAAAGAATTTCCAATCAAGAAGATTAAATTACTATCGAAGAAGACCAATTTTCTACAATAAAGTGCATAGCTAGATTTTTAATTGAAATAATTCATTTTCAGAAAAAAAGTAATTTTTAACCAAAAAATTAATTTTTTACCAAAAAGATAAATTTTTCATCCAGTACATGAATTAGTCTCCAAGAAGATTAACAATCTATCACGGAAGACAAATTTTTTAAACAAATAGGTTAATTTATAACTAAAGAAAAAAAATTTTCAACCAAAAATAGAATAGTTAAATATGAATCTAAAAAATAAATTTTCAACAAAGTAAAACAAATGTTCACAAAATAGTTGAATTTTTGAAAAAGGCTTTCCAACTAAAGTGATGACATAAAAAATGAATTTTTATCAAAGAAATTGTACTTTTACTAATTAGTTGAATTTAGAACCAAAAAGCTGAATTCTGGCAAAATATTATTTCATATTTCAACCAAAAAAGATTCTAATTTTGAACCAAAAACAGGTGAAGTCAAACAAAAAAGAAAAATTTTCAGCAAAATAATAGAAACCTCCTTTAACCCAAAAAGATGTAACTTCTACCAACATAAATTAGTTTTTAACCCAAAAAGGCCAATGTTGAACGAAGCTGTTTAAATTACTACCGAAAAGCATATATTTTTTTTTAAATTGTTGAATTTTCCACAAAATAATAAAATTATCTTCAAACTCAATTTATCGCAAATTCGCTGACTAGTTTCCCCTAACATTCCCTAACTTTCCTGAATTCCTTGACCCGTAGCAATCTTGTTATGGAATAATTATTTAATATTGTATAAATATTTACACTGCGTTTCCATTCCCGTAAATGTTAAAAAAATCCATCAATCGGCCATTAGTTAGATTGCAGGATGATATACTTCCTTTTAACTCAGGCCACTCAAAACCTATCATTATTGTTGATAGTCCTCTAATTTCTGCTTTAGTAACTTTATAATTTGAAAAACCAGAGATATGTATATTGAGAGCTGAAATATCTGCTCTGAAATTGGAAAAAAATAAAAAATTATAAATTAACTTAATTAAATGTTTGTTGTCTTAACAATTAAAAAGGTTAGAAATAAAAATAAAATTCAATATTTTTGTACAAGAATATAAAATTAATAAATTTACCTTATATTTTCTGATGCTATTGATTCCTCCACTGGTCCTGTTTCATAAGGATCCATTGGGGGAATTCCCACAAATTTGTTTCCATTTTTTATGACTCCTCTCAACTCTTCCAATAACTTTTTGAACATTTTATTTACCGTTTTATTGGAAACGATATCTAAAGCTAAAACGAAAACCGATTTAATTCTTTAAAATTCTTAATAAAATCTTTGTTAATTTAAAAAACAGTTTGCACATGTTATTTAAAATGTTGAAAATTGCACATATTTCCTACCATTTTTCGTAGTTTCTGAGATCTTTCCTTCATTAGCATGACTAGCTAGTAAAAGTACCGAGAAAAATAATTTTAGCTTCATTTTTATAGAAAATCCGGAAAATACAATCTTTTTCCTAAGTAATAATTTCTCTGAATCTCAAGAAAAAAACTAAATCTCACATAATTTCCAAACCAAAAAAAGAATTGTAAAACTCGATAATTTTTTTTATAGTAACATGTACTCAATTTGTTCTAGCGTAGTAAATATTTCATTATCCCTCTTATTTATAATGTAAAATATTTCAGGTTTTTTTCAAGATGTGAATGATCTTGATATCTATTATTTTTATAAGTATTAATAATATATTTAAAATTTAAAGAATCACAGAGTCCTTAAGCACGATGAAAGTGCGTACTATAAATTGACCAGACACTCGAAAGCCAGAAGGAACACTAACTCAAGACATGAGATACGAAGGTCACATTATCAAAGTACACTTGAAGGGCGGCAGTACAAAACTAGATAACAAATATTTTTATCAGAAATAGATTGCATGCTTAAACAAATTTTTCAAAGTATAATACAGATTTTGGTAAAAGGGATATTTCTAAATCCAGGGTGGCCACTAATTTTTTAATTTTTGTCTCCCGGCTTTTTCCGTTAAAAATTCGTGTTTTATCCCAATTTAGAAAAAAATATACTCTCGTTGCAAAGCCTACATTTTTACATATGTATTGAAGGCTCAGAAAGCAGAAACGACCTAGCGCTCGAGCAGTAGCCTGGAGGAGGGTGGGCGCGCAGAAAACGCGACGAAAGAGAGCACGGAATCTGTTCTCTCTTCGTCGCGTTTTCTGCGCACCATCCCCACTCTTGACTACTGCTCGAGCGCTCGTTGGTTTTGAATCATGTAATAAGTAGGATAAGGACATTTTTGTGTCTAATAAAGAAAAATATAGAGGTAACGTGATGGGAAACATTTTTACAAAAAAGAACAAAATTTCTACTACTGTAATTGTTTGTTAAAATATGTACTTTTTTGTAGGGAAATGTTCTGACATTTGATAACTATTTCTGCAAAATAATATAATTTACCTGAAAACTATGAGAAGAATTTTCGTTCTTTTTTATATAAAACATAATTATAATTAATCCGATTTGCCAAAAAAATGTTAAGAAGTTGTGCGTATTTGGATGTTGAGCTTTGTTTTTTAAAAGCCCCGATTTTTTTTAACCTCTATAACTTTTGACCTAATTGAGATATTTATTATTTTCTTTTTCATTCTTATATCAGCAGTTGTCCTGAAAAAATTAAAAGTCGATTTTTGAAAAAAACCCTACTTGAAATTTTTTGTCAATTTTTTTTAACTTATCTTTGATAATGAATGAATTTATTACAATCGAATTTTATACTTTTTCTTGGAAACAATGACAGAAACGAGAAAATATTAAAATAAAAGTTTGCACATCTAAAAAAAATTCTTTGAAAAATGTCTCTTGTTCTTTTGTTATATCTTTCATAGTTTACAAGAAAAATTACATTTTTATGAAAAGAAAATTCTCGCAACCCGTGCAGAAATTTTGAAAGGGCTCCAATAGGGCCCTGGCTAGTTTTCCCTATCCCTAGTCGGGCTCTAGTGGGAAGAACTAGTCGGGCCCCCGTCTAGAACGTAACGCTGAGGCCATAGGGGCCCTACTAG
>JAWWLR010000034.1:84549064-84565710 GCA_035041075.1 Acraspis erinacei | reverse complement strand
TCGATGAAAATGTTTAAAATCCAATTTTGGGTTATTTATGCTAAGTTACCATATTTATCTATAAAATTACTATAAATTACAAAAAAAATTTATTAAATTTCCGGAAATTTATAAAAATGTTTAAAATTGAATTTTGGAGAATTTATGATAAGTCACCACATTTACCTGTAAAATTACCATAAATGAGCAAAAAATTCCATAAATTTCCGGAAATTTATAGACATTTTTAAATCGAATTTTAGGAAATTTATGTTGGTAAAATACCATAGATTACCCTCAAAATTACCGTAAATCATGCTTACTTTAGTCGAAAACTAATATGGGCTGAAATCATGACTGTATTTCGATAATCCCCCTTTCTCGGAAAAAATATTTTTTTTTACCTAAAATTGAACTGCTGAACCTCTGTGATTCCTATGAATGCAAAAAGAAAAAGAAATTAAATATTTTCTTTCATTGGAAGCAGAGAAATTAATTTCAGATTGATTAATTTTCATTTGAAATTTGAAGTCTATATTTTAATTTTTTATTGCACTTTAATTGCAATTCATATTTTTCTCGCAAGAAAAATATAAATGTACTGAATATTTTTCTTTTCTTTTCATGGACGTGATTTATTATATGGTCTAACACTTGATTTATGGTTCATATCTAGTTAGAGCTGGTTGCTGGTAGAACTTCATTTTTGGAAAGGAATAAATATATACTTTCTTGCTTGGCGAGATGCCACTAAATCTAACTTATTATGTACCTGACACGAACTGTCATCATATTTTTCGCCTTCAAATGTGCTTTATTGGGTGATTTGAAAACTATATTTATGATGCATTGACCCTTTAATGTCAGAAATCGTAAATTTATGACTAGAGCAATAATGATAACGAACCGTGACTTTTTCGACTGCGCAAGTGCCAAAAAACGCGGGTCTATTTGAAATCAATCAATTCTATTAATATTAATACAGATAAGTATTTAAAAAAATTTTAATTAAAAAAATTAATCAAATTGAATCTAAGAAATAGCTACTTTCTTTAAATAATCTATCAAAAATATAATATTACAAGTGCATACTTTTTAATTTTAAACAGACCCGCGATTTTCGGAACAAGCGCAGTTGAAAAAGTCGCGGTCCGTTAGCATCACTGGGCTAGAACATCATTTATTTTTTATAATTTCAAATTGAAAGCGTTTTAAATTTAAGAAAAATGTGTGAAATGTGTTTTGAATTTAAAAGTTCTAATTCTAAATATTTTAGACAGGTGAAATTTTGAAAAAGGAAAATATTTCCAATGAAATAAAAGAAATTAAACTTGTATCTGAATAAAAGCTTTTAAAATTATGTCTTCAAATTTAAAAAAAAATTTAACAGATGTTTCCAAATTCAAAATCTTCAAAATAAAATTTTTAAGTCTAGACAATTTTATTAGGAACGAGTTGAAATTGATAAATAAATTAAATATTTCAAAATAAAAGATTCAGCAATTATAGAAATATGAATTTTTATTAATTAGAAAAAATTATGATTTAACGTAGAAATTCAGTCAACAAACTTTTCTAAAATCTAAATATAAATTCACCTTTATTTTCAGTATTTAGAATATTCAATTTTAAACCTATAAAATTGAATTATTCTGAGGAAACGTTCGAAATAAAAGTAATTTTAAATGGAAAATATTTAAAAATAAGAAAATATATAATCCAGAAACTTGAAACTCAAACAAATCGGAACTTTATTAAATTTAAGATTAAACAAAATTTAGTTGCGAAGAATTGCTTTATTATAAATTTCTAAACTAACATTAAAATGGTTGAATTTTGAACAGTATAATCAACAATTTCATAATTATTTATGTATTTTTTTAATACTTCCCATTTAAAATTACTTGTTATTTTGAACATTTTTTGATGATAATTTAATTTTAAAGGTTTATAATTGAAAATTAGCGACTTTGAAGGGCGAAAATGAAAGTGAACTTATTTTTTTATCTTAGAGAAATTTGTC
The DNA here is from genome assembly GCA_035041075.1 of Acraspis erinacei. Classification (NCBI taxonomy): domain Eukaryota; kingdom Metazoa; phylum Arthropoda; class Insecta; order Hymenoptera; family Cynipidae; genus Acraspis; species Acraspis erinacei. The sequence continues at coordinate 84,563,708 of JAWWLR010000034.1, read as the reverse complement.
TAATCGATTTTTAAGTTAGATCATAATTTTTTAATTTGAAAAGAATTTAGATTTATAGAATTTCTGAAGCTTTTACTTTGAAATATTCAGTTTATTTTTAATTTTATAATGGTTAAATTTAGATAGTTTCGAATTTAAATTGATTAAAATTCAAAAGTTTTTACTTTTGAATTATTCAATTGTGAATGATTTTAACTAAAAATAATACAATGTTCATGTCTCTGAATTTCAAATGACTTTGAAATTGTCCTCTTTTGATATTTTAATCTGAAATCATTCAATTTTCATTTCAGTTCAACCCCTGAATATTTTCGGAACTATTTTTAATCCATTAAAATATATGAAATCATTCAAGCAATTGAAGGTACTATACTTTTGGAAAGCTTTGGAAATTCAAAAAAATTCTTGCACATCCCTTCTTAAATCTCCTCAAATCTTGTAAAATTTATCAAATTACTGTTAATCCCTTAAATTTCTTAAAATATATGGAGCTCGTAAAAATGTATTTAAATACGTAAAAATCATTTGAAGTCCCTTTATTATAAATTAAATTTCAAAAATTCATTAGAGTCCTGCAACCGAAACCCGTTTAAATCGCTCAAAAATTTTGAAATTCTTGAAAACTTAATAAAGTTCTTTAACCCATCATGTACACACTGGGTTAGGTTTACCCAAGAATTTTTGAAAAGTCGGGCATAACAAATAAAAAAAGTTGATTACTAATGTCAAAGTAAAAGAATTTTACGAAAAAATAGTCGGATTTCTGACTGTACTTCAATTTTCGCCTTTTTAAAAAAATCGTTATTTTTGATTGGCAAAAAAATATGGTTTTTTGAATGATTGGCAAAACCCATAGTACCAAATTTCAACTCTTCAGCTTTCCATTCCTCACCGACAGACCTTTAGAATATTAATTTTTCATAAAAATATCAACATTTAAAAAAAAAACTTTTACAAAAAAAGTCGCGTTGGTTTTTATAAAATATCTCTTAACAAACTTATTTGATTATAATAAAACAATGATTTTCATATTTTTAAAATCATTTCCTACTGATTGAAATAAATTTTATTCAATTCCCTTGATTCTATCAAAAGTTATAAGCTTTCAAAAATGTCGGGTGACCCTCACCCATGTGTGCAACTTACGTAACTTTTTGATAGTGTGTACCTTAAAGGTTAAACCTTGTGAACTTTCTTGTAATATTATATAAAAATTCTTGAAATCCTTTGAATTCCCTCAAAGCCCGAAAAAGCTTTGAAAGTCGTAAAAATCTATTAAAATAAGTAGGAATTATTTCAAATCCTCTGAGAATATAAATCAAATGAAACCAATTCATTAAGGTATTATAAAGAAATTTCAAATCCTTAGAAATCATTTAAATCTGTTGAAATCCCTACAATCTTTAGAATTGCTCGGAATTCCTTGACATTTCATTTCATTTTATTTATTTTCTAAAAGTTCATAGAAATCTCTTAAAATCTTTGGACATCCCAAAAAGTTCTTTGAGGTCCATTGAAATCTTTGAATATTTAATAAAATCTATTAATCGTGTTACATTTCTTCAAACTCCATAAGATCCTTTTGAATCAATTAGAATCTCTTGAAACCTTTTTAAATCGCAAAAATCTATGAAAATAAATATAAAAGATTTAAAATCTCTAGAGAATATAAATTACATAAAAAAATGCATCAGGTTTTTCTAAAAAAGGTTAAAATCATTAGAAGTATTTGAAAATCCTTGAAATTTTTGGAAATTTAATGAAATCCCTTAAAGCCCGTAAAATTTAATGAAAAATCCCTTCAAATGTTTCAAAATTCCATGAACTCCGTGGAAATATTTTAAAACATTTTTAAATACGGTGAATTCTTCTTTTTTTCTATCGAATTAAAAAAAATTAAAAGAAAATTTTCAGAAAAACCCAATATTTTTATTTTTTCTAATATTTAAAAAAAGTTTATGCTAATATAAAAAACGTACTATCTGAACTTAGGCGATAAATTTGAATGACATAAAAGATGTATTTTTTAAGTGCTGCATCTTTTGTCTAAGAACTTTTCCTCTCAAACCAATATTTATCGACATATAATGAAAAAATTAAAGAAACATTACTTTTGGTGTTTTGACCTTGAAAATCAAATTTGCGGCATCATAATCGGAGGTAAATACTTTTCGGATCTGTATCCCTTTTTTTAATAACAATTTTGTTCTTGCGAATAATTAAATGAGCTAGAATTACCTCGTCGAATCAAAGAAAAAATCCTAATACCTATGCTCATTCGGAAAATACTACATTTTGAAAAAACTTTTGATCAATTTTTGAAAATTTTCCATTTATCTTCGAATGAATGTAGCAAATCTTTTTTTTTTTGTTTCTCAACAAATTTATTTTCTGAGTACAAGAACTTTCTAAAGTTGCTCCAATTTTTATTCGATATATTTTTTGTCAAAAAGTCTACCATTAAAAAGTTGACCAAAAGTGTCAAAAAACATAAACATTTTATTCAGTATTTCAAGATTTTAGTTTTTTTTTAATGTAGAACTTTCACTGTTGAGCATAAAGCGAAATTTTGACCGCTTCAGGCTTGTTCTGAGATAATGTAGAAAAAAATTATTCATTTAAATAATCCACGGAATTGAAATTTTCTTAAATGATGGAAAAATCGTCACGTTCACTTTTAAATAGTTCTAATCACAACATTGTTTAATTTTAGCAGATTTAACCGGAATGACGTAGTTTTTTCTATTAAGTTCTTTTTATATTATTGATTACATATTAAATTTGTGTACTGGAGACGTATAGAATTGTTTAAGGCTCCTCGTCCGATCACCCAAACTAAGCAGTACTTGCGTCGGTTATACTCGGATGGGAATCATCTTTAATAGATTTTATTTTTCTCTTACGAAAAATTTAATTGTTGTGTTGAAAATTCGTTTTTGTTGTTGTTGAAAACTATTTCCTTCATTGAGAATTCAGATACTTAGCTGAAAGTTGAACAACTTTGTTCAAAATGAATTATATTCTTTGAAGATCCATCGCATAAAAATGTTTTAAGGCCAATTTTTATTTGGTTTAATTTAACTATTACATCTATTCGACTGTTTTCTGGTTAAAATATTGTCTCATATATTTTTCGTTGAAAATTAATCTTTTTTGACCGAAAATCTAACTACTGGGTGGAAATTTTAATTTTTTCTTTAAAAATATTAATTAACTATTAATTAAACTATTTTGTTAAAACTCATCTTTTTGGTCGGAAATTTAACTGTTTTATTGAAAATTCACCCTTTGACTTGAAACTTCAACAATGTGGTTCATATTTTTTTCTTCGGCGCAAAATTTTTCAAATTTCATCCCTTTTGTTTGATCATTTAACAATTTTGTTGAAAATTTGTCCTTTTTTTTATCGAAAATCTAACCACTGGGTGGAAATTCGAATTTCATAATCATTTTTTTAAATATTCGTCATTTCAGTTGAAAATTAAGCTATTTTGTTTCGAAAAATTGGTCTTTTAGGTTAAAAATTGGACTATGTTGTTAAAAACTAATTTTTTGTCGGAAATTCAACTGTTTTATTGAATATTCGTTTCTTTAAGTTGAAAATTCAACAATGTAGTTCATCATTTTGTTTGAAATCTGTTATTTTTTTGGTTTGATTTAACTATTACAAGAATTAAGCTGTTTTTGATCTTAAATCAAAATTTTTTCTTTCGAGATATTATCTAATACACTCTGCGTAAATTTTTGGCTTTTATTTATAATAATTGATTAAAAGAAATTAAACTATTTGGTTAAAGTTTCTCTTTTTAGTTGAAAAATGTAATGATGTTGTTTCGAATTTATGTTTTTTTTCCACAAATAGAATTATTTGGATAAAAATTCGTCTTTTTGGATAATAAATTCGTTCTTCCTAGTTGAAATTCAACTGTCTTCTAAAAAATGTGTCTTTTCGAATTGAATTCTTAAGACTTTTATATTAAATGCAAAATTTTACCTAGATATATTAATTTTATTTAAAAGAATTCATTTCCCTATTTAAATGAAAAATTAACCTATTTTCCCTCTTTTGAGAGCATTTTGGGCTATTAAGTCTGTTCTGTTTTAGATGTTTATCAAATAAACTTTATTGCAACCTCTCTACACTATAAATTTTGAATCGATTCAAAAAAATTTCAAATCAGAAACTTTGACTCACTAATAAAAACAGCAGATTCAAATTATCCACTCTATAGAATTTTCATATTAAAAAGGCCAATTTTCAACCAAAAAGATGAATTTTTAACTCAAAAGATTGATTTTTTAATAAGAAAGAGAAATTTTCAACAAAATACAAGAATTTTAAAACAAGTAGTTGAATTTTTAACGAAACAGACGAATATTTCACAAAATGCATTAACCCTTAAAGAAATAGTTGATGTTTCAGCGAAGAAGATTAATTTTATACCAAAAAAGACGAATTTTCAACAAATTAGATACATTCTAAACTAAATAGTTGCACTTTTAAACTAGGAACATGTATTTTTGATAAAATATATAAATTACAAAAAAATTGTTAACTGAACAGTTGAATTTTGAAGACAAAAAGAGAAATTTTCTATACAAAGATAAATTTTTATCTAAAAAAAAAGGATTGATTCGGCCAAAAAATGAATTTATAACAATGAAGTTCAAGTTTCAACCAAGAAGTTGGATTTTCAAACAAATAGTAATACTTCTACACCAAGCAGATTAATTTTATACCAAAATATTTGAATTTTCAATAAAAAAAACATCAATTTTCGACCAAAAAGTTAAACTTTCAACTCAACAGAATAATAATCAAGCAAAAAAAATGAGTTTCAACAAAATATTTAAATTTTCAATCATACAGATGAATTTTGAACTACAAGCAGGAAGCGTTACCCAAAAACAAAATTATTAATTAAGGAGCTTAATTTTGAACCAAGCACATAGAAAAATTAAAAAGAAATTGTTATTCCATGAGGAAGATTAATTTTCTAAAAAAACAACCTATTTTTTAACAAAAAAGATTATTTTTCTAGCAAACTGACTAGCAGAAATCATAAATATGACAAAAAAAAGAATTTTCCACAAAATAGTTGAATTTTCAACCATCGTTAAGTTTTAAATAAAGTCTTCAATTAAAATGATGATGTTCAATCATAAAAATTAATTTTCAACAAATTAGTTCAACTTTCAACTAAGTAGTTGCATTTTCAATAAAAAAGTGGAATTCTGAAAAAAAGATTTAATCCGTAACTTTCAATTTTTGAATCCGTCATTTATGGTTAATTTTAATCATTTATTAATGTATAGGAATTTATAAATAATGTTACTATTTTATTATAGCAAACTGATCAGTCACTTCTATTGACAGAAAATCAGTCATTTCAAGACTCTATTTGATTCAGTCAGCAATATTGACTGATGCATCTGTCAAAATAATCGTTTGGTCAGTAGAAATGACTGACTTTTCTGTCAAAGCAGGCTTGATTAATTTCGTCAGTGAAATTTAGAGTGACTTAAATTTATGGTGTAATCACCCCTCTCCCCCACCCTCTTCCGTCAAATTTTGGTCCCCGCAGCTATCTCTATAAATTCAAGAACACGATTTCTTTCCAATCACACTCGATCTCTCAAAAATCCTCCACATAACTCACCCTATCACCGCATTTCTCAGAGACACGAAAAAGCTTGCTTCTCGCAATCTTCCTTGAGATCGATGAAACGATTAAACACCTCTGAGAGGGTGAGAAATCGTGACGGTCGAATTAACACCAACATCAAGCATTACATCCAAACAGGGTCTCATTTCAGTATGCCAGGAAATTCGGCTGAGTTCAGGGGGTGAGCTTCCGGGTCACCCCATTTCTTGAGCGATCCCCAGTTATTTTGAAAAATCACCCTGTTCTCGATTTCTCCCCCACCAAAAAAGCTACTCACGCATGCAACCCTCTTTTCTCACACATTATATATATATATATATATATATATATATATTTAATTTTTGAAAAATAGGGTCAACAACCACCGCAGGGTCACAATGGGAGCAACTATGATACTATCTATAAAAATGACACTGGCTCCCAGTTGTACCGAAAAATTTCCTACATTTTTTTACGAATAATCCTTACGTTACAACAAAAACACATGTTAAAGATTTTTTTAAATATCTTCCAGTGTTGAACATAAATTTTTTGAAAATGAATATTTTGAACGGAAAATTTAACTGTACTATTTTAGCAGAATATTTATGGTTTTTAGTTGAAAACCCCTTTGGTTGAAACGTTTGGTTGTAAATCCAACTATTTTTGGTTGAAAATTAATTCCTTTTGGTTGAAAAGTCTACTATTACATTTTTGTGGAAAATTCGTCTTTATTGGTTTAAAATTGTATTAATTGGTTGAAATTTTATTATTTTGTTAAGAAGTCATCTTTTCTAGATGGAAATTGATCTTGTTTGGATAAAAGTGAATTGTATATATATTCCATCTCTCCTTTTTACGGGTTTTAGGGTTTATTTTTATTTGAAAAGTCTGGGAGTATATTTTTGGTTCAGAATTAATGTCCTTTGATTAAAATTCTACTATTTTGGTTGGAAATTTAATTATTCTTTAAAAGTCAAACTACTTTCCTAAAAAATCATTTTATAAATTGAAGGTCAAATGGTTTCTGTTAAAAATTCGTTTTTTTAAAAATAATTGTTATAACTGAAAATTTAACTATTTTATTTTTAGTAGAATATTTATCTTTTTAGTTTAAAATTGTTCTGTTTGGTTGAAAAATAAATCCTTTTGGTTGAAAAGTCTACTATTATATTTATGGTAGAGAATTCATCTTGATATTGGCTTAAAATGGTATTAATTGGTTGAAATTTCATTATGTTGATTAAATATACACTATTCGGTTAAAAAGTCATGTTTTTTAGATGAAAATTTATCTAATTCGGATGAAAGTTAATTATTTTTATTTGTAAATTTTACTATTATATTTTTGATTCACAATTAATGTAGTTTGGTTGACAATTCTATTATTCTTAAAATCACATTTTATTAAATGAAAATAAAAAAGATTTTGTTGAAAATTCGTTATTTTATTAGTTGAAAAAAATGTTTTCAACTGAAAACTTCACTACTCCATTTTTAGAATTTTAATAAAAATTACATGGTTTTCTTCAAAAGTCATCTTTTTAAGATAAAAATTTATTCATCCTTTTTTATATAAAATTATTCTGTTTCATTGAAAATTGAACTATATTGTTAAAAATTAATACAATTTGTTGAAAATTAATCTTCTTGGTGGAAAATTGAACTATTTGGTAGAAATTTCATGTAATCTGATTAAAGTTTGTCTTTTTATGGAAAATTAACCTACTTGTTCAAAATTTTAACTATTTCGTTGAAAGTTTATGTAGTTTGTTGAAAATTCGTCTTTTTTATTAGGAAATTATTTTGCTTAGTTAAAAATTAAACTGTTTGCTTTAAAATTTATGTAATTTGTTGAAAATTGCCTTTTTTGTAGAAAATGATCATTTTTATTTTTGGTTGAGAAAGTATTTTTGTTTGAATTTACCTTTTTCTTAATTTATGTGGTTTCTTCGAATTGGTTTTTCTTCGAATTGGTTTCTTTGAATTGGTTGAAAATTTAGGCATATTTTTAAAAATTTCCATTTTTTGTAAAAAATTAATCTCGTTAAAAGAAAATTAATTTTCATGGTTGACATTTTAACTATTTTGTAGAAATTTCATGTCATTTGATGTAAATTTGCCTTTTTTGTGGAAAATAAATCTTCTTATTCAAAATTTCAATTATTTGGTTAAAAGTTTATGTAATTTTTGGAAAATTAGCCCTTTTTGATAGATGATTATTCTGTTTGGTTGAAAATTGATCTCTATAGTTTAAAAATTAATGAAATTTGTTGGAAATTGGAATTTTTGTTTAGATAAGAATTCTCGTTGGTAGAAAATTAATTTTCTCGTTCAAAACTTCAACTAATATTCGGTTAAAAGTTGATGTAATTTGTTGAAAATTCGTCCTCTTGGATAGAAAAATAGTCTGTTTGTTTGAAAATTGAAATATATGATTGAATATTAATGCAATTTTTGGAAAATTGGCCTTTTTAAAAAAATTAATCTCTTTGGTAAAAAATTAATCTTCTTCGTTGAAAATGAAACTGGTTGGTAGAAAATTTATGTTATTTGAAATTTAACTATTTGGTTAAAAATGTATGTATTTGATTTAAAATTCTTTTTTTCTGATAGAAAATTATTCTTCTTATTTGAAATTTCCAATATTTGCTTGAAAATTTATGCATATATTTTACAATTTACTTTTTTTGTAGAAAATTATTTAATTAAAGCTTTATGTAACTTGTAGAAAATGAGTACTTTTTGGTAGGAAATTATTCTTTTTCATTGAAAATTGAACTATTTGTTTAAAAATTTATTTTACTCTTTATTAATTAAATGTTGTTAGAAAAATCGTTTTTTTAGTTGAAAATTTCACTATACGATTACAATTTTTTTAATATCATGAAAGTTCATATTTTGTTAGAAAATTAATCTTCTAAGTTGAAACTTCAACTATTTGGTTAAAAATTTATGCAATTTGTTGAAAATTAGTCCTTTTTGGTAGAAAATTATTCTTTTTGGTTGAACATTGAAAATTTTGTTTGAAAATTAATTTTTTTCTTCATTAATTAAATGTTGGTAGAAAAATCGTTTTTTTGGTTGAAAATTTCACTATATGATTAAAATTTGTTCGTAATTTAATTAAAATTCATATTTTTTGCTAGAAAATTATTCTTCTTAGTTGAAAATTCAACTATTTGGTTAAAAATATATGTAGTTTGTTGAAAATTAGTCCTTTTTCGTAGAAAATGTTTTTTTTTTATTAGGAATTGAACTATTTCGTTGAAAATTAATGTATTTTGTTGCAAATGCTTATTTTCTAATTAAATCTGTTTTCGATTTGAAAATAAAATCTGTATTTGTATAAATATTAGCTATTACACTGGTTGTTACCTATCCATCTCTTTAGCTTAAAAATTAATTTTTGGTAGAAAATTTAACTTCTTGGTTGAAAACTTAACTCTTTGGTTAACATTTTATGTAATTTTTTTAAAACTATTGTTAAAAATTTGCCTTTTTTGGTAGGAAATGTATCTTCTTGGTAGAAAATACAACTACTTAATTAAAAATTTCTTAATTTCGTTGAAAATTATGTAAGATAAGGAAGGGAGGGTTGGGGGGTTAAAACTTACGAACCCTAAAAAGGGGGTTACCATTGTGAGGAAATGGTGTCATTAGTGTCAAATAGTGATCAGAAGTCTACTATTAGAATGGCATGCAATGGGCTGATATTTCGGGGCTTACTCTGACACGCAAAAATGCCCCTCCCCCTATTCGGGGGGTGCTCTCGTGATCTTTTCATCCCTCACCTTGCACGTGCACGGATTCTGCGAAGTTCGGACCACCCCGTATGTATCCAGCGGGAGAAGGAGGAAAAGTGGAGGAAAATCGGGAGAGCGAGAGAGATGGGAAATTGAGTCGGTGGGGGTGGGGCAATGGCGGGGGTGGAAAATAGAGGGGTGGCTCGCTCACCCTTACCCGACGTCTCTCGGCCAAGCTCAGTGCGGCCTGAACGGTTAGCCGGCCTACGTCGTTGTATGTGACCGTTCCTCGTCAAAAATCGTGTCTTTCATCTCGCGGGGCCTGATTTTTAATTGGCACTTGTTATTTTATATTGGACAAAATCGGAAAGGTGATCGATTTCCTGGTTTTTTGTTGGCTCAACTGGGGTGGACTGAGGTACAAGTGAACTGAGAAGCTGCTGAGACCCAATGACGAGGTAGGGCTCGAGCAGACTGGACATCATCTAGATTGCGGATTCACTCGTCAGAAAGGTGGATTAAGGACGAGGGAAGGATCGAATCGTAAGTTGCGATACTACGTGGGATCGATGGTCTTTATTGGGATCGAAGTTTCCTTATCGGGATGGGATACGTCAAAGCCTGGGATAAACGCAGTGAGGATTACTGTGCGCGATGGGCTTGGGGATTTTTTTCAGTGCTTTCATTATAGGGGGAAGAATTCCAAATTGTGGAATGATTTGAGGTATTCAATGTGGAAAATTCCGATTTTGGATATCATATGAATCAAGGCTTGAGTTAACACTAATTATATTTTTATTTAGTGTTCTGATTTAATCTGGTATTAACTAATAATTACTAGTAATCCTAATAATTTTACTTTTTACTGAGGAAAAAAAATAAGAGAAAAAGAATCCAGAAAGCTTTGAAAAAGCTTTTTTTTTTGTTTTTTAGGGTTTTACGTGAAATTAGGAAAAATTGTCAAACTTTTTTTATTTTCTCTTAAAAAACAATTTTTCATAATAATCTTGTAACCTTTTATAATTCTTAAAATGCTTCTAAACATTTTGTTCAAAATCTAGAATTTTTTTAAACATTTTTTATTTATTACTTAATCTTTTAGAAAGCTTCTAAAGCTTTTAAATATCTCTTAATCTACTCAAAACTTTTAAAAAATTTTTAATCTTGCCAGAAAGCAAAAGCTTTACATTAATATCTTTTACACTCTTTTTTTTAAATGTTCTCGAAATATTCCAAAGTTCTTAAAATGCTTCTCAAATTTCTGTTGCTACGGGTGCCGAAATTTCGATACAATTAGCCGGAAAACTACTAAATATCTCTTAAGATCTACACTCTTTTCAAAAAATGTTCTTAAATTTTTTCAAATGTGTCGAAATCTATTTCAATGTTTATTTAAACTTCATTTTTCTAAACATAATTCATTACAATTTTTTTCATGAATTTTAAGAAAATTCTTTTATTCTCGTCAAGCTTTTCAAAATTCTTAAAAAGCTTCTATTTTTTATTTAAATTTATTTTGTAATCTAATGAAAAATTCTCAAACTTCTAAATATTAATGAAAATGATTTCCATTTTTTTTAATTTAATAAAATTCTGCATAATAAAACAAATTCTTCTTAAAATGAATAACCATTTCAATTCTTGCCAGGGATTAAAAAAAATTATTCTCTTGAAAATTTTCTAAACTCTTAAAAAGCTTCTAAAAACTTTTTCCAAATTTAGAAAATCTACATTCAGTTAAAATTTGTTTGAATCTCTTTAAATTTTAAATAAAATATTTTCTATAATTTCTAAACCATCTAAATATCTTCTAAAATAAATAGAATATTTCCTTAAATTAACAAAATCGAAAAAATAAATTCGTTAAAATTTTTCAGATTCTTATTTGACAGTTTTGGAAATCTTTTTAATTTTTTTCTTAGACTTCTTTAAAAAAGCTATAAAAAAATTTCCCACGTATCTCAAGAAAATGCTTTTATTTTCTTGAAACCTTTCAACATTCTAAAAAAGTAAAAAAAAATTATTTCCCAAAATCTAAATTTTTTTTAAAATACGTTTGCAATCTTCTAAAATCTTTAATTATTTGTCGATCTTATAAAAGATTCTAAATCTTCTACATGTATATTAAAGGCTTCGAATTTTTTCAAAAAATTTTAACAAAATTCTGGAAGATTAAAAAAAAATGAAAATCTTCCAAGTTCTTTCCTTAAAATTTGAAAAATTGCTTGAGATTTTTTGAAATATTTTTAAATTATCTCTTTAAGTTAGTTTTTCAAAATAAGAAATCATAAAAAATTGCCCAGTTTGAAATCTTAAGAAATCCACATTTGGTTTAAAATTTGGGGATATATTTTCAAGTTTTTAATTATTTGTTAATCCTTTAACTTCTTAATATATCCTCAACTCACTCGAATTATTTGTAAAAATTTATAATTAATGCAAAATTAATTCTTTTTGTTCTTGAAAAGCTTAATTTTTCGAAATCTTCTTATGACTTAAATTATTTTCGAATTATTTCAAAACTTCCAGAGCTTCTAAATATCTTTTGAAATAATTCAGTTTTCAAATTGTTTAAAAATTTTGAAAGCCACTGAATTTCCATACATTTTTCTGAAACCCCTTAAAATCTTTTAAATTATCTTAAAATTTGTAAAGTTTTTCGGCTATTAATAATTTTTTTAATACTTTAAGATCTCTAGACATTTTTAGAAATCTCTAGAAATTCCTTGAAATCCTCCGAAACCACTTGAGCTCCTTACAATTTTTATTATTTCCCGTGAGTAACTTTGAAGCCCATTAAAAAATTTGACAAAATCATTCAAATCTCTTCTAATCTCTTAAAGTCCTTTCAAATTAGTTGAAATTAATAAAAGCTCTGTAAAATCTCTTATAATCCTTACATAGGTCACAAAATCTATAAATATTTTTACAACTCTCTTGAAATATTCTTGAATCATTTGAAACGCTTTGCGGCTCTTAAAAATGGTTTGAAATTCATCGTAACCTTTACAAGTTTTATGGTATGGCTTGCAATACACTCAAGGCCCGATATAGGAACGGTTTCGGGCATGGCTTGCAGTGACCTTGATCCTAAATCGGGTGGATACAAACGTTATCAGACAGGGCAGCGCAAACTATTTCTCTTGGATTTGGATGCATGACACAACTTGATCCAACTAACCCGCGGAGAGGGCGGCCCTCTAGCCGTTTGCCATGTACGACTGGGGAACTTCTCCCGCGCTCCGCGCGCTCTCCGCATCCAGATACCGCCTTGGCATACATTCTTGGAAGGGCGTAAATCCAGACTGCTTTAATCCAATTTCTAGTGTATTCTTTACAACAATAAAAAAAAATTTCATTGAATCTAGAGACTTTTTCTTATGAAAAAATAAAACATTTAAATTATTATGCAATTGCTAACAAACCATAAGAAATTATTAGTCGAACTTTAAAATTCAATAGAACGAAGGGTTTTCAAAATGTCAAAAATTAAAACTTAATTGTCCATGAGTCCAGAACAGAATTTTCGAAAAACAAAAGTGGATTCCATGTAATTTCAACACACAAATCATCATTCAACAAATTTGCGAAGATACGGAAGTTTGAAATTTTTTGTAACTTTTTTGGTTTGAAAATACTGTATGCGGAAATTGTTTGTATTGTATATTGTAAAATTAAAAGTTCAAATTTTGTTTAAAGAATCAACTAATTAAAACCCTCCTGAAAAAGCACCCTTAAACTTTTCTATTAAAGTAAATGAGAAACAGTTTGAAAGCTTTTTAAAATTTTTATAGAATTTTATAGATGTTATATTTTTTTCATTAATTAATTTGCCTATCTAGATTTTATGATCGAACACTGGACCTTTAAGAGTTCCCGTAGAAGATTTTTTATGGGATTTCCGGTTTATTGAGTTTTATGCTTTTCATTACCTTTTCTGGATTCTGGATACATAGCTTGTTTATTGAGTGTGCTGGCTGAAATTGGTATCTCAGTGCGCGTCAAATTCGATCATTGAGCTGTAGACCATGCTCCAACCTACGTGAAATATATTCTGGAATTTTTCATGGATAAAATTTTGATCAGATTTTTCAATTGGATAATTTTTTACCGATTACTTTTTCTGATTATATTGTCATCAAATGAACCTTCCAATTTCAAGACAAGCCGAATTTTTGTATCAAATTATAAAAGTCTAAAAAATAATACTGCTCAAATCCGGTAAGAAGGAATATTAAGCAAGAAATAAATAAAAAATCCAAAAATTATTTAGTATTTGATATGTTTCAAATTCAACCAGCAAATATTTTTTCTTGGAAGTTTGAAACTTTTTTCTAGTAATAAAAAATTGAATTCAGAGAAAAAATATTTGATTATAAAGTAGAAAGAAATTAATCATATTACAATCTAACTCGTGTCCTCAAAATAAGTGGCTTTGAAATGGTCTAGTAATTTTCACATAGTAATTTCATCATTAGCGATTTTGAATTTTCACAGGCAATTAAGAATCTTAATGGGTCGCCATAAAAATGAATAATGAGGTTAATTTACATGCTGTATCATTAGTCGAATCCATCGGTTTTTTATCCTGATTTTTTCAGCAATTATAGGTTTTAATTAAACAAACGGCAATTTTAAATATGAATAATTGTCGAATCTTTATTTATTAGTACACCACTACATTTTTTTAAATAAGAATTATATTTCTAAAAGCAAATTAAGTAATTTAACTTTTTAAAATAAAAGTATTTTTCCAATAGAATTTGTTTTAATTAACTAGAAAAAATCTGCCTGCTGCGCGCGGACATTCTCATAGCGCTCTACGCGCGCGGCTCGCTTCGCTCGCAAGTTTGAGCGCACCTAGGGCGCACGGATATTGAATCTCGCGCTTCGCGCTCAAATATTTATTCTTTTTATTTGGAATGCTTGAATGAATCTTTATCAAAAATATCGATTTTAGATCACAGTATTTATACTCGTCTTCGTATTCTAAATTTTTTACTTCATAAAGTATAGGTAAAGATTCAGTTGCTCAAAACTCTGTAGGCTTTGAGGTACACATTCTCATCGTGACACTCGCGCTGAGCGCTCGATTTATGACAGATGTTTGTAAATGTATATTTTCAGAACCATCAGAAAAATTACAAAAAACTACGCTCCTGTTTTCAGACATTTTTCGCGCCTTTTGGCGTAATATTGGAATTTTAAATTCTCTGCATATTACTTAAGATAAATAAAAACCAAATTACGAAT
>JAWWLR010000034.1:84528959-84544700 GCA_035041075.1 Acraspis erinacei | reverse complement strand
AGCTTTATTGAAAACATAACTATTTTGTTCAAAATTCATATTTTATGGTAAGAAATTTTTTTCAACTGAAAAATGTACTCTTTCATTTTTGGTTGAAAATTTATATTTTTAAGTTGAAAATACAAAAGTTATTTTTTTGGTTTAAAAATTCAATTTTTTTGGAGGAAAATCTAGTTATTTTGCCGAAAATTATTTTTTTTAATTTCATACTACATTTTTTAACTGAAAATATAAATATATTTCATTTTTGTTTATATTTTTCCTTGTGTATTCGTTTATTTTGAAGAAAATTCTTCTATATGGCTTGAAAACTTAACAATTTTGTTAAAAATTCATTTTTTATGACATGAAAGTCTTCTTTCAACTGCAAATTTAACTATTAAATTTTTGTTTGACAATTAATATTTTAAAATTAAAAATACAACTATTTGTTTAAAAGACTATTTTGTTAACAATACATTTTTCGGTTGAAAATGTATTCTTTTAGTTGAAAAATCATGTTTTTGGTGAAAAATTAAATTTGGCCTTGAGAATTATTTTGTTGTTGTGAAAATTAACTTTTTTAACTAGAAATTTAACTATTATATTTTTGGTTTGAAAATTCATTTTTTTAGTTAATAAATCCACTACTTGGTTCAAAATTTATCTTTTTAAATTAAAAACTGAACTATTTGGTTCAAAGTTGGCTCTATTGTTGTTGACACGTTGTTACCAATTATTATTTTGTAGATGAGATTAATAATTTTAGTTTAAAATTTATCTTTTTGGTTAGAAATTCAACAAATTTTTGTTAAACATTCATATATTTTTTGGATAATAAAATATTTTTATCTAAAGTCTCAGAAATTTAGAGTGTTTGTTGTTCAATTTTATATAATATAGTACCAACATTTTTTTTATTTAAAGGATTTTATTTCCCAATTTTCATTAAAAAAATCACCGTATTCTCCTGTTTTTAGAGCTTTCTGACATGCGAATAGTCTCATCGATACAATGGAAAAATGTTGTTTTTTTAAGTTTAAGTGAGGTCGTAAATGTATTTTATTATTTAAATAAATGAAATTAGTTAAATAACTGATTTGTCAGTTGAAAACTTCAGTATTGATTTAATTAGTTTAATTTTTACTAATCCAGATTTAGAGAGCAATTAAGAATTACCAACGGAAGTAGATTCATATAAGTGTTTTTAATTTGCAGAAAAAGGATAGCCAAAAATTAGCTAATTTGAAAAAAATACTTTTGTAACAGAATTTTTGACTGATTTGGAAGAGTCAGTAAACAAGGGCATCGCCAGTGAATTCTCGGCAACTTCATCGGCCTAATTTTGTTCGTTATGCTTTCAGTCGAGTTCGTTAGTTAAGCCAATCGTTATTTCAGGCCTAGAATATTCAGAATCACTTGATTGGCACTTCTACAAACTAATAAGATTTAAAATTAACTTTTCGTTTTTTTAAGTTTATACAGGTTTTATCCTTTTTTCAATTATCTCATTTCAAGTAAAATGTTATCACATTAAAATTATTGCTTTCACAAATTCCAAAAGGAGTCATTTACCGCCATTCATAAATTCGATTTTTGCCAAATACCTATAAGTAATGACCATGGTAGACAAATTTTAACCAAAAATAAAATAGTTGTATTTTGAGTCACAAACATTATTTTTAACTAAAAACGAATTTTCAAGCAAGTCAATAAATTTGCAACCAAAACGATGAATTTTCAACAACAAAAATTAATTTTCTACGAAAAAGATGATTTTTCTAGCAAAAAGTTAAATGTTGAACCAACTCGTTGAATATTCAACTAAAAAGTTCAATTTTTACTTAATAATATTACCCCCCCCCCCTCGATAAAAAAAGAATTTCCATAAAAAAATTACCCTTTAAGAAAGTAAGAAAGAAGTAAGAAAGAAATATATATAACAAAAAATATGAATTTTTAACAAAGTAGTTCGACTTTCGTCCAAATAACAAATAATTTAATCGTCAACCAAGTTGTTGAATTATCGACAAGAAAGTAAGATTTAAAAAAAGGATGAACTTGCAACCCCAAAATGTGATTTTTGAAAGAAAATAAATTTTGACCAAAAAATCAAATCGTTAAATTTTCAGTTTAGAGAATTAATTTTCAATGGAAAAAACTAATTTTAAAAAAAAGAAGTGAATTTTTAACCAAAAACGATCAATTTTTAACGAAGAATATTAATTTTATATCGAATTGAACAATTTTTAACTAACTGCATGATTTTTCAACTTTTTCAACTTTGTATTTTTTGAGGAATTTTCAACCAAATAGTTGCATTTTCATCTAAAAAAGAGAACTTTTTAATCCAAAATGAAATAGTTAAATTTTCAATAAAAAAAGAAAAATAAATTTAAAAAAATATTTAAACTGTCAAAGAAATGAATTTTGGACTAAAATGATGAACCTTTAACTAAAACCAATGAATTTTAGCAAAGTAGTTCAACTTTCGACCAAATAGTTTAGTTTTTTCACCAAATTTTCGAAGAAGAAAGTACGAATTTTCTTCAAAACAGATGAACTTTCAACCCCCAAACTTGAATTTTTAACAAAAAAGTTAATTATCTATTGAATCAGGATCATTTTTAAAGACGGTTTCTTATTTAAACGAATAAGACAAAATTTCTACAGAAAAAAATGAAATTTCAAATCGAAAGTATAAATGCGTAACAAAATGGTTGAATTTGAAACAAAACAAATTTTTTGCATAGGAACTGAAATTGAACATTTTGCTCAAAATTAATTCATTAAAGCTCTGTTTTTCCCTTTTCCCATGAATTATTTTTATTTCCTAATTGAAATGTTTTTATGGGTTTTCTAACTGACTTATAATTGTTCAAACAATTTGCATATGTTTGCATAATCCCCCCTCCTCTTAATTACTGATTGAAAGGCACCATTTTTTATGTTTCATCGGACAACTAGTCAATGAGAGGAAGCCTAATATTTTTTTCAAGCATTTACCAATTTTTCAAACAATTAATTGATATTTGCTTGCAACTTTGAGGCCTTTTATTGAACATCTACATAGTTCAGATATTACTACTCCATGCTTTACGAATTTCGTATTTGTTTAAATAATTTGTTTAAAAATAAATGTCCGAAATTCACCTTCTTCTGTAACTATTGCGGTATGTTATCATTTTTGAGATCAAAATTCGATGCTAAAGACTTCATCTAATTGTTCAAACAATTTATTAAAGATTGATAGTACGTTTTGTTGAAAATACGATACAAAAATGGATTTTTTTCTAAATTTGGGTCAATAATTCACTTGTCGGTAGATATTCAAAGCTTGTACAAATTCATTAAATAAATATTTTTGTTTTTAATTATCACATTGGATACGAAAAGTTTGTTTTTAGGGTTATAGTAGACCTGGACAGAAACCCTTAAAGTTTCTGTCGGGCGTCCGTCCATCCGTGCTACGTTTTTCCAAAGAGGGGAAATTATGGGAGGGAAAGTAAAGGATGTTATGGAGGGGAATTGGAAGAAATTAGGGGAAATAAGAGGAAATAACAAGTGAGGTAGGAGAAATAGGAGTAAATGAGGGGATGAAACATTGGGGAATTGTGACGAAATGAGGGTGAAGGCAGGAAACTAATGGGAGTGATTGGAAAGGAAGTAGAGGAAGTTAAGGGATAGAAATGAGGGAGTAGCGGAAGTGATGGAAAATGAGGAGAGGGGAAAGTACATGTGGAAAAATTTGGGGGTGGGAGGAGAGAAGCGAAGGTGGAAGTGTGGGGAGGGGAAGTAGTAGAGTATCTCTTATTTGTATACATACATTTTTCTACTGAACTAAGGGAATAAAAACTGTCGGGGTTTTCTTCTTTCGCAGAAATTGACTATGTTTCTGTAAATTTTTAAAATTTTTCTCGTAAATAGTATAGATTTTAAAAAAGTCCATAAATTCTACTAGAATCTGGAAATACATAAAAACAACCTCAGGAAGATAAATAGTCATAGAGGCTTAGAAAGAATTAGTTTTTTTTTAAAACACGGCACAAAATTCAAATACGCAAATCATCGTAGATAAATTTTCTTTCTCCTAAATCATATAAACAAAAGAACATAATTCGTCCCTGATAGATTCTGCAACTTCAAGGTTCAAACCTGACTGATATGGAATTATTTCAATAATAAATTTAAAATAATTTCGATATTTGCAGATTTTATTAGTACAATAGAGATTGTTCATTTGTCAAGAACGACGTTCATAATTGGAGACTGTGCATTATGATTCCACTATTGATTCCACTCGAGTTTCATTATAATATGCTGCGTATGGTTACCAATCAGTCCGAGACAATGTGGACTGTCTGAACAATGAATTAATACTAATTGAATTATCCGAGCCCAGTACCCGTACCAAGGTAAATTCGTTGTACTCGAACAATTGAATGGAATCAAGCAGCAACCTGTCGCACAATGCTATGCAATCCCATTCTGTCTTTTTCTGTTTTTTCCTTCTCTTCTTTTCATTTCCACTCACAAAGAAATTTCTATTATTTTACGAGAGAACGTGTATGCCTCTTTATTGAAACTTCTTCACGTTCGAGTTGCTAGGATTAGTGCCAGAAAATGCCATATTAAAAGAGAGAGAAGATTTCATTCCAATTTTTAATTAAGTTCTCTTCCAAGGAGTCACGTTACTATTATTAGTAAGAAGAGTTAATTATTTATCTGAAGAAGAAAACAATCTGTGTTTTCGTTTAATGAAAAATGGTTTACTAATGGATCTCGGGACAGTCAAGGTACGTGGGTTAGCTTTCGCACATGATAAGGTATTTATGGAAGAGTTAATCCTAGACTTGCAAAGAATTTTGGGCGAAATGAATACAGGCATGAAAAATATGGGCCCGACAATTAACGTTAATAACAAAAGAATTATAGTGTTTGAAGGAAAGGGTGAGAAAACAATATAGAACCTATAAGGTAAGAGAATAGAGCACTGGAATTTCGATTGAATATCGGTTTCGGCCATGGCTTGTAGTAGCCTTGAAACTAAATCCAGACAATTTATGTTGCATTTGGAGGCATGGCGAAAGAGGGTGGTCCAAAAATGCATTGGAATTTTCATGGATATTTTTTTAAACAAATACAATGGATTTGTTTTTTTTCTGGATTCAAATAAATTTCCGCGTGACATGCACACAAATTTCCAGAAAAAATAATTTGGACCACCCTCATGACCCAACCTGTTGCAACTAACTTGTTGAAAGTACGGCCCTCCAACTATTTTCCACGCTTGAATGAGCAGCCTGATTAAATCCAAGTTCCAGTGTATTAATAAAGATTACAAATATATTTGTATTTTATCTCGTGAAAAAATTTATTTTTTAGTGTTTCTAATCATTACTGTCAAAAATATTTAAAAAAGAATTATGGTAAATTTGAACAATTTTATTTTTTATTTTTTCAAGATTTAACTTCCTTTTTAGGAAAACTTAATTATTTTAAGGGATATTTAGAAGTTTCAGAAGATTTATCAAACACTTGAAACTAATTTAAATCTAAAGAAGATTTAAAAAAATCTAAAACAGAATGTAGATTTTTTAAGGGTTTGGAAAAATAAGCATTTTAAGAATTTTAAAAGGTTTCAAGAGGAAAATTTGTTGAGAAGATTTCTGGGGAAATTAAAATACTTTTTTTAATTCGAAAAATGATTTTTTCAAGAATATTTAAAAAGATTTTCAAATTAAAAAAAAATCGGTGAGTTTTTAGGGCACATGATTTAATTATTCAGAATTTTTCTTCGATTTTAGAAAAAATTCGAATAATTTAAAAAGACAGAAGGTTTTTGAAACATTACAAAATTCTAGAAAAAATCGAGTAGTTTAAGAAAAATTTCAAGTCTTCAAAAGAATACCAAAAATTAAACTCGAAAGGATTTTAAAGAAATTAAAACAAAATGTAAATTTTTATACTTATAAAATAAAATTTTCAATCTTTTTAGGAATTTTGTAAAGCCTCAAGCGAATAAACAAAATTTCTTAAGATTCCGAACGATTTCCTAAAATTCCGAATGATTTCCTAAAATTCCGAAATAGCAAAATTTGGGAAAAATGCTAATAAATTTGAGAAAAATGTGAAGATTTGAAAAGATTCAAACATAATTTTAAACTCGAAAGGATTTCAACAAATTTTAAAAGAGAAAACTGATTTTTGCTAATTTTTAAATAGAATTTTAATACTGTTTAAAGAGTTTAAACGATTTCTAGACAATAAAAGATCTCAAAATTCCTGAAAAATATTTAAACTGATTAAATTTTGTAATTTTATTTTGTAACACTTTTGAAGATTTTAAAATAAAATTTTGATGATTTTAAGGATTTTGAAAGGGATTAGGATAATAAAAATTCTCCTCAAATTTGAATTTTAGAAAAAAAATTTAAAAGTTTTTAGAAGATAAAAAAATAATTTGAACTTTGAAAATATTTCAAACAATTTAAAAGAAAATGCAAATTTTGGAATATTTGGAAAGAAAATTTAGAATTTTTTTCATAATTTGAAAAGGTTTTAAGTGAATAAAAAACTTTTGTTTAGATTCATAGAAAAATTGTAAATAATTATTTATTTGAAAAAATTAATAAAAAAAGATATCAAAACATTTGAAAGGGTTTCTCAAAATCTCGAATAGTAATCGGAAGATTTTATTTCATTTTAAAATTGTTTACAGAGCGATTTTTTAAATTTTAGAAATAATTCGATTTATGTTGAAAGATATTTAGAAATTCAAGACATGTTGAGAAGACTAAAAAATCTGCACCCATCTTTTGGAATTTTCTTTTAAAATCTTTAAAAATTTATATTTATTTAACCTTAAAACAGATAAAATTAAGAAATAAAAAGTTATTTGAAATTTTTGTTCTGTATTTAAAAATTATTCTTCCACTAAAATTATAATTTGATTAAAGTTTTTTCTTGTTCTTCTAAGTAAAATAAAACATAATAAATAGAGCACTTGCTTTTTTTATAAAGAGGGATTCATTTTTCCAAGCTGATTATTTCGATAAGTTAATTACATGGTTTCAGATCGCAATTAGTGTGAGTGCTAGTATGCCATTCAGGATCCATGTGCTGTGAACATAATCGGGGAATAGAATCGCTGAAAATAATGATTAATCACCTCCTTTCAACAAGGCTTTATTACAGTTTTATAAATAAACTTATAAAAATAATGTATTTTTATTGTACTCCTTTGATTAATATCAGTTATATTATGAATATTTAATCACACTAACAATAAAGAGAAATAAGGTTTGATAAGAAAGACTTTAAATAGATAATATTTAGTAATAATTTAATAATAGTGGCTATTGCAACCTGCAGAGGATAATCATTAATACAAGGCGAAAATAAAAGAAAAATAATTCATTTTAATTTTAACTTATGAAAATAACTTTCTAATATGGAATGAAAAATTTCGAATAACTATTTATTTTTTAGGTTTACCTATTTTTAATCGTATGCAAATATAATTTTCCTAAAATTCTTAAGAATATTCAAAAACATGTGTGAAAATTTCACATGTGTCAAAAAAAATATAACGTTTTGATTCTATAGAATTTCAGCAAATAGGAAAAATTCGAGTCAGCTTAAAAGATATTTAGGAATTTTGGAAGCTTGGAAGAAATTATAAAATATTTGATCAATTTTCCGAAATCTTTCCAAGTTTTAAAATATTTTTAATCTTCTTTAAACTTTTTGAATACCTAACAAAATTTCAGTCTGTCTCAAAATATTTATAAAATTTTGAAAAACTTTTCAAAATTAAAAAGAACGCATTAAAGTCCAAATTTGGTCGTTGGATTCTTGTTTTTTGCAGGAGTTTGCATTAAAGTCTTCCAGATCATTTTCAAATTGGTTATAAATCTTTTAAAATATTTTGATATGTTGTCAAATTAGGAAAAAATGTAATAAAGAAGTCCCGAAAAATTTTATACGAAATCTAAAAAAAAAAGTTTTTTATTTGCTTAAAACGTTTGAAAATTCTTGAAAATCTTCGAAATTCTCCTTCGAAATCTTCTAAAATTTACAGTTTCTTTTAAATTATTTTTAAAAATTTCAAATTATTTTAAAATCTTTTCACAACTTCAAAACCTTAGAAATATCTTTAAAAATTATTAGAAATTTTCATACCATTTTTTTTAATTCTGTAAAATATAAAAAAATTCACTTAAAATGTTCAAGAATATTTTCTGAAATTAAAATTCTAACTTTCTTGAAATATTCGAAGTTTTTTCTAAAACTTTGCAATCTTACAAAATTCAAAAATTGCGCCTTAAAATGTTTTACATTATTTTTCAAAATGTTAGGAAATCTTTTTAAATTTGTTTCAGATTTATGTTATCAAATACAAAACTAATAAAAATTTCTGCAGGTATTTTAAACACATTTTTTATTGTATATTCAAAAATATATATTTCGCTTTGACCTCTACAATTTTTTAATGTTGCAGGATTGAAAATTTGTCATTTTAAATAGTCTAAATTCTATTTCGTAATCTTAGGAAATCATTTTAAATGTTTTGAAAACCTTTCCAATTTTCTTTGTAAAATTTGTTTTTTAGAAAAAAAATAATTATAATTTTGCCCAGAAATCTTAAAAAATTTTCATATTCTCTTGAAAATTAAAAAAAATCCTAAAAAGCTTATTTTTCAAAATCTTAAAAAATCTATATTTTGTTTAAAATATCTTTCAATCTTCTTGAGATTCAAATTATTTTCTAATTTTTTCAAAATTTCGAAACCTTCTCAATGCCTGAAAAAAATGATTCGAAATTCTCTTATAATTGATGAAAAATTCTGTATAATTGAAAGAAAGTCCACTAAAATCTTCCGGATTCTTTTTTGAACATTCCAAATGCTAAAAATGCTTATTTTTTTAAATCCGTGAAAAATCTACAATTTGTTAAAAAAAATTTTATTTTTTTCAAGTTTTAAATCATTTTCGAATATTCCCAAAACTTCTGAACATTTTAAATCTGTAAAAAAAGTGATTCGCATTGCTCTTACAACTGAAGAAACAATTTGTATAATTTAAAAAAAGTGGTTTAAAATCTTCCATATTCTTTTTTGAAAATATTGGAAATATTTTGTAACTATTCTCTAAAAATTAATTTTTTACAATAAAAAATTATTTCAAACTTTCCCAGAAATCTTTAAAAAAATATATTTTCATGAAACCTTTGAAAATTATTCTTAAAATGCTTATGTTTTTGAATCCTTGAAAAATCTACATCTTTTGTTAATTTTTGGAAATCCTCGCATGATTTAAATTATTTTCGAATTTTTTCAAAACTTCTGATTCTCTTAAATGTCCAAACAAATTGTTCGACTTTCTCCTATAATTTACGAAAAATTATGTATAATTAAATGAAAGTGCGCTAAAATCTTCCGGATACTTTTTTGAAAATTTTGGAACACTTTTTAAATATTTTCTAAAAATTAATTATTCAAGATTTTCGAAACTTCTAAAACTTGTTCCTTTGAAATTAAATGAATTATATTAGATATATTAGTATTTTTAATAAATGATAATCCATTGTCGATTGCATTATCCGCTATAGAGAGGTTTCCCCTATTCGAATATAGATGCTTATTGACGATATGATAAAGCACATCGGAATCACGTCCAGTAACCATTTTGAAAATCACGTGATGCTCGCAGATCGTGAACACGACAGGTACGAGTGGTGGATGAATATAATAATAGTAATAATACTCTGAAAAGATATAAATGGATTTATTGGAAAACTGCGATGATTTATTTCTGGATTGACCCATCTATAAGATTGATTCAATTCCAGATATTACCTTAAATCTCGTGATTTAAGTATATATTTTATTTTTTAAATAAGATAAATTAAAAAATATCAGGCTCATTTTCATATCAGTCAATCGATTTTACGATAATTTGTTTATTCTGTATTTATTGCGCGTTCATATATTACGTAAAATATATTTTGAAATTTTTTTATTCATACAAATGTTAAAGAAACCATTTACACCTTTTTAAATACAATAAAGAATATAAAATGTTTTTAATAATAATATAACATACAAATTTTAAATAAATATTCATTTTTTATAAGTTTTTTAATATTTAAATCCGAACTCAAAGTAAATTCTGAGAATTGGGAAAAAAAAGATTTTTATATATTTAAGATGCGTCAAAAAAGAATCTAGAAGATTTGAAAGAAAAGTATTTTATTTTTTAGGATTTCACAAAATATTGGAAAGAATTCAAGTCTTTTTAAAGATGTTTAGGATTTTTAAAAATTTGGAGGAAATCAAGAAGTATTTTATAAATTTTCGGAAATTTTTCCAAGTTTCTAAATATTTGTAATCTATTTAAAACCGCTTAAATTCCTAAAAATATTTTTAACTGACTCAAATTTTTCTTGAAATATCTTGAAAGTTTATTTTTGAAATAATTGAAAATCTGCATTTCTAAAAATCTCTTAAAATTTAAATATTCTTTTTGCATCTCCTTACTTGTAAATATTTCTTGAATTTACTCGTTTATTTGTTTTTATTTTTTAATCTTACTAAATTGGAACATTTTGCTTTAAAATCTTCGACGCTCTATTTGGAAGTATTAGGAAATTGTTTGATCTATTTAAAAAACCTTTTTTTAATTTGCTCTTAAAGTTAATTTTTCAAAATTAAAAATCGTTTAAAATTTTCACAGGTAATTAAAAAAAATATTCTTTTAATTTTGTCAGATCTTCTAAACCTTCCAATCTAAAAATCATTCTTTTTTTTTAATTTCTGCAAAATAAAAAATAATTGTCTGAAAATCTTTTAGATTTTTCTTCGAGAATTTTTAACATATTTGAAATGTTTTGAAATCTTTTTAAATAATCTCTCAAAATTAATTTTTCGAAATAAAAAAATGTTTTAATTTTTCCTAAGAACCTAGCATGTTTTTCGTGAAACCCTACAAAATTCTTCAAAAATCTTTACAAGATTTAAGTATTTTTTCATCGTTTCCTAATCAAGCTTAATCAATTTTTTTCTAAAATTATATAATATTGCAAAATTGCAAAGTGTGAATTTAAAATCTGTTATACACTTTTGAAAAATTGTAGAAAGTAATTTAAAATATTTTTTAATCTTTTTTAATTTTTTCTTTGAAATCATTAAAGAACAATCGTTTATAATTTCCCTATGAATCTTAATAACATTTTTCTTCATTAACTGAACACTGCAATATTCAGTTTACCTCAATAATTTTTAAATCTTGAAAGATTAAAAAAAGTATCTCGAAGTCTTTAATTTTCTTTTTCCACATATTTTAAAATCTTTTAAACTTAAAATTATTCTTTTAAAATAAAACCATCATTTAGAATTTCCATAGAAATCTTGAAAAAAATTTAATTTTTTCAAATCTTTAACAATTATTAAATAGCTTCTAACTTTTTTTTTGATTTTTAAAAATAAATGTTTGCCTATAATTTAATTTTTCTTATCTCTTTAAAATGTAAGAAAGTTTACGAATCATATTGTGTCAAAATAAGTCAAATAGTTCGTAAGAATAAATTTTTTTGATTATTCCGCGATATAAATTTTTAAAGAATCTTTTGGAATTTTGTGGACTGTTCTGAAATTTTTTGGCTTTTTATAACATTTTCTGAAACGTTTTAAAATTTTTTAAATCAACCTAACATTTTCGAACTTTCCTAAATTTTCTACAATACTTTTGTAGACTATTTACACTTCGTCATCAATTGAGTTTGAAATCAAATTCTTTAGATATAACCGTTATTTAATTTGTTTAGCTGAATCGAATGACGCTATTAATTTTCACGTATCTCGAATTTGTTTTAAATTGCTGAAACAATCTAAAAAATGCTTTTTTTCTTCGAAAATCATCTATTCGTTTCACTTCTGACCCTTTCAAAATCTTGGAAAACCCAGATCCCATTGAAATGTTTATAAATAGGTGAAAAAAGTTGAAAAAGTTCAGTTTTCCCCAAATTTCTTTCTTTTCGGGTATTCTATTGTATTTGGGGCATTCTATTTTAGTTTTCCTAAAAATAATTTAATTTCTGTGCGCTACAGTTTAAAGTTGTAAAAAATAAGTCAAGGGAGACTGAATTTTCTAAATCTCTAAAAAAATACAATGTTCGGACGCAAGAATAAAGAAAAAGCCAGAAATTCTTAAAAAAACGTACATTTTTTTGTAAAATTCATAAAAGAAAACCTTGTGTGCCAACTTTTAACTGTGGTGTATGAGAACTGAGTTATTTTATGATAACGCGAATGAAAAACTTTTTCAGTCACATTTCTTGATAAAAACATCTGTAGTCAGGTTTTTAAACTTTTTAAAGTAGGGTTTAGCACAAAGTTTTCCCGGCAGCAAGATTATTTTTGATATTGGTAGGGGATGACGTGGACATTAATTACCAATAACTCGCTGTCAATTTAAAGTTGTGACAAAGTAACAGTTCAACAAATAAAAAGTGAAATCGCGTTTTTTGTATAATTTCGCTTATAACTCTAGAACGGCGCATTTGACAAAAAAGGTCAAGAGAGAATTTCGATTTAAAATAAGAAAATCTTCAAAATGTGTGAGGAGAAACTTAATTTTTTTTCATTTTTCTTGCTTAAAAATGGCGAAAACCGCAAAAAATAGCCACAAAATGCTATTTGTTAAAATTCTTTTATTTGTTATTAAAAATGTATTCAGGTTAATATTAATTTAAATTATCAAACTTCAAGTAATTAAAAGAAAACTGAGCCATGTAGACTTCAAATCGCTTCAGTACTTTATTTACAATGTTATTGTTAATTAAGGATGTCATTTAACATATGCAACTTCAAACATCTGGGACGCTAAAAGTTATTAACTTTTTCTAGTAAACTCAATGCGAGTTGAAAAAGAAAAGAGCACACTTTGATGGTATTTCATTAGAATAGTCATTTTTTATTATTTATTATCAATTAGAGCGATTAGAAGAAAGTGAAAAAATTGAACTAATTAATAAATTAATTACTTCGCGGTTTTTTGAAGTAGAAATATGTACTACACATGATTGGAAAGAGCACAAAGAAACCTTTTATTTAAAAAAAGAAGTTGTTCTACGATGATTTGGAGCCCAGATATAAACAACATTCACTTTTTTCTCGAGTTAATTCCGACCTGTTGTTTATAGATGTAAAAATTTTAAAAATCCCATAGTATTGTTTAAGTCTTTCATTATTAATCACCAAATTGATCGATGATCAGTACTACAGCTTGACTGCTATAAAAATAAAGACGGCATCAACTTGTTAATGCGACAGGTGAAATCCGAAAGAAAAAAGATCCGATCATCGAACGCTCGCAGTAGTAAAAGTTCTCAGTTTTCTTTTAATTACTTGAAGTTTGATAATTTAGATTGCTAATATCCTGAATAAATTTTTAATAACAAATAAATTTTTTTTAACAAATAGCGTTTTATAGCTATTTTTTTGCGTTTTTCGTCATTTTTAAGCAACTAAAGTGAAAAAATTAATTTTTAACTACATACATTTTGAAGACTTTTTTCGAACCGAAATTCTCTCTTGACTTTTTTTGTAAAATGCGCCATTCTAGAGTGATAAGCGAAAATATAAAAAAAATGCGATTTCACTTTTTATTTGTTTAATTGTGAAGTTAACACAACTTTAAATTGACAGCGAGTTATTGGCAATTAATGTCCACGTCATCCTCTACCAACATCAGCAATAATCTTGCTGCCGGGAAAAATTTGCATGAAAAAAAGTTTGCAAACCTGACTACCGTGGAAATTATTAAAAATCTGTTGCAAATAAAATAAATTTAGTTTATTTCCTTAAGTTCTCTAGAAATCCATTGAAATCCCTTGAAATTTGTAAAATCCCCTGAAATCTTTGAACTAATTGGAGGTCCTATAAAATCCCTTAAATCTCGTGAAATCCTCTGCAATCCGTTAACAAATTCTTAGTCCTTATTCCCTAAAATGTTCTAGAAATGCATTAAAATTCCTTGAAATTTTTAGAAATTGTACGAACCCATTAAAACAATTAGAAATAATTTAAAATCCCTTAAATATAAATTAAATTATTTTTAACTATTAAAGCTCTCAGTAAAGAACAGTTCATATTGTTAGAAATCTCCTAAATTCTTACAGATTGAACAAAATCCTTTAATTGCTGTTAAGCTCCTTAAAGTAACTTAACAAACCTTGCAATTGTTTAAATCGCTAAAAATCCCTTGAGATCTTTAGAAATCCTACAAAATTCATTTAAATCACTTGAAATTAAAAAAATTAATTCTTTGGAACACCTTTACTATCTATTGAAATATTTTCTTTGGAAATCGTAAAAATTCATTAAAATAAGTGGAAATGATTAGAAATCTCTTGCAAAAAAAAATTAAATCGAACTTATTCCTTAAAGTTCTCTAAAATTCCCCGTCAAATCCATGGCAATCTTTGAAATCCCTAGAAATCTTTCGAATCGATAGGAATTCCTTTGAAATTTAATTTCACTTTTTTTTCCAAATTTCCTTAAAAATCTCTTGAAATTTTTGGTGTTCTTCAAAATTCTCAAAATATTTTGAAGTCCTCAATCCTCTATAGTTTCTTGAAATGTTTAAAAAGCTTAAAAAATGCCTTCAAATCCATGAAAATGTTTTCAAATATCTTGTAAGCCGATAAAATACAATTTAGAATTAATATTGGAAATTTTATGATATTCCATGAAATACTATGAAATTTCTTGAAAATCGTTAAAATCCATTAAAGTATTTGAAATCTTTTAACTGGTTTGAAATTCTGTAATTCGTTTCCGGTTTCTCTATTTTTGCACCAATTCCTTTCACATTTTATCATTATTTTCTTATCATTATTTCACATAATAAATTTTCTAGAATAGTGAAAGGTTATAAGAAATTCATAATAAGAAAATAATTATCGATCTATACTTAATTTTCTGGAATATTTTCGCCAGAGAATTATAAGAGATGGCATGGGATTGCACGAGATTGCTTAGATTGC
Source organism: Acraspis erinacei (assembly GCA_035041075.1). Taxonomy (NCBI): domain Eukaryota; kingdom Metazoa; phylum Arthropoda; class Insecta; order Hymenoptera; family Cynipidae; genus Acraspis; species Acraspis erinacei. Next base: position 84,529,672 of record JAWWLR010000034.1, on the reverse strand, counting down.
AGAGAGAGATTGTACACCAGATTGCAGGAGTAATTAGCACCTCAGTTAAAAAATGATCAAATTTTCCTTTTCCCTAAAATATTTTTTCTCTGGATATTAAGTTTGAACATGAAATGGTGAAATGGAATCAACATCAAGTTTTATGTATTTATCGTAGAATTTTGGTTCGAAAAATACGAAGTCGATAGGGAAATGTGAACTAAACTTGTAAAAACACTCTGAGAAAGTACAATAGAAATAAAAACTTGAATACAGAAAATTGAAACTGTATTTTTTGAAGTTTGATTGTAACAATAGTATCTTAAGTTGTGAAATTCAGTTTCCATAAATTTCAAATTACTTGTGAAATTTGTACAAAGCTTAAGGAAAACTCTACATGCGACAAAAGAATTTAAAACTCAAAAACATAAAATGAAAAGGGCGTTTTTGTATTTTAAATCACAAAACTCGTACTGAAGTAGTAGGATTTGGTTTTGAAAAATGCGAAGTCTACAATGAAATTTAAACCAAACTTGGACTAAACTTGGACTAAACTCTGAGAAGGTAAAACAGAAATATGAACTCAAAAACAGAAAATGATCATTGTTTTTAATTATAAAAATTTGTCTCGAGACATAGACTCCTGCCTTTAGAATTTTCAAAATCAGTCGTGAAATTCCATTATAAATTGCTGAAAAACTTCGAAAGTTTGAATTTTGTGCAGCAGCGTGAAA
>JAWWLR010000034.1:84490137-84500658 GCA_035041075.1 Acraspis erinacei | reverse complement strand
GTTGGCCGTCTAAACGCTTCTGTTAGTTTAGACGTCCTTTTGATGGAAAAATTTCACTGCCAAGCCCACGCTCGACCGGTTCGTGATTGACATGAATTCCAAATGTACTTACTGTCTCTCGAATCATTTGGTTAATGGTTAATGGTGCGAGAGTGCGACAAAGAGAGAATTGATGGTGTAAATGTAAAAAATGTTTAAGTTGAGTATGAGCTCATAGTGATAAACACTTAAAATGCAATTTCAGGATGAACTTTATAATATTTTAGGAAGAGACGCGTCCGCCGTCTAAACTTACGCCTTGGCCGTCTAAACTTACGCCTGGGCCGTCTAAACTCGTTGCTCTTCTGAACTAACGCGGCGGTCGTGATTAAAATTTTTTTGTTTAATTGAAAAATGAAGAATCACAATGAAGAAATGCATTTTACTTTGTCGTTTGCTGAAGTCATACACTTTAATTTATTGTAACAAGGCAGATTTTGTGAGCGAGGCGAATTTGAACGTGCAATTTGGAGGTAATTTAAACGTCTTTAAATTGACAATGATGAATGTAAAAAGTGACTGAGAAAACGAAACGTCTTAAGCTGAATCTTGTTTTTGTGGTGTAGCAAAATGGTGTAAAAAAAAAGAAGTAATTCTATTGGTCGGTTGTCGTTTTTGCCGATTCTTTTGTTGGACGACGATAACTGCGATTTGAGGCAAGTGAAGGATGATTTTTTGACATGATTACTACATTAAGGTGCTTCTAAACTGTTACTTTAATTCACGTCATTAATATTCTATTAGTTTTTTATTAATACGATGTGTTGGTGGTCTACGCTGCTTTTTGTGAGACCTTTCACGAACAAAATCGACGTTTGTTAAAATTTTGAAAGTAGGGTGCTACTTCAGTCCAGAAATCTATTTCTGCAGCTCAGATATTTTTTTATTTATTTTTTTGAAGTTCCGAAAAGTGCTTACCATCGATTGATTTAAAACTAGATATACCCATGTATTTTAACTAGCTAATAATAAAAATAATATATTGAAAATACCTGCAAATTTTATTTTTAAGGTAAAAAAACTAAGAGACGGTGTTTTTTCATTTTTTCTCTATATTTCTATAAATATTGGTTTTAAATGGAAAAAAAATCTAAAAGAAAGTATTATCCCATAAATCTATTATTTTTCGAGAAAAATATTCCAAAATGTATATTTTGCGAATAACCCAAAGAGGTAAAAACTTTTCGGAACTTCATCCAAAAGTACTTGCCTCCAATTTTTAAAGAACAAAAAAATTTTTTTTCAACAAAATAGTTAAATTTTCTACTAATAAGATTAATTCTCTATCCTAAATGTCAAATTGCAATTCAAATAGTTAAGTTTTCAACAACAAAATTTATTTTTAAGCATAATAAACATGATAAAAAAAGCAATTTGCAACAACAAAGAAAAGAATTTCCAACAAAATTGTTAAATTTTCAGACAACGAATAGAATTTTTAACTAAAACAATAAATTTTTAAACAAAAATTTTCTGTCAAAAAAAGAGGAAGTTTGAACAAATAAGTCAAATTTTCTATCGAAAAACATACATCACCCGGAACCCAGATAACGGAATTAATTTTTAAACAAATAGTTTATTTTACAATCAAAAATATGATTTTAAATGAAAATATAAAAATTTACTAGAAACGGAATATTTAAATTCTCAGTTAAAAAAATTAATTTTTAGCAAAAAAAACAACAGATTTTTAACAAGAGAGTTAAATTTTCAAATAATATTAACTTTCTACCAAAAAACTCGAATTTCAAACCAAATAGTAGGATTTTCGAATATAAAAATACTCTTTTTCAAACCTAAAATGGAGTCATTACATTTTCAGTTGAACAAATTAATCTTGAACCAAAAAAAAACGAATTTTTAACAATATATTTAAATTACCTCGCACCGAAATAAATTTTCAACTTAAACGATGAATCTTCAATCAGAAAAGATTAATAAAAAAACGATTTTTTGACAAAATCGTTACAGTTATAACTTAAAAATATTCACTTCAAACTAAAAGTGAAATAGCTTAATTCTCAGTTATTAAAATTAATTTTAAATACAAAACAGAACATGTTTTCAGCAAAATAGATATATTTTAAAATACTTCGGTTCATTTACTACCATAAAACTCATATTTAAAATCGAGTTTAAAACCAAATAGTTGAATTTTCAACTCAAGAAAATTCATCCTTAAACCTTAATTAAATAGTTAAATTTATAGAAATAAAATTAATTTGCAATAAAAAAAGAATTTCCAACAAAATATTGAAAATTTTATGCAACGAAATGCATTTTAAACAAAAAATATGAATTTATAATTAAAACTATTGATTTTTAACCAAATAGTTGATTTTTCAATGAAAAAGATGAATTTTCAACTAAGATGATTAAGTTTTTACCAGGGCAGACGAAGTTTTAAGCAAATTGTGAAATGTTTAATTGAAGAAAATTGAAGTTCACTAAAAATGGAATAGTGCAATTCTCAGTTACAAAACTAATTTTTAATAAAATAGGAAGAGATTTTGGACAAAATAGTTAAATTTTATAGCAAATAGTTGTGTTTTCAACTAGAAAAAATGTATTTTTTATCAAGAATAAATTAGTTACATTTTCAGTTGAAAAAATTAATTTGCAAAAAAAACGAACTTTCAAGAAAATAGTTTAATTTTGAGGAAAAAAATTAATTTTTAACTAAAGAAATAAATCTTTATCAAAAAAATTAATGTGGAATCAAATAGTTTCATTTTTATTAAGATAATTAATTTGCAAAAAAAACGGACTTTCAACAAAAGCTTTAAAATAGCAACCGCGAAAGATTTTATTATAAACAGTTAATTTTAAATTAAAGATTTTAATTTCCTAACAAAATAGTAGAATTTTATACTCAAAACGGCGAATTTTCAATAAAAAAGTTGGCCTGTTAAACCAAAAGTATGACTTTTTTACGAAATAATACAATTTTAAACCGAATAAAAAATTGTTAAATCATAAAATATGAATCCTCGACCAAGAATATAATAGTAGACTTTTCAACTTAAAAGAAATAACTTTTAACAAAAAATAGTAAAGAATTTGAATTGACGAGGAAAATGGAAAAAGAGATGAATAGGAGAAAAACTGTGAACCTTGCGATAAATTAATAGGAATTTCGATTATTTATAGGCTAAAAAATAATATTGTCATGTGCAAGAAGAAAACCTGTAATTAAATTTTTTATCAACTTCGAAATATTTGCATAATTTACGCTCGTCTAAGCTCCCACTTTTATATTTTATAGAATTGATAGAAAAATAATTACGATTATGGTTTATGTAAACAATTTTACTTCGTCTGCATCTGCAAAATTTATACTCAATAAAGAAAAACAGTTATTTCAAACTTAAAATAAGAATGTCTTCTACATATGTTTTCTCGTTTTGTTTAGATTAGCCAAATCCACCAAATAATTAATTTTTGTTCGTTAAAAAAAATCTAATTTGATTAAAGACTTTACATTATTTTTTATCAAAAATGTACTTATAAAAAGTTTGTAATAATTTTTGAACCCATTGAAAATATTTTTAATTTTTGCAACTCTAAGAACTTCCAACCTATCTTTGGCGGTCGAAAGTGATATATTTTTTTAATTACGGGCTATTCTGATGGGATACCTAAAAAACTAATATAAAACAATTGGTCACTTCTGCCTAACTTCTTATATTATCTTAATATTTTTTAAAAATTATTGGAATTAAAAAAACGGTTCCGGGACATTTCTCAAACCCTCCCCCTCCTCGATCGTTACAGGATTATTATATTAGTTTGTAAATAATAATACATTATTTTAAATAAAATAGAGTGCTTAGAAGTCGTTGGCGGATATGAAACCGTTTGGAGTTGTACTCATTCAAAGGAATAAGCTAGGTCGCTTTTCAAAGACTCTCGAGGCGAAAGTGAAATAAGTATGTAGTGAGTGAGCGACTTCCGAGTGCAAGAGAAGTAGCTCAATTAGTTATATTACCCTTTTGTACAATCCCATTTCCAAAAATTAATAAATAATACTCCTGATTTTCTAAAATTTCAATATTTCGAAATCAGCAAATAATCAAATCTTTCGGAAAAAGATCACAAGTGAGTACCGGAAACGGTAAAGCGTTAAAATCTTCTGGCAACTGTGATGTAAAGTAACATACTTTTCTTCATAAAATCGGTTGTATTTTTAATGGAGCGTCGAGTTTAAATCATTTTTTGACTTTTTGTTCCACCATTTTGAATTTTCTAATTTGGATTTCAGATTAGAAATTAGTGAACCGAAAAATCCCGGATATTAAATTTTATGAAAATCAAATCACTTTTTAAATGTTCACTCTGCCATTTTGGATTTGCGAGTTTGAATGCTCAAAATCAGATTTTTTATTCGAAATCGGCGACCCCAAAAATCCCCGAATATTTAGTTTTATGCCAGACAAATCATTTTTTGAGTTTTTGGTCCACCATTCTAAATTTTCAAATTTGGATTTCGGACTGGCAATTAGTGCCCTGAAAAACCCCCGAGTATTAACATTTATGCAAATCAAATCACTTTTTAAGTTTTCGTTCTGTCATTTCGGATTCGCCATTTTGAATTTTCGAATTTGGAATTCAGATTCGAAGTCAGCAACCCCGAAAACCCCAAAAAAATATTGTCCTTTAATTAATTTATAGATCCATCTATGAATTATTATTAATAATGAAATATTATTCAAATACATTTCTACCTTACTTTTTAGATTTATTTATACCTGCTTTATATGATTTTTCAAGTAAAGTGTCAAAGGTTCTAGGAAAAATTCTTAATCCAAGTATTATTCCAACTCGACCCATATTGCCTTTGAAAATCCATGAATGAAAAATGGAGTCTCCTTCTTAGTCTGGAAACCTTAGCAACTTAGCATTTCTCTTTATGCCAGGAGGCACGACCAACCTGTGACCCCGAGGAGGAAGGGTACGAGTAGAGGAAAATCTGTCCGTGTCCCTGCAGTGCCGCATGCAGGATTTAGCAAAGCGCATGAGTAGAAAATTGGAGGAGAATAGGACCTTCAATTTTTAACCTCAAAACGAAAGGTTCCCACAACTTTCTCCATGCAGAAATTCCAAAAGGGCTCTACTAGGGATCGGACGAGTTTCCCCTATCTCTGATCGGGCTGTAGTGTGGGAAAATAGTCAGGGCCCCATATAGAACATAAAGCTCTCGCCGAGTGGGCCCTGTAATTCACCTGTAATTCACATGCGTAATCCAAATAGTTTTCAACCGTTTTGTTAGAAATTTAATAGTTTTTTTTTTAATTAATTTTCTTCAAAAAATTAAAATTTTCCATTTTTGGTTTAAAATGGGTCTTTTTTAGTTGAAAATTCCTCTTCTCGACAAAAAATTATTTTTCTTTCTTCAAAATTCAACTATTTGTTAAAAAATTAATCCATTTTGTAGGAAATTCATCAATTTTTTTAAAAAGTCCTTTTTTGGTTAGAACTTAAACTGTTTTGTTGAAAAAATCGTCCTTTTTTATTGAAAATTCAACTACTCTGGTAGAAAATAAATTTATTTGGTGGTTGAAATGTTTTTTGTGTCTCAATTTCTTTTCTTATTTGAAGATCTAATTACTTCATTTTAAGTTGAAAATGTATCTTTTTAGTTAAAAATTCAATTATTTGATGAAAAGTTGAACTACTTTGTTAAAAAGTCATTAATTGAACTATTTTGGTGAAGAATTTAACTATTTTTTTGAATTTTTTTATAGTTGAAAATTAATTTTATTAGTACGTTTATCTTTTTCAGTTGAGAATTCCAATATGTATTCGGAAATCCATTTGTTTTCTTAAAAATTCGTCTTTTTGGTAGAAAATTTATCTTCTTGCTTAAAAACTAATCTTTTTGTTGAAAATTAAATTATTTTGATAAGGAATTGAACTATTTTGTTGAAAATTTATTTTTTAAGCTTTGATTAATTTTTTAAACGGAAAATGTAACTGATCCATTTTTATTGTAAATTTATTTTTTTAGTTGAAAATACAAAGTAAAATAAATAAAAGTAAATAATATGGTTGGATGTCAACTTTTTTGTTAAAAATTCGTCTTTTTTCAGTAGAAAGTTAATTTTCTTAATTGAAAACTCATTTTTGTTGTTGAAAATTCGTTTCTTGTTGCTGTTGTCAAAAATTGATTGTCTTAACTAAAAACTGAGACGCCTAATTTTTTTTTTGAATTTGTAATTTGAGTTAAAAATTCATCTCAATGGTTCAAATAACTCTTTTCGTATAAATATATTGTTTTTTTTGACAAAGAATTACTTGGAAAATTAAATATGTTAATATTCCATTTTCGCTTAAATGTTGTTTTAATTGAAAATTCAACTGGTTGGTGGAAAATGCCGTTATTAAATGGAAAATTTGTCTTTCAAGGTAGACAATTAACTTTCTTTGTTGAAAATTCAATAATTTTGTTGGTATAATATTTTCTGGTCAAGTAATCCACCATAATTCTATGGAATCTATGTATATATATTCTTTATATAATCCTATAAAATCTTAGGTAATCTTAGGTAATCTAAAGCATTTTGGGTATTGTGGTAATACAGCGTAATCCGATATAATCATGAGTATTCCACCTCTGCGGGACCACATTTTTAGAATATTTTTTTTCATTAAAAAATTACGAAGGCTTCAAAGAAGATAACAGGAAAAGATTCTTATTTTTTTTATTCTAGAAGTTTAAAAAAAAACCTAAGTAATATTATCTAGAAAACATGACCTTTTCATTTTGCTAGTGTTTTTTTAACTTAATGTTTATAAATAGGAAGTCCTATCAGATTTACGGGGGCTAAACAATTTTTTATGCCGGAAAAATTTGTTTACCCAAAAAATATATTTTTCGCATTTTTCATGAAAGCGACGCATGACATCATAAAATAGAGAGAAATATTTTTTTAGAAATTGTTAAGATCTGTAAACGTATATCTCAACCTTTGTTTGTACCTTCGTTGCTTTCGAGAAAAATAGTAAAATTCAACTTTATGAACAAAAAAGTTCTCCTGGTTATAAAAATGTTTAAGACCACATAAAACTGATAGATTATCTTCTTTATAGAAGGGAAGTTTTATTAATCGATTATTAATAAAAAAAATGTTAAAGAAAAATTTTATAGTTTTTTTTAAATAGACGTCAAAGTCGAATACTTGTTACCTTATGGCAAACTTTTTTTCTTAAATTATCAGTTTCACTACGTTCTCTTCAATGCAGGATTAACAGAATTCGGTGAAGTTTCCAAACTCACATACTATCAGGTATGACTAAGTCAATGATTCTAAATTTAGCAATGCAAAATTTCCCGACACTCTTAAATAAATAATCAATTATTGGCAGCAGAGAATGAAAGTCAGAGGAAACCTTCAACTTCGTAGAACGTAAAATTAGTTTTTTAAAACAAATGATCTCTTATAAAAGCCTGTATCAAATCTTTAAAATTTTTGAAATCATTATGAAGTTTTTGGGAAATATTTTCGAATAAAAAAAAATCTTTTGGTCTTTTCATGAATTTTTAATATTGCTAAAATAGTTAATCATTTGACCTGTACAAAATTGTAAGTTTCTATTTACGAACGTATTTTTATAGCTTTAATTATAATTATGGACAAATGGACTATAAAATACTATTTCTTTAATTGCTGTATAATTTTTAAATAATATTGTTATCTAATGTAGTCCCGAGTGTAGTTTTTTATATATAAAATAAAGTTAGAGATGAAATCACAGAGAAATCTGTAAAAAATTTTATGAAACTTTGATGTATCTTGAAATATTTTAAAATCTCTTGAAATCTTTAGAAATTTTTGTAAAACCTTTAAAATATTTTAAAATTGGTTTCGAAGTCTTTGAAATCTTTAGAAATATTTTCGAATTTTGATTATTTAAAAATAATTCAAACTATATGAAACAATTTAATAATAGATTGATTAAACTATGGATCCTTTCCTATAAATTTAGATACCAAAGCAGCATTTTGTTAATTTTGGTATAATTTCCAACTAATATAGGTTTATAATGTAGGCTTAATTGTAGGTTTCTTTTTTATCTGTTTTTTTTTATAAAAATAGAGGTGGACTAAATAACAGTGAAATCATTGATATCTCTTGAAACCTTTGGAAATTTATAGAATATTCTAAGTTCCCATTTTAAAGAGTATTTTTTTTCCTTTAATTATAATTATCGATAAATGTATTAAAAGACTTATTTTTAGATCTATTAAACGGTGATTGAAATATCAATGTTCCGCCGTCGAAACGGAATAGCAGTTTAGAAAAATTTTGACATCTTTAATAATTATTATTTTGGAATATTTCCCCAATACTGTATCTATTTACATTTGCAAAATTGTAAGCTTATTGTTAAAAATTAGAATTTGTCTAGCTTTATTAATAATTATCAACAAATGTATAATGAAATTTATTTTTGGTTTCATTGAATTATGAATGAAAAAGGAATTTTTAATACATAAAAAAAATATATTTTTCTTCCCATAAAAACTTACAATAGCGCCTCATTTTCGACCTCATATAATTTTTTACATATAATCTTTGACTTTTGACTTGAGGTCACCCAGCTATGGTGTTTGACCTCTGACCCCTGACTTTTAATCTCTGCCCTTTTCAAATATGATTCTAGATAAAGGATCTCTCATTTTCGATATATGACCTCTCACTTTCGACCCTTGACCATCGCAATTTGTAAGCTTACTCTTTCACCCCTCCCCCTTCATCTTCTTTTAGGAGTCAGAGAAAAATTGTCCATTCCATAGAAGAAATTTGTAACATTCTAAAGTTGAAGATGAAAATGTATGAGGTAGTAAAATAATTTGAGAACAAAGAAGAAAAATAATTTATAAATAAATATATACATATAATCCTTGACTTTTGACCTGATATAACTCAGCTATGGCCTTTGACCTATGACCTCGGACTTTTAAACTCTGTCAATTACAAATATTATTTTAGAGAAAGGATCTCTCATTTTCGATATCTCACCTTTCACTTTCGCACCTTGACCAATGAATTTTGTAATCTTACCTTTTCACCCCTGCACCCTCTTCTTAATCCTCTTCTGAAGTCGGAGGAAAATTATCCCTTACATAAAAGAAATTCGTAAAGTTGTAAAGTTGAAGATGAAAATTGTAGGATGTAGTAAAATAATTTGAGGATAAAGAAGAAAAATAATAAAAACTGTAACGATGAGAAGAAACTTGGACGAGAAAAATGTTTTACAGGCGCCCGCTATATATTCTGAGTTCAGGGGTGAAATGGTGGAATGGTATCCCTGAAAAGAGGACCTTTATGAACTCAAGAGTCGAGACGGCGCCGGAACATTTGCGTACCTACCTAGCTTTTACTCGAACCCTCTCTGTCTTTTTATTAAGTCCCTGAGCTTCGCGACAACGCCATTATTCATGCATTATTCATTTATCTAAAAACCGTGCATATATGCATACATACTTCAGCAAACACGTCCAAATATCACTTAGATCAGGAATCGTCTTGAAAATTCACTTTATTAATTTTGTAACAAATTTCGAACTAAATTCAAAAACTGAATCTAAAGTTATTTACAATAAAATGGTTTGCATTATTATCTTATTTTATTCGAAGAAATATAAATTAAATAATAAATTCATGAACTCCTCTTAGAAATTAACCGGAATGAAACTATTTATTACCTGCTCACAATTAAGTGTTCAACCCTGAACTTGCGATTCACAGTTGCGGATATCAAAACATCATAAAATTGCTCCACAAGAATCTAATCATAGTCTAATGTTAAAAAAACATGCAAAAGTTCTAACGTTAAAAAAAGATTTCTAACTTAATTTATTGCTGAGATAACCGAAAAAAGAGGCTCATCTTTAATTAGATTTTCTTAGCAGACTAACAATTATGTCCAGATAAATTAAAATGTATGTATCATATAAGTTTAAGAATTAAATTCAAGTGCTCATTTCAAAACATCAAACGCATTTAAAGAATTTATATAATTGGAACAGACGTATTCTTAATATAAATATTCTTTCATTACACAAATTATACTTAATATTTAAGTATATAACCTCCAAATAAATAACAAGTTTATGTTACCTATTTGAAAAATGAATATTCCACCTTTATGTAATATAATATTGTGAACAAAATAATTTAGCCAATAAGACATTAATCAGCTTACAACATAAGAAGTATTAATTAATCATTTTCATTGCAGAACTCAAATAATTGTTACCTCAAACTTTGTCCAAAAATTGATTTCAGATACTCGATAAAGAAACTTTTATTATACGAATTATAGTAAATTTTCAACTACATTACCTTAAAGCAAATAACTAATTTAATTGAGAAAATATAGAAATTGAATCTGTATTGTAATGTAATATTGTTAAACAGATTAATCATCTAATAATTAGTTAATTAGTTCAAAACATAAGAAGAAATAAAAAATTAC
>JAWWLR010000034.1:84467313-84479992 GCA_035041075.1 Acraspis erinacei | reverse complement strand
TTTGTGGGAGTGAATTTGGCTGTATATTGACTTGAATGTGTGCGTGTTTGTGTGCGATAGAGCCGTGCCGTACTATGAATGTGGCTTGTACTGCAGATACATTGCGGTTCTACCCTCCTACCCAACCACTAGACAAACGTGATACGACGCATTGCCAAATTCGTGCAACGACCGGAAATTCGATCTGCCAGAAGACTTCCTAAACTGTCACGAGGCTCAAATTTCACAAACAAACACTCACTTGTCCAGTCTATTCACATATTTTATTGTCACACCCTCCAATTTTGTAATCTGTTGACCCATGTTACAAATTACAATCATTTTTCACCAAAGGAAAAATTTGAATATAGTGTATTTTAGAGTGGCCCTTAATATCAGTCCATAAACTACGTCAATAGTTTTAGATTATTTTGGACCCCCCCCCCCCCCGATAACATACTAATATGCGAACGTGATCGTATGGTGAACTATAAGCTTCGACAATGAATCAACAATAATTAAAATTATCAAATTGTCAGACTTCATGGCCCAAAAATGCTCTCAAAAAAGATTTTTCACGAAAATAGGGAAGTAAATTATTTTGAATAAAATTAATATACGTATATAGAATTAAATATAAAACGCTTTGAATTCCTAAGATTTTAAGTAGAAATCCATTCCATTGTCAAAAAACTAGATTAATTTTCAGTCGAACAGTATTTCCTGACAAAGGAAATGAATTATAAAGCCGAAAAAAGAGTTTTCAAACAAAAAAGTAATTTTCAACCAAACGGTTGAAAATCGTAAAAATAGGTAAACTTAACCAAAAATAGGCATTTTTAACGAGATAAATAAAATTTTAACAAAATAGTTAAATAGTTGAATAGTTTTTAGCAAAAAACAAAAAGCATTTTTGTAGCCTAGTAAAAATTATAACCAAAAATATAATAGCGTACCTTCTAAACCAAAAATACATGTTTTAGCCAAAAATATTATTGGTTCTCATCACCTACCTTTGTTATAATGCTATTTGTTTCAACAATTTTAAAGTCATTCGATGTGGATAATTTTAATAAGTCGAAATTAAATTATGATTCAAACAACTATTTGTAGTTTTAGCACTAATATAAGAAATCAGGACCTGAGAAAAAAAATAAGCTAGAGATTTTTAGACAATGAAATCATATAAATCATCAAACATTTACAGCTCAAGCTCAAAAATAATTATTCAAAATATTTAAAATAAGAATTTAGTCTTGTTTTTAGTAGAAAAATAGATTTTAGTAAGGCATTTATGCTATTATTTTAAAGCAGATTACTTTTTATTAGAGCTCTGGAATTTTCTTTTTCATATTTTGTAAAATTCTGAAGATCTAATTATAACTGATTTTTATATTGAAATAAGGATAAAGTATATTTTTCAGTAAAAACAAACTTTTCAGTCAGCTATTAATAACAGTTTAAAGCAAAATTTGAAAATATTTGAGAATATATTGTAGCTTAAAATCCATCAATAAAAATGAAGTTTTACAAAGTTCTAAAGAATCATTTTTACCTATTTGCCTAATGAATCTGTAATCTGAGATTTAATTTCTTTCAAATTTATTTTTTTCAATGGATAGATGTTAAAACTGAAAAAAACAACAAATTGTTTCGCCAACTATATTTTGATAATCGAATTAACGATATTATACACACACAGAAACAATAAATAGATTGATGTTAAGTATTTATTGTTTACTGGTCAGACATCAATATTTTTATAAATATTGATTTCCAGCAATCTAAAAGAAATGAATTCGGATCCCAGGGGAGCTAAAGAAAAAATTTTCACAACTTGAAAAAATTAAAAAATAATATTGAAAAATATTTATTTCTGATCACTAGGCAAAAAACACTCAACATGAATTTATCTAATACATTTATCTGGCAGACAAGCATAACATAAAATATACAGAAGCAGTCATAGCTCAATTTTTGGGAAAATTATATTATTACGATTTGTTCGCTTAAAACTCAAGTTTGAATTTATGCATAAAAGAATTTGCTAGTCATGCCCTGATTTAAATCGAAAGCAAATCAATTTTTATTGATTAGACATAGATAAATTAAAAATCACAATAACAGTTTTGTCACCCACCTCCCCAAAATTTAAATTTAAACTCAAAAATTTTGATTTAATATTACTAGCATTTTTTTTAAATTTCTAGTTCACAGATGTAACTGGTCTTTAGTTTTAAAAAATCAAGAACTGGGTTCAATATTTTAGAGTTAAGGATTTCAAAATCATTAAAAAGTTGAATTCACAAATTGTAGACTGTAACTCGAAAGTAATTACTAAAGCTATTCAAAAAAGGATTAGAATGGTTAAATTTATACTTGCGAAGACTTTTCTACAATTTAAAATCGAATTATTAACGTTTATTGTAAATTACAATGAATTACTATCATTATTTTCGAAAAGGTGAAGCTAAATTATATAAATGCTTAAAATACTCATTATTCCCATATTTTAAAATCTTTTTACTTGCTCTATATATGTTCGTAAGATATTTCAGAAATTCTTATTAATTTTCATCACAAATCAATTTCTTAATGTATTCAATTTTATATTTTCATGCTCTCTAGGGTTACACTAAATTGAAGAAAAAGGCATTTCTGCTATAGCGATTGAAAATCGAAATTTTAATTTAACAGAAAAATAAAAACATTGTCCCGAGATATGTGGAAAGTAAACAAAAATAACCAATATTTGATTTAAACAAAATGATTTTATTCCAAGAAAATAAAAATTCAATGTTGCTAGAAAAAGAGAACTCTTTTCAATAAAAGATAATAATATTATGAAATGCTGAAATTTTATTTTATTTCTATATTCAAAAATGAGAATTCAATCAAATCTTTTTATTACAGTGTATTAAATTTTAAAACATTTTTATTCAAAATGCCTATTTTCGAAAAAATTACGGTTATCTAATTTTATGCTGCCACACCCTTCAGTTCATCATGATTACATTTTTATTTTGCTGTTGTTATTATCAGCAATTTTCATTATTTTGAGTAAAACTCTAATATATATTTATGAGGATTTAACGTAATTATTAGATGATAGCGGACAGTTATATTATGAGAAGATTATCGAGGCGTTAGTATGATCAAGGGGGCAATTTCCTGGAACCTCGAGACGTCTAGACCATGACATTATCTCCCTCTTGATCATTAATAGTGCTGTACATCGTTTCCCAATGCTCGGCTAACCGAAATGACCCAAAACTACTAACCATGTCCTATTATGCATGAGCAAAGGACCATTAGAGTCTCAGGCATATTAAGTAAGATCTACTCCTCATTAAAACATGGAGGAGGAACGACCGACGAATCAAGTACCAAATTTGCACTTCTTGGCACTCGCTTCTTTACTATTGTGCGAAAAATATTAGTAAATTTGCATACATAACGCTAGCTGCTCCATATGCAAAAGACGTTGAGGATCTCTCATTAAAATAATATGCCTTTCAAAATTCCAAAATTCGTTCTTCAAAATGGGAAGTTTCAAAAGTTCAATATAATTATTTTTGCAATTTCATTCAAATTATTATCTTCTTGTACGAAGTGAGTATTAATGTTTTGAGCTTTTCGAATCAGCTTTTAACAATTTATTCACCTCGTACTAAATGACACTTCTTGTAAAAATATTTTAAAATATTTTCGATTGAAAATAATAGAATTAATCATCAGGCAGCTTTAAAGTCAAAAGTTTGAAGAATCGATAAGAAAGGTGAAAGGATAATAAAAACAATTTTATGTCCTTAAAAATGACAATCTATCAGCGGACAATATTTTCATCGCTATTTCGAGAATACATTTTTCCATTTTTCGTATGCATCTCGTACTGTATTTCTCTATAGCATTTTGATTAAATACACTTTATACTCATAATTCAAAACTTCTTCTAGTTTTGATAAATTAAAAAGCGCTTTTTTACTTGAAAAGCGAAAACAGGGAAAAAACGTTTCTATGAACAAATCAATTTTCAGCCTACATTATTTATTCAATTTTTATATATTTTTAAATAAAATATTTTCGAAAAGATTTGCGTTTTGGATTTTTGAAACAAAATCTGATAAATAATAAAAATTTGATAAATAAAAGACGCTCTTTTACTTGCAAACCGAAAACAGGAAAAAAACGTTTCTGTGGACAAATCAATTTTTAGCATACATTATTTATTTAATTTTCATATTTTTTGAGTAAAAGATTTTTAAATTTCAAAAAGATTAGCGTTTTCGAATTTTGATACAAAATAAACAATTAGAAATAATAAGGAAAAAGAATAATAATAAAAAGTGATAAATAACAAAATTTGATAAATAAAATACGCTCTTTTACTTGCTATCCAAAAACAAGGTAAAAACGTTTCTGTGGGCAAATCAATTTTTAGCCCACATAATTTAGTCGATTTTCATATTTTTTGAAATAAAATATTTTCAAGTTTCGAAAATATTTTCGTTTTGGAATTTTGATACAAAATCTAATTAATGCATTATTTAAAAACAAAAAGAATATAAATAAATAAATAAATATATATATATATATATATATATATATTCATTTTTAGAAGTAACACGTTTTTATACACATTTTATACAAAATTCTGGATTTCAATGAGCGAAACATTGCCAATCCCGAAAAATAAATTTTGTTCATTAGGTTTGTTCATAACGTAAAGAATTTTTTTGAATTTAATTTAATTTATGAAAAATTTTCCAAGTTGAATAAATAGTGAAGGCTTACAATCGATTTGTCCACCGAAACTTTTTTGTCTCACTGTGCGTCCTAACAAGAACTATTTTTTGTGCGTGAAGAGTAAAAGCATCTAATAAGAAATGATAAATATAATTTCTTAAATACTTGCTTCAGTTACAGAAAATAAAAAAACAAATCCAGTAGAAAAATGGCAATACGGCCAGACGGTGCATAATTTGCAATAGAAAAATATTGCTTGAGTAGTTGTGTATTAAATTGTCAAATCCAATTAGAAGGTAATTTCACTTTTTGTTAAATGTCTTCTTATTATTTAGGCGAGGGGAAAAAATAATATTTTTGTAGATCCAAATGAAACCAAATTTATTTACAAAATTCCAATTTTTATTGGGCACCCTACTTTTGGGGTAGTATTTGCCATAATATTTGTTATTTTTACTTGTTACCTATATTATTATTAAAATTGTAGCTCCAGAAAGTTAACTCTTTTCTGTGCCTACGTCTTTTTTGTATCCCGTCATTTTGAAGAGAAATGAAGAAACATAAAAGAACTGATGAAATAAAGTTATTTTGGTTTATTTGATAAATTCAAAAATTTTTTTTTGGTTCACAATTTCACAAACTCACAATTTTGATTACAGGGACATGATACTATCTACTTTTGTATTTTCACCCGCATAGTTTTAAGTAGAAAAGGAATATTTTATCAGACATGTATAATAACACGATACCTTAATTATAATTTTTAATGAAAGATGTTTTTGAATCACAAATTTTCGATATTGTTTATAAAAGTTGTAAAAAACTCATTTGTGTCAAGAATTTACGAAAATAATGCTTTCTTAAAAGTGTTGCTAATGTTTTTGATATTCGGACTGGAGTCAATTTTATGGTCAATTATAGTTTTGAGCACAAACTTTTTTTTTATCAGAATTTATTTAATCTAAAAAATTACTCTTTGCGAATTCTGGTTCTTTTTAAAATTTTTAAAAATACCTTAGGTCTGGACGAATACAGTCATCAGTAGAAACAAATTTTGTAGCGAGGCATCTAGTTCAATCTAAAATAAATAACCTTATTAGCCTTCTGGTAGTTTTTTTCCTTTGGCAACGTCCACATATTATGCGACGATATTTTAGTCAATCGAATAATGAATATTGAGTTTAAATTATTTAAAAGAAGTTTAAGAATAATTTTCATTAAATTCTTTAGACATTTTTTTCATTAGAGAACTAATTTTTTGCCTGTTTTCAAGAATCTAACACGAAAATCAAAAAATTCTTGATTAAAAGTTAAATTTTTAATTTTAAAACTCTACTAATATATTTTCGTTTGAAAATTTACTGTCCCTAATTGAAAAATTCAACAGTTTGGTGAAAAATGTAAATTTTTTTAGTCAAAAATTTATGTACTTGGTTGACCTTTCATATCTTTTGTTCAAAATTGATTATTTTAGTGAAAATGTATTCCTGAAAATGTTATTGAAAATGTAACTATTTCATTTTTGGTTGAAAGCACAAATACTAAATTTGTTGTGTCGATAATATTGGTTATGGCAGACTTAAATAAGAATATAATCAAGTTGAAAATGGAAAATTACTGTTTAGTCAACCATTAAGTTCAATTTGAAACAAATGCACCCTATTAGGAATCTGGTACTTTTTGTCTTTTGTGAAATACTAGATGTCCGACCATACTGGATTTTTCTAATTAAATAAAAATCAGGCATTTTTTTATAGTAGAACGGACTTTTTAGCTATCCCATGAGTGCAATCGGAAACAAATTACATTATTAGCGTTCTGGTAGTTTAAAAAAATATAATTGGCTAAACACTTGACATCTTGAAATAACGGTTTTTTCTACTTAAATAAGAGTCATGTATCGTTTTCAGTAGAAAAGGATTTTTTCGTCAGTCATTCATTTCATTCTGAAATAAATAGTCCTACCAGCGTTCTAGTAGCTTTTCTTATCTTTCGTTAAATACTGGACATCTGTGTATTAATGATTGTTCTATTTGAATAAGAATCATGTATAGTTTTCAGTAGAAAATACTTTCTAGTCAGACATTGAGTTAAATCTAAAATAAATGACCCTATTGGAGTTATTGTACTTCTTTTTCATCTTTTGTGAAATTCTTGTGATTGAGCTGGAACAAAAGTGTATTTTCTGCAGAAAATGAGATGGATTAAGCTTAAGCTTGCAGTTTGAAGAGAAATGCTGACCGGCTTAATCGTCGAAGGAACGAACGTGGTGCGCAAAACCCGGCCAATCTAGCAGCTTGCAGACTATGCACGTATTCACGGATGCAAATATGTACAAACACATACAGTCATGCAAATGTGAATATACGCGCGTGAATCTGAGCGTGGCGAACATTTGTATGTACACATGTACTCAAACACCATCCTCGTGTTACACGCTATAAGGGTGGGCATGTCTTGGTAACAGGTTTATGGATGGCCTATGGGCACGCTAGCCTAGTGACAACTCCAGGTCAGCCCCCTTTCAACCCTCCCCCCATAAAATTATTCCTAAACGTATCACTCCATCTTACGGTGCATTGCATTCCTTGATGAGCCGGAAAATATCCAATTCGTGATAGTGAATCCCCGTCATGTAAAAAAAACGCGAATATATTTTATCAAAGTATCTACGCATTTAGCTCTTTTTGTTATGTCTCAGCTAATTTTTCATCGATTTGTATAAAACTTTTTTAAATTCATCAAATATCGCAAAAAAATAAGTTATGTGCAGATCTGAAATAAAATATCACCAATCACATTAACTCTTCAAAAAATTCCACAAATTAAGAATGTTTTAGTCCAATTAACATACTTTGTGAAAGTATAGTTTGCCAAGTAATTCTAAAAGGAATCCAATTGTAGCATTTTTTAGATTGAAAAGATTATAGAAATTTTGAGAATATATTGAAAGAGAACAAATGAAAACTTGTTGAGATTTTCACTATTTAAAAAAAAATAATAATAATCTTGCCAAGTTTGTATTTTTCCCTTTTAATACATTCTCAAAATGTGTGTAATTTTATAAATGATGAAATCCATTTCAAATCTGGCAGGTTATACAATTGACGTTGCAGAATCTCCTCGGGGCGAAACATTTTTGTGATAAGCCTTTTTTTACGGAGTTATGCGTATTTGAATTTTTAGCTTTGTTTTTCAAAAAAACCCAAATTTTTTCTTTAGACTTATATAACTTTTGACCTAATTGAGAGATTTATTTCCAGATTCTGATAGAGTTAATCTCCTTCTTTCGAAATCCACGAGAAAATTTGAAAAATGTACAAAATTAACAAAATGGCGTCGATTTTTCTGAAAATACTAAAAGTCGCTTTTCTCAAAAAACCCGCACTTATATTTTTTTCCAATTTTTTGATGAATTCGTACTATCATGAGAAAAATACCTTGTCATTTTTATGCGGGCTAAATAACTTTTCGGCCCGGAGATTTTTTTTCATCAAAATAAAATTCTCGCATTTTTCTCGCAAACAACAATAGATACGAAAAATGTTAACAAAATATTTTGCACAGTTGAAACATTTGTACAAAAATTTATTTTACTAATTTATGGTATGTTGAACCATTTCCGAGAAAAATACAAAAATTGAATTTTCATAAACAACAAAATGCTCTTGAACTCAAGAATGGGTTAGCCCACATAAAACTTATAAAACATCTTATTTATATAAACAAAAATTTTGTGAAAAATATTTCTAATAGTAGACAAGGCGAGGTTTTCTCTCTTTTGCAGAAATTGCGCATATGTTTCTAGTCATTTAAATTTTTGTTTCAAATTTTATATATAAATGAACAATTCAAATTCTAAAATGTCTTTATTATCTTTTCTACCATTTTTTGATAGATTCATCTAACTAAGATGCCAGAAGTTTCCATAAATGTGATTAATTTTCAAGGTTAGTAGTTGAATTAAAAGTATATGTTATTGGCAATGTCTCTATGCAAATTTAGATTCCCAGTAATGGGAAAATTTGGAAAAATTAATTTAAAAGTCAAACGACAAGTGTATCCTGATTTTGAAACAGCGCACAGAAAAACAATTTATAATATAGTTAATAACCTATTTGTGCAGTTATGAGAATGGACTGCTCTGGTGCAACTGCAGTTTCCACATTTTCTCCTATTAGAAATATTTTTTACAAATTTTTGTATATATAAATAAGATATTTTATAACTTTTATGTGGGCTTAACCATTCTTGAGATCAAGAGAATTTTTTTGCTTATGAAATATGATAGTACGAATACATAATCATATAGTACTCTATCAGAATCTGGAAATAAATCTCAAATATTATCTCAATTAGGTCAAAATTTTTGTAAGTTTAAAGAAAAAATTTGGGTTTTTTTAAAAAACAAAGCCAAAAATTCAAATACGCATGACTCCGTAAAATTTTTTTATCACAAATCGCAAAAATACATATCGCCTAAATTCCTCTGAAACAACATATTTCGCCCCCGAGAGATTCTGCAACTTCAAGTGTGAACCTGCCTGATTTGAAATGGACTCCATACAGATATGCAAATTTGTTCAATTTAGATGTCTTTTACTTGGAAAATTTCCATTGCACAAACTGCGTTGATGGTACTAATAACTTTTCACTTAGGAGAATTTAATGTATTGTTAGATGTTTCTGGTGAGATATTAATTTTTTGAGGTAATTTAAAAATATCTCAGACAGGTAAGACCACCCTACAATATATATAGCTCACATATTCAAGTGATGATTCCTATCAAAAAGGATACAAATGATCTCATGAACTCATCTTTCCAAATGACTCCCCAAAAGAGCTTTTTTTGGTGGCGTCTTATAGTAACTATAAATTTATACCATTTTTTATACATTTAAAAAAACTTAAAATAAAAAAATTCTCAACTAAAAAAGAACAAAAATAAACCTCCTCGAACTGCGGGTTATCTATTGTTGGAAAATTTTATATAAAATAAAAAGTATTTTTTCAAACTACACATCCATTGATGAGTCTCACATATTAATTAATTACAATATTTCAATGTAGCTTAATCAGATAATGTATTTTTTAAATAAATAAATACTGATTAAGAAAGAGAATTATCGATGGCAGACTAAGATAACCATTTCTACTAGAAACTATCAATGATTATGCTACTTTTTCTGTACTTAAAAAGTGTTTTTTCGCTTTAAAAATGATTTATTCTCGACCAGCTGCATATTTTTTATTCGATTTGCAAAATAATAAAAAAATATTTGGAAATATCATAATCGATGTATCGTTAAGATAACTGTTTTCACTAGAGAATATCAATTACAATTATATTATATTTCTACTTAAAAATTATTTTTTTCACTTTAAAATCAGGTTGCGCTCGCAAAAACTACTTTTTCTACTGTAGTCTACAATTTTTAGAATTCATTAATAATGCAAATAAAACAATTATTTCTTAGCTAGAACTTTTTAAGTTAATTATGAAAGTGACCTTTTGAAAACAAAATAATCAGTAGAGCAGTGACAGTCTGGACAGACATTACATAATTGAAGTCGGAAAATATATCGTTGGTCAGCCGTAGATTATAATTTGAAGCTCGATTAATTCATTCATTAGAATTTCTTCTAAAATTTGTATCATTAGTTAACACGATGAACATTCATTCAAATGATCTTAATTATAATTTTCTTTAAAATGGCCTCCTAAATATTTAAAATATTTCGAATATTAGCCTTTAAAGACGTAGTTAAGCATAGATAAGCATATTTAGGATAATTGCAATTTAAGATTTTTAAAGTTTTTGAATTGTTTCCAATTTTCAAAATAATTAAAAAGTGATTTTATAATATAATTATGTATTTATGTCCAAGATATTCTTTTATACTGGAGACCATCACTGGACATTGTAGTCCTTCTCTACTGGAAATGAATTTTTTTCTTTATTTTGTTTTTTTACAAGAGTTTTCATCAACTTGCTAATGTTTAAATCTTTTGTAAACAAAATTTTTATTAACAAATATCAAAATTTCAATTTAATTTTAATTTAATTTCATTTAAAATTGTAATTAAAAATTCTAATAGTTTTTTATCAAGCATTACATCATTTGATGTAGAAAGATATTGTTTGGTCAGCCTGAAATATATTTTTAAGCTAGATTTATTCATTCATAAAATTTCATTTTAAATTGACTGATTATTAAGCAACACGATAAAAATGTAATAAAACTATCGTAATTATAGTCTCATCTAAAGATCTTAATTGCACAAAAAAATAAAAGGATTCAATAATGATGATCGAGGTCTACCCAGAATATCCGTTTCTACTGGAAACTACTCACTGAAGTTCTTCTGACATCAGATGGAATTTAAAGTTCATTCTAAATCTGATAAATGTCAGCATTGTCACCAAACATCTATTTAGGTCCTATGAATAAAGCTGATGTTCTGCTGAATTCTGATCCATCACTGGACACCGTCAGGAAATCAGTTTTATTGACATAGGCCGAAATTGATGCCGAGACCGAAACTCTGACTATAGTCACAATGTTTACACGATTTCAATGACCCTTCGTAATTCTGAATCGCCATTCGACTCGACACAAGGGGCATCCACCGAGTGTAGGTGTAAAGTGCAAATTAACGTTGCACTGGAAATCAATGAAGTTGCAGGCTATTTGTCAACTCTATTGACGCAAATAACTTTTACGAATAGAAAAAAAAACATTCCGGCTCGAATTGAAAAATGGCATTTCCTAATACTTGTAAAATTTAGTTAAGTATAAAATTTACTCCCTTCTAAATATTTACATTTCTATTTAAAGATCTTACAATTCATTTTAGCCTAAGTACTAGTTTTTCTGTTTGAGGACAAACAAATCTTTAATACAAAATGAAAAACTTCTTACAATTAGTAACTGTTAGGATTTATTTCTTTATTCAAAATTTCAGACTATAAGTTTGTTTTTAAACAATTAGGTGAACCCTCAGCCAAGAAAGATTCATTATTAACTAGTTGCAATTTTATCAACAAAAAAAGATCCAAAGAGGTGAATTTTCAGCTAAAATTATAAAACTTCAGCAGAACAAAATTATTTTTTGAAGAAGTAGATATTTTAACAAAAAAAACTTTGTTTCAAATAAAAAAAACTGAAATAATCCAAAAGAAATTTTTTATTAAAGAAGAAAAAAATAAGACCAAATTGTTAAATTTCCAAAAAATAGTTGAATTTTCTACAAAAAAGTTGAATTTATAAAATTAAACTTTCAAAAAAAAGTTGAATTTATAAAATTAAACTTTCAAAAAAAAGTTGAATTTATAAAATTAAACTTTCAAAAAAACGTTGAATTATACAAGAAAAATGTCAGAAAATGAAAAAGATGAATTTTCCACCAAATTGTTAAAATTCCCAGCCAAGCAGTGGAATGCTCTAAAAACAGTTGAATTTCCAACCAAGCAGTTAACTGTCATTCAGAAAAAAATCCTAATTTTAAATGTAAAGCATGTGAATTCATCAAAAAGACGAATTTTCAGCCACAACAGATTTTTCAGTTAAAAAGAAAAAAAATTGTACGAAATTATAATTTGAACGGTTAAATACTTTTAAATAGAAAATAAAATTTTAAAATCTTTCTAAATTAAAAAAGGATTAAAATTCTTTTTTGATAATTTTAGAAATATTTGAAAGTAATCTCAAATCTTTCAAAATATTTAAATTAAGAAATTATTAGAAATTACCAGGAATCTTGAAGAAATTTTTATCATCCTGAAACCTTTCAAAATCCTTCAAACGAATCAAAATTCTATTTCGAAATCTTCTAAAATCTAGAATGTTTTTAATCTTTTGAAATCTTTTTAAACTTTAAATCATTTTTGAAATTTTTTAACACTTCTTAATAGATTTATCTAAATATCTTTTAAAATTATTCGAATTTTT
>JAWWLR010000034.1:84440231-84456231 GCA_035041075.1 Acraspis erinacei | reverse complement strand
AAAGTAAAAACGACTTACAAACGTATGAAAAAAGAAAAAAGGAAAAATTTGAATTTCGGGGGGCTGACACGAAATTTTGATTTTCCCATAGCTGGGCCACCAAGAGGGTACAAACGAAAATAGGAAATATACAAACAGTAGAAACGACGTACAAACGTATGCAAAAAGATAATTTGAGAAATTTGAACTTCGGGGGGATGCGGGAAGTTAGCCCCCCCCCCAAATTAATTTGGCCCCTAATTTCGTAAGCAGGAGGGTAAAAACGAAAATATTGGATGTACAAACAGTACAAACGACGTACAAACATATGTGAAAGGAAAATTTTAAAAATGTGAACTTCGGGGGGCCAACTTCACGGTGGTCATGTGCGAGTATTTCTCGGTCGTTTCCGACCTATGTTTTGATGACTTTTCACGCCCGACATCTTTCAACGTGATTTGACAGAAAATAATTATATACTACGCGATATACTGTGAAACATCAGAAGCGCAGTGAAAAAAAAGACAAACTCTATAATCAACGGATCATGGGACCGCAAAACGTTCATGTTGGGCTAGTGTCGAAGGTTCTGCGAGCGCTGAGATTCTCCTGCCGCGCGCGCCGATGCTTTTCTTTAAAATTCCATAACTCCTACAATTTTCATTGGATCGATGTCAAATTTGACTCAAAACTTGGCCAAATATTGACGACCATGAAGATATGTTTCATTAAGCGAGAGTTGGTAAAATGAAAAACTTCCTCGCTACGTGAAATGTAGAAAACACGGTTCTTCGGGTCGATCGATACATCGATCAAGATTATTAAACCATAGATCGCTACGTTACTTTGGTATTAGAGTATCGTAATAGCAAACCGGGATTAAGATAATTATTGATCAATTCTCATATTGTTGCTGGAAATGAAATTCAGTAACTTTTATAGTAAATCTATTAAATTTTTATTGACATTCAGAAACAATTTCTGAAAACTGTAAATAGATTTGGAAGTGGAAAAAGCATGGTGGTTGTTGTCATGGGCGGCAATGCACTGCACAAGCTTGCGTTGAATTATAACGACGCATCAAACCTATTTATTCCGATATTGAATTATCTGAAGCAAGAAAAGGATTCGAAATTTATACGAGAAGAAGAAACTGAAAAAAGTGATTGTTTAAGTACTGAGGCTTTCAAATTGAAAATTTTATATTCTTAACGTTAAAATCTGTGACTTGGTTAATTTTGAACAGAATCCCCCTGTAAAATATATTATAATATATGAATATAATATTTATATCAATTATAACAATAAAATAGTTACAAGATACTGCTATCATCTGCCTCGTAAATGAACTTCTGAAAAGGTACATCAGGACCGCACGTTACTAGCCACAGAGCTGCGTAAATTAATAATTAATCCTGGTTTTAATTGAATAGTGAGCCCGCTGTTTACGTCAAATGACGCCCTCTCGCCTCAATCAAATATCTGTAATTTTGAGTCGTTCCGTTAGTTCATTAATTTTAATATTAATTTACAGTGTATACAGACTGTTCATAAAGTTCCAGACCCCCTGAATTAGATGGTGACCTTTAATTTGACCTGGTCGATGACCTCAAAGGTCATTTTAAGGTCAAATTAAAAAAAATGGAGACCACCCTTCTTGGCAACGGAAATCGATAGAGCGGGAAATTTCACGTTCAAATATTATTAAGGTCACAGGGTCAATTTGACCTTGAAGATCACTCAAAAGTGATTAAAACTTAAACAAGGTCCAAGCACCTCTGAAATCAGCAGCCCTTGGAAAAAGTTCATAATAATGGAAGTTATTTGTTTTAACAAAGCACATTCAAAAGTTATCTTTAATTTCACCTATAACCTATGACCTTAATACATATTTTAACGTAAAATTTCCCGCTCTATCAATTTGAAAAGTCCAAAAGGGGTTTTTATTTTGAAAAAAGCTAACCTTGAAGTGACCTTTAAGGTCCTAAGAAGGTAAAATTAAAGGTCACCATCAGAGGTGTTCGGATGTTTTTAAGCTTTTAGTGACCTTAGAGTGGCCTTCAAGTTCAAATTAAACCTATGACCTTAATACATATTTTAATTTAAAATATCCTGTTTGATCTATTTCCGATGCCAAAGGGGGGGAGCCTCCATTTAAACTAAAATTTGACCTTGAATTAACCTTTAAGGTCGTCTTCAAGGTCAAATTAAGGGTCACCTTGGAATTACTTGCTAAAAGTGACTTTAATATTAACCTTGATCTCAATTAAAAATATTCTACCTGCGGAAATATTCAGGGGTCCGGAAATGTTTGGACACCCTGTATTTGTCTTAACAATATAAATTATTGTAAGATTTAGAAACGGTTTCTGCATGAAGTTTTAGTGACGCTTTTGGGAAAAATCCGACAGAAATTTTTAGGCGTGTAGGGCTCAGTAAGCTCATAATTTAGTAAGCTTTCTGAAAGTTAAAGGAAAATAACTAAATTCATCGCTAAGAACACTTAGCCCTAAATGAACATTTAAAATGGAAATTGAATTTGAATAAAATAAAATTAGTGAATTAAAATTATAAACGAAAGCGCGTGAATGAAATTCTAGATCCGAAATAAATGATCATGGGTCGAATAAGTCACATTTTATCTGCTTTAAACTACATGATTGAAATGCGTGATACATATTAAAAAAATTGGACCAGATCCCAACGGCACTGAAACACTTAATTTAACTATAGAGTCACGATTAAATAAGCCGGGTATATAAAACACTATCTGCAATGCTGTCGTTTTCGCATTCAGATCTCGCAAGTAAGGAAACAAAAATATTTAAAAAACGTAAAAACATAAATAAAAAATAAAGCAATTGTATCAATATAATCATTAATTTAGGGCTGTATATAATTTGAAAAAAAGTTGCAGGAATGGCAAACGTGACAAATATAAAAGTTTAATGAAATTACGCCTTTGGTTAACATTTTCCAATTTATTAAAACAATAAAAAGATTGTTTCTCTAATTTTTTTAATAAGACAATAACATAGTGAAGCGTGGAAATGTGCTATGTTCCAAAAACAGATACAAAAAATTAATAATACTGGGCAATTGTGTAAGTTTCAATTTCGTTGAAACAATAAGCAGGCTATATTTTTAAATTTGCAAATAAGCTTCGTACGTGGCCTCTACTCACATAATCTATTTACAATTATTGCTTTAAAATGAAATGGGGGCAAACGAATAAAAACTTATTTCTTCAAAACTTGAGCACTAATATCCATATAATATATTATTTCGTCAGGAGTTCGAGTCCTGTACTATTTATTATTTTAATATTTTTTGAGTATAGATTTAAGCACCGGAGTAAAGTTGTTTTATACTTCACTGTCTAAGTACTTAATCTACTATTTTGAGACAAATGAAATGCAAATTAAGTGTAAATACAGGAGTTTAAATTTTTTAATTTGGGTGTTCAGAATGATAAATGTTCAAAATCATACATTAATTATCCTATTAAAGTAAATCACATTGAACTGTAGTTCGATTATTGAAAAGTAAACAATAATTTATTTTACAGGAAGATTCTGAATCTGTTCAAAATTAAGCAAGTTACAGACTTTCACGTTAGAAATAGAAATTTCTTAATTTGAAAGCCTTAGTAGTTCAACAAATGTAAAGGTTCGATTGAAACTTTATAAATTATTCCTAATTTTTAAATAATTTCAAATTAAAAAGTTCATAATCTAACGCTCGTATTTAATTCCAAATCCTATTCAAATATTGTTTCAATCGGAATAATTCCATTTTCAACTCACTGAATCTGAAATTTTTTAATTAAGGAAGACATTTTTTTAAATGTTTATCAATATTTTTTTTATTTAAAATGAGACATTATAAGCATAAATATGAAAAACTAAACCATTTAAACTTCGATCATTAAAATTTTAATTTTTCAATTTAACAAATTATTAATGTTTAAGTTAAATGATTGAATTTTCATGTATAAATAATAATTCGGCAATTATAAATTAAATTTGGAAAAAACTTTCGAGTTAGCTTAAGAGATATTTACATTACATTATGACATTACATTACAATTTAGATTTTTGAAGATTTCGAAATTACATTTTGAAGCTTTTTAAGGTTCATGAAAGGTTTTAAGAAAATAGCAAAATATCTTAATTTTCTTATAAAAAAGGTAAAATATTTTTTAGCTATAAAAATTATTTTTAAGTTTAAAGTATATTTAAAAGTGTAGAAAAGATTCCAAAATAATTTAAAACGTTAAAATATTTCAAAATATTTAAAACACAATGTAGATCTTTGAAGATTTCGAACACAAAATTTATAAACTATAAAGCTTATGAATTTTGTGGTTTTACAAGAAAATATTAGATTAGATTCGATAAAATTATTCAAGCTAAGACTAAATTTTGCAAGCATTTTAATGAATAAAAAATTTGCATCATTATTACTAGAAAAACTAAATAATTTTTATTTACATTTGTTGAAAAAGAATATTGAAGAACATTTATAACATTTTCGAAAAATAATATGAATGATTTTAAAGTAATTCTTTTACTTTTGCAGGATTTAAAAACAAAACTTGGAAAACCTCGTGTTTCAAGTTAATAACATTATTATTTATTATATTAAAAGTATCTGCTAAGATGAGAAAAGCATCCTTTAACAGCTTTGTGCGGGTTAAACAATTCGTAATGTCAGGGGCATTTTTTTAAATATAATTTTTAAATTTTTCTCGTAAACGATGCTAGATGTCACAAATGAACAAAAGGTATTTCTGGTAGAACTTTTTTTTAGATGTCCAAATTTTATCTTGATTTTTTTTGAATCTGTCCTTTTTTGCTAGAAAAATGAGAAGAGTAGGTTTTATGCAAAAAATTCTCCTGTCTACAAAAGTTATTTAGCTCGCATAAGACTTACAGAATGTCTTTCTTATAGAAAACCAAGGAGAAAAATATATAATTTATAACTGTGTTTTCTAAGCAAATCGATTTTCAATATTTAAAAAAACTCGTATTTTTTAAATAAGATATTCTGCAACTGCAAGAATAGAACCTGCCTGGGTTGAAAAAATTACAACGCAGTAATAATTTTTCTCTTCCTCTAAGACTTAATATTTCTTGAAATTATTCTCGTTTGTTGAGAAATATGGTATAACTCTCTTATTTTCCCGTCTTTTCATGGAAAAAAGTCTGGTATACTGTGACATTGACATATTCAATCATGATTTTCTCAGAACAGAATAATTTTGTTTTTGTCAAATCTTTTTTATTCTTATTATTCATTCGTATATCTCAGTAATAAGTTCTGTATTCTGGAAAAAAATTAAAAAATGGATCTTTCATCGCTACCGAAAGCCTATTTTTAAAACCTGTAAAATTCTATCTTCAATATTATTCTACAATTTAGTGGGAATTAACTACCTTTTTTACATAAAAACATTTTTTAAATAGAATTTTGAAGCTAAAAAATTATTTTAAACATTTTTAGGGTCTATTTCAGTACATGAATTGTAATAAAATAATTTTTTTATAAGAAGTAGGACGTGCTCGTCAATAAATAAAAATTTCCAAGAGGTGAAACAATTTTTTAACCTTTAAGTGATACATTCTTAAAATGGAGTACCAAGAAAATTAATTTGTAAAATAAAGAAAAAGAGTAATTCATTCAGTTTAAAGAGAAAAAATTTAATATTTTGATCACTGGTCATTTTTTCTTGCGTATTTATGAATTTTAAAAACTTAACATTATTGTCTACTAAAAAAAAATCATAGTTCGTTTTTTTAGCATTCTTTGTTTTCATACCTCCTAGTACAATTTATAACAAATAAAGATAAACTTTGTACCAAAAATGAAACAATTGAGTTTTCAATCAAGAGGATGAATTTTATGCTAAAAAGACAAATTTTCAACTAAGTATTTGATGTTCTAACTGAAAAACGTGAATTTTCTCCCAAAAGAAAAAAAATTTTCAACAAAACTTGTTAAATTCAAAAAAATATTTAACCAAAAATGTAATAGTGAACTTTTTAGAGAAAAAAATTTAATTTTCAATAATATAGTTCAATTTCCAATAAAAGAAATGAATCTTCTACTAAAAAAGAAAACATTTTCAACCAAAAATGGAATACTTAATTCCCTGTTGAAAAACTTAATTTTCAACAAAAAAACGTATTTGAATTGTTAGCCAATTAAATGAATTCCCATTTAAAGTAATCAATAGTAGATATTTCTATCTAAAAACATTTAATATTAAATAAAATACAGTTCAAAAATTAAATTTTAGGAGATTAAATAGTTCACTTTTTAGTTAAAACATAATTTTGAATCAAGTAAAAGGAGGTCAAGAACTAGATACTTTAATTTTTAACCAAAAATAATGAATTTTCAATCGAAAAGGTCAATTTTCCAACAAAAATTCGAGTTTTCAACTAAAAAGTTAATTTAAATAATATATATGTTTAACAAAGTAGTTAGATTTGTAACCAAAGAAACGAATTTTTAACAAAAATAAATGAATTCGTAAACAAGAAGAAGAATTTTCTAGAAAAAAGTCAATTTATTGAACACATAGTTGATTTTCAACTAAAATTATCAGTTTTCAAGAAAAGAAAAACGAATTTTAAAAAATAGTGGAATTTTCAATCGTGGAATTTTTTTCAACCTCAAAGATTAATGGTTAAGCATCAAGATTAATTTTTTACCCAAAAGAGGCGACTTTTTAACAAAAAAATGGACAAGATAAATTTTCAGTTAATCCATTTTTACGGAAAAAACTGGTTTTTATCTCAATAATTTATTTTAAACCAATGAGATGAATCTTCAACAAAGAACGTAAAATGTAATAGTTGATATTTCAAAACAAAAATATCTTAAACTAAAAGCAGTTCAATTCAACCATTAAGGACGTATCATACAAATCATATAATTTTCCAATCAAAAAGATAAGTTTTTAACCAAAAATAAAATAAACAAAATAACAGATCAATTTTCTACTAAAGAGAAGAAGCTTTAGCCGATCAAATTTTAATAAAAAAAAACAGTTGAATTAAATCAAAAAAATCTGCCCACTTTACAGGCACATGATACGTGTGCGCTGCGTGCGCCTGGGACGCGCGTCTGTTGCAACTCGCGCTTCGCGCTCGATGATGAGTTACCTCGCGCTTCACGCTCGGATTTTGTCTTTTGAAGACATTTTAAATGCTTGAACAAAACTTTATCAAACAGATCTCATTTAGATCGCAGTATTAATATGTGTCTTCATATTCTTAATTTTCTACTTAATTAGGTATAATTAAAGATTAAGTTTCTCATTGTGACTCTCACACTGCGCTCGATTTTTGAGACATTTTTAAACAGGTTTGGTTAAATTTCATTTTTCGTAACATTGGTCGTTTTTCCACAAACTTGTTATTTTTTTTTTATTTTCAATTTTATTTTTCACGAATAAAACAAAAAGTACGCGTCCTATCAAGAAGTGCTTCCTAATGAATTTGTAGGTCTTTTTTGAAATCGCAATTTTGGGTAACTCATCTTTTTTCGTATCCTGCATAATTTGATAACAAAAATTAATTTTTGACTTCATTTTTTTTTGTGCAATCAAAATTTGAATTTTCGATTTTCCAAGAAAATCTAAAAAGTTGCTATGATAATCTAGTAGGGCTTTCAAAAAGCAATGTTTTTCTTTTCTTGACTTTTTTTCATATCGTGCGTTTTTTGGCTTAAAGTTTTGATTTTCGATTCATTTATAAAATTTTAGAAATGCTATAACTCTGAGAATATTCTTTTTATTGAAAAAAATCATTAGGATAAATTGTTCTCCTTTTTAATACTATAAATATCCGGACATAGATTTTTCAAATTCGAAAAAATGGTCTCAACAATTTTCAAAATGCGCTCACTTTTTGAATTTTTATCCAAAAAGGCTGATTAACGAACTCATATTTTCTTTTAGGGCCTAAAAAAAGTGTACCAAAGATCGCTTTGATTCGTTTTTTCAGAGTTATCGTATTTACGGATGGACGGACAGACAAATTCAGTGGATCTCGAAACGTGGAGATCCGTTGAAAAACTATGGTGTAAAATTTCGGGAAATTATTCTAATACTTTCTCAATCATAAATGATGAGAATGTAAAAAAAGAAAAGACGCTTTTTTCCAAAACAATTGCCTTTTTAATTTTTAAATAAGGTTGTTTTTAGTTTTCGCTTTAAAAAATAGAAAACTTCTCAAAATATTTACATTGAAAAACTGAATCACTGACACTTTAACAATGTTTATTTTTTGAATCAACTATACAATTTTCTTAAAAATGTGTACATACAGAGCTGAATTTTAAAAGAGAAACCTAAGGATAAATGAAAAAAATATTATGGGTCTTAATTTTGAATTAAAAAATAGTAACTCTCAATTTTCAATCCTAATTTTAACTACCTCATTTTATTTGTGAAAATTTACAGTTATTTTTATTATTACAATTTTATTGAATAAATGTTGGTTTGTAAACTTCTAAAATAACAAGATTGAAGGGTTGAATAAAGTTTAGATTATTACTGAGACACTGTAACAGAATGTTTATGTTTCAATTAAGCCTGACCGAAAAGTAAATGTTTGTCTAGAAAATATAAACTCCCAGTCGACCGAGTTTTGCATCTGCAAACTTTCCCGATCCTTTTTGGCAAAGAGAAAAGTGTAAATATACTGAATTACCGAGACGAATTCAGCATCGAAAACCCGACAGTGGTATCGAAAAAGATGATTATTTACGACGACATGGGATATATGTACACGTGCTAGATTCTCCACCGAATTGAAGAGAAAACTTGCTGAGCGAACATCCCCCGTGACAGGAATGCAAAAAAAATGTTTTTTTTTGTGAGAAGTTTCTTTACATTTCTTTCAAAGAATTTCTCTGAAGCCTTCTCACAAAGCGCCTACACACAGGAAGCTATAAGAAAGGTGTTATTCCTCATTCATATTCCTACCAATTCTCGTGCAGATAATAATAATTCTTTATAAATTATAAATTTGTAAATTCATAAATTTATAAATTATTAAATTATAAATTTATAAATGTTAAATTATCTGTTATTCGATCGAGAATGTAGTAGACTAGAATAATAAAAATTTGAAAAATATCTCCTCTTCTTTCCTTAAACATTATAGTCGACTTTTGGCTCACCAGATTTTCCATCACTTCACTTTTTTTCTAATAATTGATAAACAAATCATGTTAGTTCAAAATCATCAAACAAATATTGTAACCAACTAAATTATCTATCTAACCATATCTAATACTTTGTCAAACTAATTTTTTTTTAAATGACTTTAAAAAAAGTTTCGGCTTAGCCTTACTCTCCCCTACAACAATGATGTAAAGTTTTTTTCTGAAAAGTCCGTTACTTTAACCTCCTCTATCCCCGGCCCTTACCTTATAACTTATTTAATTTTTTCCGGCTAAATTTTTTTCGTGCATTTATTTATGGCTCGTCCAAAATTAAAGTTTCGACCGAAAAAGATTTTAATTTTAAATCAGAAATAGTTGAACTAAACCAAACATACAAATGTCAAAAAATAGTTTAATCCTCAGCCAAAAACAAATTCATTGCCAATCAAAGAGTTGAATTGAATATTCAACCAAGGAAGATTTTTCAGTCATAAAAAATCCAAAATGATTAATTTTCAAGCCACAAAGACTATGTTTCTATAAAATAGTTGAATTTTTAAACCAAAAAGGATACATTTATAACTAAACATTTTATAGTAATATTATCGTTAAAAAAATTAATTTTCAATAAAAAACCAAAATTTTATATCAAACATTTCAATTTTCCACGAAATAATGGAATTTTCTAACAAATTTTTTAATTTTCTACAAAAAATTGAATCTTTAACAAAAAGGTTAGTTTCTAACCTAACAGCTGAACCAAGGTTCCACAAAGTAGTTGTATCTTCAACCAAAGAGGATGATTTCTCATCTAAAAAATTGAGCATTTGTTGATATTTCAACCAAGAAAAGATTTTTATTTTAAATTAAAAAGTTTGAATTGACCAATAAAGAAGAATTTGTAACTAAATAATTGAATTCTTAACTGAAACAAATTAATTTTTAATTAAACTGTGACATGTTAAACGATTAAGACGAATTCTCAAAAGGAATTGAATTTTTAACCAAAAAAGATCTTTCAATCGATAAAGAAAAAAAATGTATCCAAAATGTTGAATTTCTGTAAAAGGTTTCCCCAAAACCGTTACTTTTTCGATCAATAAGTATTATTTTTTACCGAACCAGACGAATTTTTATAAAATCGCATCAATTTTTAACCAAATAGTTGAATTTTTAAACTGAAAACTATAAATTGTTAACAAGAGATGGAATAGTTAAATTTTTCATTACAAAATTAATTGTTTTCAATGCATAATTCATTTTCTACAAAATAGTTAAATTTTTTACCAAAGAATTGTATTTGCTACAAAATTGTTGAATTTTCGACCTCTTAAGACGATTTTTAAGGCAGAAGGGATGAATTTTTAACAAAAAAGTTGATTTTCAACCAAACCGTAGTTGACCAAATAAGCGCTGAATGTTCAACTAAAATTATGAAACTTCAATCAAAATGACGAATCGTGAAGAAATTAGTTCAAATTTCAAACGAATAGTTGAATTATATAACTAAATCAAAGTAATTTTTAAACAGAAATAGAATAATTAAATTTTCATTTATAAAAATTAATTTTCAAATTAAAAAATAAATGAATTTTCTGCTAAACAGTTAGATTTTCCAGCAAATAATGGAATTTTCTACCAAATTGTTGAATTTTCAAGTCAGCGTTTTTTCTACTCACCAATCATGATTAATATTGATTTGGATTATCAGATTTAAGTATTTTTTTAAAATAAAATTTGCTTATAACAAAAGGAATTGATAACGTATTGAAATATTTTGTTCCTACATATAATTTTCATGAAGAATTACAGTAATTTCAATAAAGAACAATTCTTTAGGATGTAAAAATGTTTAATTTTTAAACAAAAATTTTTAAACAAGAAGAATTATTTTCAACCAAATAAGATGAATTTTTAACAAAATGCACTCGAATTTTAAACGAAAAAAGATGATCTTTCTATCAGAAATAGAATAGTCAAGTTTTCACTAAAAAATTGATTTTCAATTAAAAAAAAATTTGCAAACCTGTTTGATTTTACTACCAATCTGCCGAACTGCTGAAATTTCAAGCAAAAAGACAACTTTTTAACCAAAAGTAGAATAGTTCACTTTTAATTCATAAAATGCATCTATTCAATAAAAAAGTTTCTACAAACTAGTTTAATTTTCAACAAATAAACTGAATTTTCTGCAAACCAATTTAATTTTCAACAAGTTCATTTCTCAATTTTTTTATTTTATATAAAAAACAGTCGAATTTCACCAATCGTATGGATTTTCAAAAAAAATAGTTAAATTTTCAATTAAAAAAATCAGTTTTCAACTAAATGCACGAATGTTCAATAAATTAGTTTACTTTTCATTCAAAGAGCAGCTTTTCAACAAAAGACTTAAATAACCTACTAAAACAGATTGATTTTAATTAAAAAGTTGTAATTTTAAGAGAAAAAATTATTTTCTATCGAAAAAGAAGAACTCTCAACAAAATAAATCACTTTTAAACGAAATAGTTACATTTTTCAACAAAAGGATTAGTTTTCTACTAAAAGGATACGTTTGATTAAAAATTAGTTTAACTACATTAGGTTAATTTACAACAAAAAATGTAACAATTACATTTTTACCTAAAAAGAAATTAATTTTTAACGAAAAAAACCCAATTTTTAACAAAATGCTTTAAATTGTAACCAGGGAGATGAATTTTTATCTAAAGCAATTATGTGTTAACAAAGTTTTTCAACAATCAGCCTCAAAAATATATTTAATGAGGAATATTAAATTTTCAACAAAGTGGTGTAACTTTCAAGCAATAGTTGAATTTTGAACAAAAAATTGACTTTTCATCAACATAGTTGACTTTTTAACAGCCTTATTAAATTTTTAACTAAATAGTAGTAATAAAATTTAAACAAGAAAACAAAAAAAAAGAGGGAAGAGGGTAAATTTCTTGAAAACAGTGAAAAAGCAACAAAAGTGAATAAAAAAGAGGAGAAGGGGAATAGGGGAAACAAATGCGAGGTATGAAAAATAGAAATAATTTTGAAAATTATTATTTCATTATTATAACGTTACTTTCTGTGCCCCCCCCCCCAACCTCTTTATGCTGTCCACCGTAGTTTTTGGTACGACCCACTCCCTTCTCAAATTAAAAAAAACATTTCTTGAAAATTCTGAAAGTGTTTTTCCTTTGTTTGAGCAGTTCTCTTTGTGGTGTGAAATTCGGTGTGGGGAATGAGTTAGTTTGAGATAAAAACGGCGCGTCATGAAAGTAGCCCGATTTTCTCTTTTATTCCCTTTTTGTCGGTCCATTTAAGCACGTAGCGCGATTTGCCCCGTATCTTCATCGCAAATGTCTCGCCCAAGGGTAGAATAAAAAAAAATACCTAACATGTGTGCTCTTGAGCAGCTTATGCTCTATCTGTATTTTTATTGTTCATTCAGTGGATAGTATCCGCACTATATTTATTCAAAATATAATATATTATATACAGTAACGCAGCTATAAAAAATGTATGTCCTCCGATTCTCCTAATCTCATATTATTATAAAAAGCTCTTTTAACACTATCTCTTGTGGATTTTTTATATAGAGGGACCCATAAAGTTTAAGGTGGTATCAGAACCACCAAAATGTCGGTAAAAATACGACAACAATGTCGTTGATTGTTGCATATAAATAAAGGATTTAAAATTTTCTTTAAATTCATGATGATTTAATTCTGCAAAAGAACTTTCGAGAATTATTGAAGTTTGGCATTTGAAAAATTACTGTGTAAAAAAAAAATTAACAATTATTTTTTCAAAAAGGATTTTTTAACTTGGTTGAGATGACTTTTATGGGGCATTAGTTGAAAAATTGACTTTTTCTAAAAAAAGCAACATATTTTTTATATTTTTATCTCAAAAGAGAGTCTAAATTTTGTCCTCTGAGGATTTTGAGGTTAAAATTGAGATTTTTATTGTTTATTTATGCAAATAAGCGATAAGTAGTTTTAAGATGTCATCTGTTTTGGCGATTTGCAACTTTTCTAATGATAATAAAATTTGTCTTTCGCTACAATTTAAATCGGTTTGTCACACTACTATTTGCATTAATCATAAGCATTTTTTGAAAAAAAATTAAAACTAGGCCTTCCAAAATTAAAGTCTAAAACCTATTTGTCTTTCGTTTAAAAAGGCATCTTTTTCATTTTTAATTTTAAGAGAAAACTCAGGCTTTTCTCTTTAATAGCTTTGAAATCAAAAAATGGGATTTTTAATTTTCATTTACGAAAATAAGAGATTGTTGATTTTTGAAAATGTACCATCTGCTTGAACGATTTTGAACTCTTTTAAAAACAATAAATACTATTTCGTCAACTATTATTTCGGTAGGTGTTTTAGGCCTTTTAGATTTTCCGTAACAATTTTCTAATAAATATTTGACCTTGAACAATAAAGGTCGATAAAGAATTTGACTTTTGCAGAATACCATTTATTTTACATATCTCTTAGTCTATATGTAAAAATAATAATTTAAATTGTACCTTCTAATAAGAAGGTTCTTGAAGTAAAAATGCAATCTTTCTTCCTAGTCTAAAACAAATTTTAAAAAGCGTGCTTCCATAAAAAAGTCAACTTTATTTTTTATCTACATTTTTAAAGTTCAAATATTTATTTTTCAAAAATTCTTATAATTAATGAAAATAGTTTAAAACAGCTTTTGAAAATGTATCGGAGAATTTTTTATCGGCATGAGAAACGGTAGATATCTCCAAAAACAGATGGTAGATTTAAAAAAATTATATTTCGCTTATTTTTATAAAAAAATCAATAGAAACTCTGCTTTTAGCTTTATGCTGATAAGATAAAGGTATGAAAAGTACACTTTGTCCAAAAAATTCAAATTTGCTTTTCAATTTTACTTTCAAATGTCAAATATTAATTTTATTGAAAACTACTGTCCGAAATTTTTGCATCGCTATCAGAAGGGTTCAAAAAGTTTTTCTTTCACTGAATTCTGTCATAAAAAATATAAAAATAATTTATAATTATCCTAGAAATTGATTGCAAAGTATGATGACTAACAAAAAAGGATCTAACTAATTTTTTAAATATCCGTCGATATTAGAGATGAAAATTTGTAATACAATAAAAACTGCTTAAATCGCAATTAAAAAATGAAAATGATTTCATCGACGTGAAAGGACGATAATTTAGTCAAGAAAAAATCAATTAATTAAATCAGAATATCCTTCAGTTAAAAAAAATACAAGATAAATCCTGTACGGTTATCTTATTGTCAAAAATGAATCTAATTATGATTAAAAATAAAAAATGTCTATGAATGCCACTAATGAAAGATGTTCAAATGTAAAGTTAATTTTTTTAATATTATTTTTCTGTATTTCCTGAAAATAAAAATTCTGAAGACAAAATATGATTCAGAAACATAAAAGTAGATAATAGTTTGTTAGCCTAATTTTGAGGTATCTTCATAATTAATATTGTATATTTATGTTTTTCTTCCTTTTTTAATTTCTTTCGAAATACATGTTTTATTGATTAAGTATCTTTTTGAGAAACGGATTCAATTAATAATATGGAATTTCAAATTTGAGATTTTCACAGCATTAAATTTGGTTTATTTTCTATAAAGTCAGCGTTTTTTATACTCACCAAACCTGATTAATATTGATTTGGAGGTTTTTAAAGATTATTAAAGCCTACCATCTATACACTATTTTTTCAGTTAATCACAAGTTTGTACAAAAAAATATCTCGGTCAGATTTTTGTCTCAGGAAAACGTTATTTGCTTTAGTGTAATTTTTCCGTCGTATTGCAGAAATTTTAAGCATGCCAAATTTATTTTTCATCCTCAAATGTCAGATTTAACTTTCGTTTCTACATAAAATTTTCATGAAGAATTACAGTAATTTCAATAAAGAACAATTCTTTACGTTGTAAAAATACAACATTAGAGTAATTTTTTAATTTGTTCATAATAACAGTAATTTTTAAATTATCGAAATTTATTTTACATTATAAAATTTTTGGTATGACAGAAAAGTC
This sequence comes from Acraspis erinacei, assembly GCA_035041075.1. Lineage (NCBI taxonomy): Eukaryota > Metazoa > Arthropoda > Insecta > Hymenoptera > Cynipidae > Acraspis > Acraspis erinacei. The sequence goes on along the minus strand of JAWWLR010000034.1, from coordinate 84,441,020 downwards.
TAAAAAAATAAAGTTCCCAAAACTGAAATGTTCACGATAAAGAAAAAATATCCATAATGAAAAATTTCGCACAGTTTATGATATCAACGAATTTTAAAATTCCACCAGAGAAAAATAAAGTATTTTTATTTGATGAATATATATTTTAGTTCACTTCACATTTTATTGTTTATTAATTATTAAAACAATTTTTTAATTATTTAAAATCAGAAATATTATACTTCGGAAATTCTTCTGGGTCGGAAATTTTATAATGTCGCTTATTTTATAATTTTAGCAGCATTATTTCGGGAATTATCTATTAAAACTAATTTTATCATTTTTGAGTCTTTTAGTTCGAAAATTTTAAATTGTAGATCATTTTGTAATTTTGTGAAATTTTTATTTTCAATGTTTTCTATTTCCGAAATTTTACAGTACCGGGAATTTTATACATTAGCTTTCTCAGTCGTTGTAAAATTTTTAATATTAAATTGCAGAAAGTGTAGTTAATAAATATTTTTGTATGCCGAAAATGTCATATTTGATTACTCATTTATAAAATTCGTTTATAATACTAACAATTATGAATTTATAACAGTGTTTCGTTATTTGAGAACACTTAAATAAGACATGCCACCAATTTGTGTTGTTTATAAAAATTACATTATTTTTTATTAAATGAATCAATTATGACTGTTGAATCCTAGATTCTTTCTTATTTCTTACGGTCCACCATTATCTCCAGTCGTTTCAGATTTGGTCTTACAAGATATTGAAAAAAGAGCTTTACAATTATTAGATTTCACA
>JAWWLR010000034.1:84390080-84402364 GCA_035041075.1 Acraspis erinacei | reverse complement strand
TATGATGTACAGGATTTCCGAGTACGCATTTTAAAACTAGAGTGAATGGGAACACTCTAATAGGGCGAGTTTGGGCAATTTTTTTCGTTAGGGATTTTTTTTGCGCTAAAAGTTTTTTTGGTCTACGCAAATTCATTTGCGTAGACTTAGCTCAATGTTAGCTTAGGATTTTAAGTCACTGTAAATGTTTACATGTATGTATCCAATAAATATTTTAGGTGCGTTTCCTTTTTTTATAATTTTTGTGTGTGATGATTGATATCTTTTTTTCTTGCTAAAATTACTTCATATTCTATTATACACATTAAATCTTTTTTTTTGAAATCCTTAAGATCGCTTAAAATCTTTAAAATTCTATTAATATCCCTTATAACCTTTATAATCCATGGACATTCATTAAAGTCCTTAAAAATTGGTTGAAATAAAATTAGTTAATTGGTGACAATACAGGATTCCTTAAAATCTACAAAATATCTTCAAACTTCATATAAATCTTTGAAATCCATATCGGCCTCCTCAGAACCAATTTTTACTTCAAAGATCAGGCTAAAGTGTATACCCTACAAATTATATTTTAGGGATGCATTCTGAGTATTTTTACTGCATATGAAAAAATCCTTTATGTTCTCTTTTAAAATAACTCAAGAAGAAAGTCCCCACGTGATTAATATTTCATTGACTTTCCCCTCCATTTTTTGAAATTCTACGCTTTTGGGTAATTTCATTGAAAATTTCGAAATAGAAAAAGAGTTCACACATTTCTGAACAATTAAAAAAAGGATGTTTTAGCATAAATATTTATTTAGTTATGGCTTCTTAAGGACATCTTTTATTTTTTTTAAGTTCAATCTTTCACTTTTAGAATAATATCTTGTCCCCAATACATCCTACATAAATGTTGTATGAACATTAATTAAAACAGATTAAATTATCTATAAAACTAAAGAAATGTGATTATAGCTCTTACAGAATATCAATCATAGTATTTTATAGCAGGCTGCTTTTAAAACACACTAAAATATTTCCAATCCTTTGAAATTCCTTTAATTTATTTAGATCTGTTTAAAATTCCTTGAAGTATTTTAAAAACTCCTTAATGATTTGAAATCCTATTAAATCCTTTTAATTCACTCATAAAAAATCCATGGAATCTTTTAAACTACTCTAAGATATTTCAAATCCTTTATAATTCTTTCAATTAATTAAAATCTATTGGAAATTACTTCAAATATTTGTCTAAAACCTTATGGGTCATACAAAAGCATTCCAGATTTTTCGAAATTCAAGGAAATTCTTCAAACCCACATGAGGTCTTTGAAATCCTGTGAAATCCCTAATATATTTTAAAATCTCTTCAAATATTTAAAATACGACGAATGCCTCTAGTTTGAAGGAAATGTTTTGGAATTTATAGAAACATTGTAAAATATTAAAGAAGCTTAACATGTATTACAATCCCATAAAATCCTTTGACATTTTGTGAAGCATAAGAAACAAGATATTATTCGTAAAGGTAAAGATTTAACGTTTTTTTTATTGCAAAATCTCTTTAAGACGTCATACACAAAATAAAAAGTTTTGATCAGAAAAAATGTTTACTTATTTGTTGCTTTAAAAAAATCACATAAAGTGGTCAAAAGACAACAAATTAATTATTTTACAAAAATATTTATTTATAAAACTAATTCTCTTTCTGTAAAGAAAACTTCTATTTATAATTTGTCTACTATTTTTGCTTGGATTTTTTCAAATCTCGACTTGGATATCGCGTAAAGAAGCCTTTAACTTAAACAAATAAAATATTAATATTCATCTACTTTGCAGAATTTTTCCACACGTACTTTGGTGATTTATAAATAACCAACCATAAAATGGAGATTTTTATTATGAATAACTTGTTTTATTTAGTTTCCAATAATATTTTCGTAGATTGCAAAATTCAATAGGCTTCATGTTTATTTCAGGTAACCTTTATTATATATGCGATATATGCAGCCGATGTGGGTTGTAAATCCCGTTAGACTGTAAAGGGTTACTTCATTCAGTTTTCATATATTCATACTCGAAGAAAAATTTCATGCACTCCAAAGGTCTTTTTCTTTGCGAAAAAAAATTCGTTAGCTCCTTCTTACAGAGAATTAATTAACATTTTTATAATCCAATTCTTAAAATAATTAATATTTTCCCTTTTCTATCAAAATCTTAGTAAAATTATTTGTTGCTACCAGCATTGAAAAAGAAATTTGCACATATAAATATTAGCAAAGAAGAAAAGAGTGATATTTTTTAACGATAAACAAGAAATTTCATTTAAATATAAATTATATACAGTTAAATAAATAAATATACAATTCAAAATATTGTACATGCTTCATATACTTAACTATAAATTGAATTTTGTAAGCACTTTAATTTCCTTTAATAATCTTACTAGCGAAGGTCTACATATTTTTAAATTTTATTATCTTAGGTATATTAGCGACAAAAAAATTTGAAATTATTCGATCTTAAATTGGATAATAAAAACTATTTTAGACGAACATAAGAGATCTGTTTTCCATTCATATAAATTACAGTAAGTGTAGATTATGCATATAAATAAAAGTGTTTTTACAGAAAGAGAATTAGTTTTATAAATACATATTTTTGTACAATAATTAAGTTGTTGTATTTTGACCACTTTATGTGATTTTTTTAAATAATGATTTGTAAGATGAAGAAGTAAGCTATTATTTTATAATTTTTTTGTATTCAATGGCAATCTTTTCATATAAACCAGTTATTATATTTTGTAAGTCAAAAAATAATTAGCCCTCCTTCTTGAGGCTCAAAATATTAAATTGGCGGTTTCCCTATTATTATTGCTTATAGCAGAACTAAATAAAGTTTGAAAGATTTTCATTGAATTTCGGAAAAGATGAAAGAATTGTAGGCGACCTATAAGGTTTCAGGATACATTAATAGATTTCAAGGAATTTTCAAACAGATTTAAATAAATTGAAGGAATTTGAAAGGATTAGAAATATTTTAGGGTAATTTCAAAGATTCCAGGGAATTTTCAATATATTTCATTAAATTAAAGAGATTTCAGAGCATTTCAAATATTTTAGTAGTTTTTATAAGATTCCAAGGAATTTTCAAGAGATTTAAATCAATTTAAGAAATTTCAAAGGATTTGAAATATTTATGGGTATTTTAAAAGATTCCAATGAATTATCAACAGATTTAAATAAATTAAAGGAATTTCAAGGGATTTAAAATATTCTAGGGTAGATTAAACGATTTGATGTAATTTTCAATATATTTAAATAAATTGATGGGATTTCGAAGAATTCCAAATATCTTAGGAGTTTTAAAAAGATTTCAACGAATCTTTAATAGATTTTAGAGAATTAAAAGGATCATAATGAATTAAAAATATTTTAGGATATTTAAAGATTTCCATGAAATTTTCAATATATTTAAGTAAATCGAAGAGATTTCAAAGGATTTCAATTATTTCAGGAGTCTTTATAATATACGAGCAATTTTCAACAGATTTAAGTAAATTACAGCCATTTCAAAGGATTTAAAATATTTTAGGGTATTTAAAAGATTCCCAGGAATTTTCAATAGATTTAAGTGAATGCAAAGGATCATAAACGATTTGAAATATTTTAGGATATTTTCAAAGATTCCATGGGATTTTCATTAGATTTCAATACCTTGAAAGGATTTAGAAAAATTTTAGGGTATTTTTAAAAGTTTCAAGAAATTTTTAAGAACTTTAAAAAGAATTGCAACAAATTTCAAAAGAATAAAAATGTTTTAGAGTATTTTAAAAGATGTCAAAAGGTCTTAGGTTATTATGAAAGATTCCATGGGATAACAAAAGGATTTCAGAAAGTTTAATATAATGTTTCAAAATATTATAATAAAAGTAAAATATTTCTTTAAATTTATTGAAAATTATTTTTAAGTTAAAAATAACACAAGCGTATAATATTACAGAAACATGATATTGTCAACTTTTTTATTTTGACCCATATAATATCCCAAGCTACTAAATAATCAGCTTTTCACTATAAACATTTGTTTATAGTATAATTAAATTTCGTGATTATTGACCTTCTAAAAATGAACGGTGACATATGGCGTGAATTTTTAAAACATGGCAGGTGAAAAGTGGGAACTTAAAAGTGGAAAACAGGATCTGGAAAGTAGGGAGTGGGAACTGAAAAGTGGGAACTGGAAATTGGGAAGTAGGAACTGGAAAGTGGGAAGGAAAAAGTATAAATATAAAAATGGGAAGGGGAAAGTGGGAAATAGAAAAAAATGGAAAGTGGGAATTGCAAAGTGGAAAGTAGAAACTAGAAAGTGGGAAGTGAGAGTGGGGAGTGGAATCTGAAAAGTGGGAAATAGAAACTGGAAAGTGGGAACTGAAGAGTGGGAAGTGGAAACTGGAAAGTGAGATGCGGGAAGTAAGAAGTTGAAACTGAAAAGTGGGAAGTAGGAACTGGAAAGTGGAAAGTGGAAAGTAAAAAATAGGAAGTATAAAGTGGACAGTTGGAACTGGGAAGTAGGAACTGAAAAATCGAAAGTGGAAAGTGGGAACTGAAAAGTAGGCAACTTTGAAATGAGAAGTGAAATGTTGAAATTAAAAAGTAAAAAGTAAAAAGTAAGAAGTATAAAGTGGGAAGTAAAAAATAGGGAGTATAAAACGGAAAGTAAAAAGTAGGATGTATAAAGTATGAAGTGAGAAGTGGGAAGTAGGAAGTGGACAGGTGGTGGTGGGATGTGTGATGTGGGAACTGGAATGTACGAAGTGGTAAATGAAAAATGGGAAGTAGGAATGGGATTGTAGGAAATGGGAAGTGGGTATCAGGAAAGCTACGTAATCGTCTTCCAGATCATAATATTCTTTACGTTGCGAGAGCTTTCCTAAAAAATTATATTTTTATAATATACATTTTTTTAATTTGATAATTTTTTTTATAAAGGAATCCAAATATGGGAGACAACGGCTCGTGGACAGAAGTTAAATGGCCCCAGCATTCTCCCGTCACGAAAGATTATTTAACACTGGACACAAACAACACAGAAATTGGACATGGTCCCAGAGCAAAACAATGCGCTTTCTGGAAACAGTACATTCCTCACTTGCTTTCCACCACTGGTAAGTGATATTTTGTATAAACAATTATACTTGTAAATATCATCAAAAAAATTACAAAAATGTTAATAATTTTGATGGTCAAAATTTTTAAGAGCACCATCTGCCATGAAAATTGTCATCGGAATTTGGTGTATTGCATGATAATCGCAAAACTTCGTTTTCAATATTCCCTAAATTTTTTTGGTTTTTCCTAATGAATTTTTCATTTTCCCTGGCCAATAATAATTAGTGACCGAAATCCTAATTTTGTAATATTTTCAATTTAGAATATTTTATAAATTTAATATAATAATATTAAATTTAAACCCAAAAAGTGATTAAAAGTGACTAATGTGCATTAATGATGTGACTAATTTTGCTTTTCAATTGAAAATAATTTAAAAGAATTCTATTAAATTGATAACGATATTTTGAAATTTCTACGAAGGCTCTAAATTCTTGTGAACAAAGTCGTTGAAATCCATTTAAAATTTATAATATTCGGACAAAATATATGAAAATATGATTATATTCCCTGAAATTCTAACTAATTTATTTAAACACCTGAAGAACTTCTGAAATCCCTTAAACCAATTAAAAGCATCAGAAATCTTATAAAATTAATTTTTAATTTTTTGAATTACTCTAAAACCTTATAAATCATATCATAGCATTTCATATCTTTAAAATTTCTATTAAATTCCTTAAAATGCCATGAAATTGGTTTAATCCTTTAAAATTATTCGAATAATTAAAAATTCCTAAAACCTTTTTTTATCTATTTAAAGAGCCTTAGAATCTTTTCAAATTACCTAGAGAATCCTTCGAAATCTTTTCAATTACACCGGTACACACAAAAAAGTGGTCTGCCCGGCGGAATAGACCAGCATATCTATATGTTATTGGGGTCGCTGAATCTGAATCCAGGGTCCAAATTACCCAGTTGGCTCATAGTTTTTCGAAAAACGCAAAAATAGACGTAAAATCGATGAAAACGGCCATTTTTGCTGTATTTTTTGGGACCTTTTTGGGGCCTTCATAATTTTTTCGGTTGATCAATCCAATTTAGCTGTAAAAATGACCCAATTAGATCCTAGTTTGTCTTGAAAACTCTACATTAGCCAACTATAAATTAGCCAAATATATGAGCCAACTGGATTATTTGGACCCCGGATTCGGATTAAGCGACCCCAAAAACATATAGATATACTGGTTAAGTCCACCGGGCATAAAAATATATTTTTTTTTCAAAAATATACACGACAAATCGCTGTTTTCTTCGATTTTACATCTATTTTTGCGTTTTTCGAAAAAGATAAGCCAACTGGGTTATTTTGACCCTGGATTTGGATTCAGCGACCCCAAAAACATATAGATATGCTAGTGTAATGCGCCCGGCAGACCATTTTTGTTTTTGTTTGCCAGTGCTTTGAAATCAATTACAAATTTTTCGGATTTTTTTTAATACCCTAAGGTACTTTAAATCCTTTTAAATCTTTTAAAATATCCTAAAATCTTCGAAATTATTCAAAATCACTTAGTGAAATCCTGGAAAATTAATTAAAATACCTTCAGAAATGTTAAAATCTCTTAAAATTCCTTTTAAATTTTTCAATCTTTGCAACTGCTTTTAACTCTTCAAAATAGCCTAAAATATTTTAAGCGCTTTGAAATATTTGAAAACTTAAAACTTTTTAGAGCTATTGAAAATCCCTTAATATGTTTCAAATTCTTTAAAAACTTTTGATATACCTTTAAACTTTTTAAAACTTTTCAGTACTTTAAAATACCCTAAAATACCTTAAACCCTTTGAAATAAATAGTTAAATTTAATAAATAGTTTGAAAAAGCTTGAAACTTTTTAAGACTTGTGAAAATTCCTTAAAGCTTTCAACAGTGACTATGGTGACTTTATCTTAAAAACCTGACTAAACAGTAAGTTCAGAAAAAAGGTAACTAAAAGTGACTGCGTGGCTGTGTGAGCTCTAATTTTTTTTAACATTTACCCAAAGTGCTTCTTATAGAAATCCCTTACTTTCTGATTCTTTTTGTCAAATCCCTGAATTTTCCATAATTTTTCCTCTCCAGCAAAATCCCCTATTTTTTGATGATTCCGAGATTTTCCTGACCGGTTCAATTTGTCTAACAAAAAAAATTTTTTTTAATTCTTCTTTATTTTCCTGGAATCATAAAAACCTATCCACTATATTTCTTTTCTTAGATTTTCTCAAGGATGTGAAAAATTTTACGACCTGATACCCAACTGATCTTGCGGAAACCTTGACCTTCCACATCAGTAACCTTAATTGAGAGTCGACGCTCGGTCCTCCACCCACTTCTGAATTGTCTCAAATGACACCTGTTGAATCGGAAGTGCATTTTGTTACGTGTAGGGTCAGTGTTGGTATGACAGATATTGGCCCTTAATCAATCTAAAAAAAATCCTGATATATGATCAACAATAGCAAATATTAATCCCGCTAATTGAAATTAAAAAAGATATTCTTGTTTAGCTCTCTGAAATTCAAGCTTTCCATTTTCGATTGATCCTTTGTTGAAAAAATTACACTACAGGGGATTGGAATTAAATTATAAAAAATTAATTTGGTTCAAAAATGTCAAATTCTTTGAATTGGATCGTATGTATTTACTATTTATGAAACAAAAATAACTCGTTGAAGTTTCAATGTTCCTATCAAGAGCATCGACATTCTCGTGACTTGCAACATTGTGGGTGAAATATTGATAAAGCGAACACGCGAATCTGTTGAGAATAGTTTTAAACTGTTGGGTTTGCTCACGAACTTCCGGAAAATAAGTACTAGATACGATCGACAAAAGAATGAGGGCTTATGTCACTATTCCAAAAGTTTTTTTTTTCGTTTAAGATGCTCTTGGCTTTCCGTCCAGTTCGAAATTACTTAAAATTTAATTTAATTTATAAATTTGACAAAAAAGGCCCATGTATTATTGCAAAAAAAATTTAAAAGGGGAATAAGCGTAAATAATAAAAAATATTTAAAGTTATAATTGTTTATTAAATGCAGTTATTTGCATATTTTTATTAATTTTAATTTTAACAAGCTTATTCCATTCGTCACGTTTTTATTAACAATTATTGAGTCAATTGTTTACGTATAATTTTATACGTGTAATTTTTATATTTAATAATTTCCATACAAACGTGAAGAATATTGTAAAGAACCTATCAAGGAGTAGAATGAGGTTTTGCGAATTGAAATTTAATGAAAATTACTACTTTTACCCAAAGCGGAAGAAAAACATGAATATGCAAATTACCAAATTTAAATAAACTCTATTCTGAAGTTTGTTGCAATAATAATAGGTTTTTTATTAGGTTTATAAATCAAGTTAAAGATTTAGTGCGCGTGTAGTTATTCATTCTGCGGATAAAAATAATGAACGGAATATTTGTATTCCCTTGAAACCTTTAAATGTTGTTAACATACTTAGAAATTTTTTAAAAGACCTTCAAAAATTCACATTAAGTTTAAAATTTTTAAAAATATTTTCAATTTTAAAATCCTTTTTCCATCTTTTTCATTCTTAAACATTTTCTATATGTCTTTAAAACGATTATAATTTTAGCTAAAACTTTTTTATTGTGCCTCGGATTCTGCAAGATTTAAAACATTGCTTTAAAATATTCCAGAGTCTTCTAGGACACGTTTAAAAATATTTTGTATTATTCTCTTAGAGTTAATTTTTGAGGATAAAAAATAAACATTAAGAATTTCCCTAGGCATGTAAAGAAAACTTCGAAATCTTTAAAAATTTAATTTAATTTTAAATCCTTTAAAAACTTCTAAATATCTCTTAAATTTACTCGCATTTTTGTCAAGAATTTTGTAACCTTTTAAAATTAAAAAAATATTCTTTAATATCTTCTACATTCGCTGATATTTTCAAGACTTTTTTCGACATTTGTATAAATATTTTTAAATGCTTTAAAATATTTAAGAAATTTTTTTCAAAATTAATTTTGCAACATAAAAATTCATCTAAAAGTTTCTGGGGAATATTAAAAAAACATTTTATTCTCTTGAAATCTTTAAAATTCTTAAAAAGCTTCTGAATTTTTTGTAAGTCTTCAAAAGTCTACATATTTCTTTAAATTTGTTTAAATCTTTTTTATTTTAAAATTATTTTCTAATTTCTTTTAAACTTCCATAACTTCTTTATATCCTTTTACATGTCGCGCAATTTTCCTAATTATATTATTTTTATTCTTTAAAAATCAGAAATCTTCAGAGAATCCCACGTATTTTCAGAACAAGTTAATATTCTCATAAAGCCTTTCAAAATCAAGTTTCAAATTTTTAATTATTCTTTAATATTTTTAAAACTTCTAAATCTCCTGAATATCTTTTAAAAAGCTCAAAATTTTACCTAAAATTTTTCAAAAATTCTGCAAAATTAAAAAAAAAATTGCCTTAAGAACTTCCAGATTCTTTTAGTACAATTTTAGAAATCTTGTTTAATGTTCTCTTAAAGTTAAGTTGTCTAGATTTAAAAAAAATTAGTTTTCAAAACTTCTAAACATCTAAAAAACTTACTCGAAATTTTTCTAACATTTTATAATCCTGTTAAACTTAAATAATTCGTTTTAAAGTATTCTACATTTTTTGTTGTTGAAATTTTATGAAATCATTTGAAAAATTTGTGAGTCTTTTTAATTTTTAGCTTAAAATTCATTTTTCATAATTAGAAATCATTTGGAGCTTTCCCAGGGATCTTACGAAAATTTATTTTTACTCTCTTGAAATATGTCAAAGTTCTTTAAAAAAAACTTATTTTCCCAAAGTCTTTAAGAATTCTACATTTTATGTTTTCCTGACATTTTTTTAAATTTTTAAAAATTAAGAAAATTGTCTTAAAATCTTACAGATTCTTTTTCTGCTTATTTCGAAATTTTCGAATCTTAAAGTTATTGTTATTGTTGGGGCCAGTAATTTTGCTATTACCAGTACTTATATAAAAAATATTAACAATCATATTAGCTTACTTTAAAAAAATATGCAATGGTGTTGTATGACTTAATAAACAACAATTTTGAGATAAATTTCGTATCGAGAATATCTGCAAGTCCGGGTAAACTAAAAGTAATAAATATGTGAAGAAAAAGTAAATTATGTAAACACTCTACATGCAAATTTTTTCCTTCAAAATTATATACTATTACATTTGTTATCAGAAATTAGGCTAATATTGCCCTAAACAATTGATTTTACGCACAACACAAACGATTTTATTTATGGTTTAACCTTTGACCTCGATCAAGAAAGGCAAGTTTTTATCCGACCCGATTACATTTTTTAGGGACTTTCTAATTTTTTTTAAAAAAAGGAAAAAGAATTTTAATTAGTAAAATCAGAAGAACACAATTATTTCTCATTACTAAAAAAAAATAATTCGCCCTTAAAATCTTCTCCTTGATCAATAATATTTAAGTGTATATTCAGAAATAAATTGTATCATAAAATAAAATGACTTAAGTTTGCAGATCTTGATTTACAAAATTGATGGATCCGGAAATTCCTAAACTCAATCAATATATAAGCAACCTGATAAAAGTCACTAAAAGTTATATTAAGTTTTAAATTATTTCGGTGAATTGAATTCGAGGGGCCCGTATCTCCCCTAAATCTCTTCCAATAAATTTCAATGCCAAAAACAGAGCCCAAAAAAGCTTCTAGAAATTTTCCGAAATAAGGAAACATTTGCAGTATTACCTACACGACAAATATAAACTATTTGGCACAATTCGGCCAGTAAGTTCTGGTATAAAAAAGATTCACATCAGTAAATCGTAAAGGATTTGCAAGGAAGGAAGGAAACTAGTAGTGGTGAAATACGTAGTCACCGGTCTGTTATACAGATATAGATGGCATTCAGTGGAAAAAGGCCGTCCCGTTTTAGGAGAAAAAAAGAAAGAGAGGGAAAGAAAGTCGGCTGGCTGGCACAATGGATATTATTTTCTCGAGCGAGCGACGCTGCAGCAATTTTTCGCTGCATTGTCATTTTTATTCTAGCTCTTAGCTCTGATTTCTCTAACGTCCCCGTCACCGTTGCCTCCGGGGCACACTTTTCCCTCCGTCCCTTTTAACCCCCTACCCCATCTCATCCCTTTCATTCATCTTTGCCGGATAACTTCATCTTTGTCTTATGTTCCACCTCTCAAATCCGACTTCCTTTCCCATGCTGGCTTTTCTTCTCTTCAAAGAAGTTTAAACAAAAACTCGATCATATTCTACTAAGTGATTTTCCTTCCTTTTCGATATTCTTTCATAAGATAAGTCTAAACAGAAAAAATTTTTAATTTACATTAATGTAGACTTGAATGCTTTAAAAACATTTTTTTCTTCTAAAACAGGTATCCTCCCAGTTAATCCTACTTTCTTTCCCATTTCCTTCTTTTCCTCTGTCCAAGAAAATGTATACAGAAACAAGACCTATTCAACTTAGTGCTATTCCTTGCCTTTCGATATTCTTTCTCAAGAAAAATCTGAGCTAAATTGATTTGATTTACATTAATGTGAAATAAGGTTATCCAAAAAAGGCTTTTTTTATCAAATAGTTCCGCTTTAAATTTATCCGAATGTCTTTCCAATGCCGTTTTTTCTTCTGTCCAATAAAGTATGAACAGAAAATTTATTTTCTTTCCTTTTCTTTCGATGTTGCCTGTTAAGATAAATCGAAAGAAACTAAATTTAATTTCAATGTAAACTAGGATGGTCCAAAACAGGCTTTTTTCTAAAGTAAGGCCGCTTCAAATTAATCCGACTTTCTTTCCTATGCCATCTTTTCGTCTTTCCAACAAAGTTCAAACAGAAACTCGACCTTATTCAACAAGATGCTTTCCCTTCTCTTTCGATAGTCTTTAACAAGAAAAATATTAGCGCAATTAATTTGATTTATATTACTGTGAACAAGCATTGTCCAAGAAAAGGTTTTCTTTTTCTTTATTCATAATGTGTCCCCTAAGGGTTTACATGACTTCCATTCCTTACAATTTTTTCCGCTTACATATTAAACAAAAAAAGCCTGAACCGTAATATTTACAAGTATTTACAACTATGTACATAAATTCTTATATCTATTTCCTTAACTCTATTTCCTCTGATAGCGC
>JAWWLR010000034.1:84346263-84369034 GCA_035041075.1 Acraspis erinacei | reverse complement strand
ATATACCGGGACAGCCCCGTGCAAAATATTACAAAAAATATAAAATCCAACTAAACAAAAATGTCTTCGACATGTTGTGCAATAACCATCTTAGCCTGTGACAACATTTTAATAATATAATAATATAATAATATAATAATATAATAATATAATAATAATAATAATTAATAATAATAAAATAATAATAAATTAAAATACTGATTTGGAATTTGTCATTTATCCTACTTATCTGTACATTTCTGATTTTGGTATTAACATAATATGAAAAGAAAAACTCTAAACCTGCAAAACATAGGAATAAATTATTGTTTGAAAAGCCAGAAATACAGTGGACTAAAAATATCGCGTATCTCATTACGTAGGTTTAATTTTGTCGAACCTAATAATAAACCCGACTGGAATGAGAATTCAGCCGCGAGCTTTTTTTTCATTATCGTTTTTTGGACCGCATATTATTCGTCTTCGTCGGAGATCAGCTGAAATATGGTTTCCAGGCAATTTGCGTCAAGCTTTCGAATTTTGGCAAATAAAAAAAATAAAAGTTCATAAGCGGAAAAAGCTTAAAGGAGCTTTTGGCGTTATAGCTCCTGACGATTAAAAGGTAAACGCGAGCGTCAACGCTCATAGGGCTAATAACCTGTCGTTAACAGAGCTAATCTCACGTGACTCATTCTCTGTCCCATGGCACTGAACACATGCTGACTGATTTTCAGCAATATTAGAACATTTCATAATTAATTATTTTAATAAAATAAAATAATCAATTAATTAAATTAACGAAACTTTCTTTTTAAAAAATTGGGTTTATTTTTTAACGTTTCTTTATGGATTTTACAGATAATCTTATATGATTTGAGAACGTTGTGTATGATTTATAGAACTTTCCTGGTTAAAGCGAGGAAATTCCAGTAAATTCAATATGAATGACACAATTTTTTCACTTACAGTTCTTCAAAATTGACAGATTATTTTTTTTTCATTGACAAAATATTAGTCTCCGTGTATGTAATAATCATGACACGGTTTTTAAATCCTTTTTTTTAATACAAAAATCCTAACAAATGAATTTTCAAACTATTTCCGGGTGACCTATTCATCAAGATGAAATAAAATTCGACTATTGGAATTTTATTTGAATTTTCTATAAGGGTCCAATTACCGTTTTCTTTTTTGACATCTTTGTTACACAAACGTATTAAATTACTTTGTTCTTATATCAAAAATATGTTTTTAAAGTTTAAGAATAAGAGAAAGGTAATATTTATATATAATAATAATTGATATATAATAAAGAAAAAAAAGTTACATCCAAAATTTTTATTTTTCAAGCCATACAGACGAATTTTTGAAAAACAAAGATAAAAATACGTATTTTTTTTATCAAAGTAATTGAATTTCCCCTTAAAAAGGACGAATTTTTAACCAAAAAAAGTGAATTCTCAAATGAAAAAAAATCAAGTTTCTAGCAAAAATGGATAAACTACATTTTTACTAGAAAAAAAAATATTTTTCAACACAAAAACAAACAAACTTTCAACAGAATTTGTTTAAAGCAAAGAAATTTTTAAGAAAAATATAATAGTTTATATTTAAGCTATAGAAATAAGTTTTTAACCAAATGAAACAAATTTAAAACGAATTTTTAAACTTTCAAGCATACAGATGAATTTTCATTAAACCAAAAAATAAATATCTATAAAACAAAATTTCGACAAAAAATGTAGTTAAATTTGTAAATACAAAAAATAATTTTTAATAAGAAAAATAGATTTCAACCAAAGTAATTAATTCTTAAACAAAAAGATTAATTTTGAACATAATATATAAACTTTCAACCAATTATTTTAATTTTTAGTGGAATTTGCAAACAAAGAAGTTCAATTTTCAACAGAAAATTTAATAGTTTAATTGTAAGTTAGAGTAATAAGTTTTTAAGCAAATAAAATAAACTAAAAAAGAATGATAGAATTTTCAACAATACGGATGAATTTTCAGCAAACAGAAAATCAATGTCTATCAAAACAAGAAATTTAGTCAACAAATTTAGTTAAAAAATTAAATTTATGAGAAAATTAATTTTCACCAAAGAAGTGAATTTTCAACCAAAAAGAATCATTTTCTACCAAAAAATAATCGTTTTTAAGAAAATAAATGAACTTTCAACCAACTTACTTAATTATTAGAGGAATTTGCAATCAAAAAGGTTAATTTTTTCCACAAAAAGAGAAAATTTTAACAAAATAAATGAATTTTGCACTAAAAAAATTATTTTTAACGTAAATTAGAACACTTTAATTTTAGTTAGAATATTAATTTGCAACGAAATAGTTAAATTGGTAATCAAACAAATTAACTTTCTACTACATGCGATTAAATTTCTATCAAAAAACAAAATTTTGACAAAAAATGTAGTTAAATTTTTATTTCAAAAAAATAAAGTTTCAATAAAAACTCATTTTAACCAAAGAAATGAATTTTCAAACAGAAAGATTAGTTTTCTACAAAAAAAGCAATAATTTGCTTCGAAAATATTTCAACCAAATACTTGAATTATTGATTAAACTTTTCACCTAATAGTTAAATTTCAACCAAAAATAAGAGTTGGTTACCAAGAAGCATGAAATTATCGAACTTTCTGTTTTTTAAATTATATTTACTTTTAAAAAAAGTAATTTTCAATACAACAAATGAATTTTTAACAATAACGATAATTTTCTATCGAAAAAGATTAACTTTTTTCTAAAAACATGCATTTTCAACCAAACAGATGAATTATTTACCAAGAATATTAAATTTCTACCACAAAAGACAAACTTTGAAAAAAATACAGCATTTTGTTAATGAAACAGTTTAATTTTAAAATAAACAATTCGAATTTCAATTAAACAAATATGGAATAATAAAATTTTTAGTTTTAACAATAATTTTTTCAATTGGAACAAAAGTAGTTAAAATTTGAAAAATAGATATATTTCTCAACTAATTAGCTAGAATCTTTAACACTCAATCGAATAGTTATATTAGAAGAAAAAGGATTGGACCAAAGTTAAATTTAGAGTACAATTCGAGCAAGGAGTGATTTAAAAACCTGTAAATTGCAGATTTTTCCGTTTTTCTTTCTATGAGGTATTCATCTTGAAAAATATCATATTAGAAGATCACTCTACTTTAACTATTTTTTTCTGTAAAAAATGTCTGTAAATTCATAGTAAATGTTCTAGTTTTAATAAATATCTATTTCTACGTGATATATTCTATTGAAGTTATGATATGATAATTTTGAAAACAGCATTGAGAAATGTCTACCAAGTATGTTAATCTCATGCCGTTGCATTATGAAGATACTGATATAATTCCTTCCATATAATGCCCTCCTATATTATACAAAAGCAACATCTTGTGCCCCCGAGCTATGCACTATTAGTCTGCAGAGCCTTTCCTCATGGTAGTTTACCTAAAATCTGTTATCACGTTAAATATAATTT
Organism: Acraspis erinacei; assembly: GCA_035041075.1. Lineage (NCBI taxonomy): Eukaryota > Metazoa > Arthropoda > Insecta > Hymenoptera > Cynipidae > Acraspis > Acraspis erinacei. The sequence goes on along the minus strand of JAWWLR010000034.1, from coordinate 84,365,549 downwards.
AAAATAAGATAATAATCTCTTCCACAATTTAAAAAGTGGGAATAATCATAGTTGAATCCTGAAAAGAAGAAAGCGAACTAAGGAGTATACAATGAATTAATCTCTATGGAAAATAGTTCAATTTCTTATTATAATGTATATTAGGGTGGGCCGAAAAAAAAATTTTGAATTTTTATTATGACGTTTTCATTTTTTTCTTCAGATTTTTAAAACAAATAACTTTCTGCTAGTATATTATTTTATTTAGTGCTACGCCAAAGTGACATTTATAGTTATTTTGTCGTTTCCTTCTAAACTCACATGTATTTTTAGGTCCTAAAAACCCCCTACAAAGGATATTTTAAAAAATATGATTTTGTGCCATTTTTGATTATTTTATGAAAATTCGATTTTCAAATAAAAATTATATTCTACGTCACTACATCCATCATCCGAATTTTCTTTTACATTACAAATTTTTGAAAATCTTTCGTTTTAAAAATCTGAAAAAAATCATGAAGACTCATTCTGATATGTAGAAAAATATTATCGCTAGCCATAATCAAAATTCAAAATTTTCGTTTTTTCGGCCCACCCTAATGTACGTGTAGAACAAAATTTCTTTTACAATGGCCTTTTTTATATTTAATAAAATTCATCTATAGCAAAGAATATAAAATAATTAAGAAATTCTTTACTTTTAAATATATTTCATACTTTTCATAAAATTCATGTCTTCATAATTAGATTAGATTTCCAAAGAAGAGGGGATTTTTTTCTATAAACATACTTTCAAAGCTAGGAAGTTTCCAACTCTTTGATAACAAAATAAAATTTTTTTAAATATTAATACACAAAGATAGCCTTAAAGAATGAATCATTATGCAGTGGCTCGAGAATCTTTAATTTTCTTTCCATTTTCCATCTTTTTTTCATTTAAGGAAATTTGGTCCACAAAAGATTGGCTAAGATCGATTTTTCAATTTTTCGTTACTCATAACTTTTTTGGCGTAAAATTAACAAAAAACGAAATAACGATTTCGGTATTTTCTTATTATATATACTTATGTATATATGGGTAAGCTCATTAATCAATAAAAAGAGTTACCATTTCTAGAAGCCAATTTGATGAAAAGTAACAAAAAATTATTTTTCTTCGTATAAAATTAACGTTTTTTCTCCCTATATAGTTTATTGTTTTTATAGACTTGCATTATTGTACAGTATTAAGTATTTTATCTTTATTATACAACAACTGGATTTGAGCTTACCATTAATTTGTATGATTTTAGTAAGGCAATTTTTAAATAATTTGTGGTCCAACATCTTCCCTGATATACTTTTAACTGCATATTAGCTGAAGAAATGCATTTTTTAAATAAAAATTAACTTCGCGAGAAAATGCTAAATATCGGTTTTTATTCAACTAATTTGTTTACAACAATAGAAATAGTTATTTTGTAATCATAAATAATTCGGAAATATTCATTGTTGCACTATAATTTATATTGGCAGAAAATAACTCTTTTTCTGCAAATCAAACGAATTTTTTTTCGTATATCATATTTGTTTATAACAATGCTAATTATTTTTACTGGTAAATTTAAGGAAACATACATAATGTTGAGTACGGTATAGATCAAAAGAGCCAGTCCCGACAGATATAATGGTTAGAAAATAAGAAATTGTTATTTTCTTATAAAAATTATTTGTAACAATACTGATTATTAGCTTTTTATTAGTTTTTGAACATTACTCACACTCCGCTACTAATATATTGTACTGCCAAAAATAATTACTTTTCACCTTCAAACACCTAATTTGTATATTAGTTAACTTAAATTTTTATAAAAAATAATTCAATTATTTTATTATCACTTATATACTTTAATTGTCCCTAAAATTATTTAAGGTGATATGGATTATATGTAATTCACTGGCAAGCAGCAAAAAAATATAGTCCTCAAAATCAGGAGTTTTTATCAAGATTACAATTTAAAAAATATTTATAATTAATTTTGAAAATCAAAAATCTGCTTCAATATATCTGTTGCAAATTTTCTTTCCAATAATTAGAAAAAATTTTAAATCATACAAAAATTGACGGATGCGGAAGGTTTTGAACAGTGAATTCTAGATTTTTTCTTTACTGAGCGATTATCAGTAGTAAATCCTGAATTTAGTCAGACATGCACTGCTGGAAGAAATTATCCGCACGCCTGTTTTTTTGCTTTTACTGAAGACCCTTTATTTTGTTTTTAAGTTAATAAAATTCTGCGTCTGATAAGCCCAAGTTAAAGGGAAAATGTCAAATTCATTAAAAAAATATTACAAAATTACGACAAATTTCGATATTTTTAAAGAATACTATAAATCACAATATTTAAAAATATTCAAAAATGTTTTAAAAATCATTATTTATCTTATTTTAATAAATCCTAGTAATATTTATAGAAATATTAGTGGCTTGATTTTTTTTTAAACCTTGTGGTGAGTAAAATAAGTATTGCTAAAAATATGTTAATAATTAAGCAAGATACCACGGAAATTATATTAGAGCATTTATGGAATTCAAATAATTCAAGGAATGTAAGAGATTCATAATAATACAGAAATTTAAGGAGTTTAGAATATTCAAGGTTTTTATGAACCCGCGAACTTTAAAAAATGTTGATTATTTCCAGAATTATTCCATTTTTACGACAACATCTAAACGTGACTTTTTTGCAATTACTTTTGATACAATTGACGTTTTCCAGTTCAAAGATTTCAGCAAGTTCAAGGAATTTATGGAATTCCAAATATTCAAGGAATTTTATTAAATTCCTTTTATTGGAAGAATTTAGAATATCTAAGGAATTCAAGGATTTTAGATAAATGAATTAACGAATCCACAATATTATAGGGATCCAAGGTACTCAGGGAATACAGATCTATGCAGATTTCCATGGAATTCAAAGATTTTTTTTAAATTTCTAGAGTTTAGGGAATTCAGGATATTTGAAAAATTAAAGGATTTCAGAAAATACATGGAATTAAAGGAATTTAAATTAATTTAAAAAATGTTTTAAATTGAAATAATAATAAAATTAAAAATTAATTTTTTGGTTAATGATTCATCTTTTTAGTTAAACTTTTTTTTATTCAAAATTTAACCCTTTTGTAGAATTTTGTTATAGATTGTTATTTTTTAACTGAAAATTTAAGTATGTAATGCTTGGTTGAACATTTATCCTCTTTAGTTGGAAATTCATCTATTTGATTGAAAGTTCATGTACTTTATTAAGAATTAATTTTTGAACATATTATCTTTCTTTAAACTTCTATCTTCTTCAGTTAAAAATTCAACTATATGCTGGAAAATTTCTGTATTTTGTTGAAACTATGTCTTCCGTGTTAATCTTCTTGATGACTAAAAATTCATGTATTCATGTATTTTGTTAAAAATTATTCTTTTTTGGTAACATTTTTTTAAATTAATTTTTCTTTCGTTTAAAATTGTTTTCTTTTTAAAAAGTATTTTTTTTTTAACTAAAAATTGAACTAAATATTTTGTCAAAACTGTTTTTTATTTATCATTAATATTTTTGGTAGAAAATTCATTTGTTTGGTTGAAAATTTAACTACAACGTTGAAAATTTATTTTATTTGCTTAAAAATTTATTTCTCTAACTGAGAATTAAACTATTCAATGTAGGTTATAACAGTATTTTTACAGGTGAAAATTCATTTATTTTATTGAAAATTTTTCTTTTTTTTTTTGCTTAAAAATTCTATTAAAAGATTTTAATATTCGGTTGAAAATTCATGTATCCTGCTAAAAATTATTGTTTAATTATCAGGTTAAAAATAAGTTATTATGAATTGAAAGTAAAATTTCCACATTCTATTAATTTTGTCAAAAACTTATTTGTTTAACTCAAAATTAAATTATTCTTTCTTTTGTTAAAATTTGATATTTTTTAGTTGAAAATTCATATATTTTGTTGAAAATTTGTCTTTTTGGTAGCAATTTAACCTTTTGGTTTGAAATATAGTCTTTTTCATTCAAAATTAATTTTTTTAACTTAAAATTTCAATATTAAATTTGTCATAAAAAATGTATATCTTTTGATAACCATTTAATGTTTTTGGTTGATAATTTATTTGTTTGAAAGAAAATTTGGCTATTTTCTTGAAATTTTATTTTATTTAGGTAAAAACTGATTTGACTAACTTAAAACTAAACTATTCTATTTCCCGTTGAAAATGTATTTCTTTAGTTCAAAATGTATCTATTTTGTTGATAATTTGTCGAAAAATTAAAAAATTTTTAATATAAATATCAATTATTACACTTTTTATTAAGAATCTTTTGATCAAATATTGATCAGCTTAGTTAAAAAAGTTTGAAAATTCCCTTTCTCTTGGGTGAAAATTAATTATTTTTACTGAAAATGTAATAATAATATTTTTGTTTAATAGATCATAATCAACTAAAACTCAATTCTTTATTATGTGTATGAATTTGGCAACATTCCTTCATTCGAGTTTTTCAAATTACCCAATCGGCATTGGAAAAAACCGACCACAGTGCTTACGAGACTTTCGTGACACACCTATTTTTTTTTGAGAATGATTGACAGTTAAAGTGAGGGGGGGCAGATAATTTGCACCATTAGTGTAAATGGAATTTCTTAAACGTATATTAATAGGCAATTTAAAAAAAATCAATGTTATATTACAAATTTTGAAATTAACATTTATCAACTCATTTTGTGTTACTAACTTTGGAAAAATTCCTAATAAACAAGGGTTTTCTGCAACACTCCCATAAATTTCTTTGTAAGAAATAAAAGTCCACTACAAATCTCTGAAACATTTGATCTGAAAAAGTGGAATTTTCCCCAATTTTCACCCCTGACCCATACGATTTATGCCCCCATCTCACGAAGAGAAGAATAAAGGAATGACCCAGTGTTGCAGTTTTAGCCATAAAATGAGGACAGAGGAGGCAGTAAAAAATAATGAAAACGGGCAGGGTGGGTTTGGATTGAGTTCAACCCAAAGGAGCTTGCATCTCTCATTTTTCTTCTGATGTAATTTCAGAAATGCTTAACGATTATTTTAAGACAAAAAAAGAAACAATAGACGAGTTTTCAACAAATTACATAAATTCTCAACCAAATACTTGTATTTTTAAACTAAAAGAGATAAATTTGTACCCAAAAATGCAATAGTGGAATTCTGAATACAACAAAATTAATTTTCAACAAAAGAATTGAATTTTTACCCGAAAAAGATAAACTTTTAACAAAAAATGTAATTTTTAATATGTCACATTAAAAAATATATTTTTATTTTAAATCAAAAACAGTTGGATTCCACTTTTAATGAGGAAGATTGATTTTCTGCAAAAAAATAATTTGGAACAAAATACATCAATTATCAAACTATAAGTTAAATTTTCAACCAGAAAGATCAATTTCCTATCAAATAAGATGCATTTTTAACAAAATACATACATTTTTAACCAAATATTTAAAGTTCCATCTAAAAGGGATTTTTCTAGGAAAAATTATATATATTTAAATTTCCAGTTTAATAAATTAGTTTCCGACCAAAAGGATGATTTTTAAAAAACAAAAATGTAATAGTTGATATATAAAACAAATAATTAAATCCTGAAATAGAACAGATTAATTTACAATCAAACCGTTCCATAACTATAAACGCGCTACTTTTGTAGCTTAAAATCTATAATTTAGCACAGAAAAACATATATAAACTTTAAATATCTTTGGACATCGGGGACGCATTACAATTTCGGAAAAACTGCAGTTTTCTCAGTTAAAAAATTTTGTTTTCAGTTAAAATCATGTGACTTGTTAAAAAATATTCAATTTTTAACATAATAGTTGCATCTTCAACCAAAAAGATTGATTTTCTACCAAAAGAGACAAATTGCTAAACAACTAAATCACTTTTTAACTAAATAGCTAAATTTTCAAACAAAAAGAATAATTTTCTACCAAAAAGTAAAATGTTCAACTTATTACATAACTTTTCAATCAAGTGGTTGAATTTTTGAACGGAGAAAGAACCATTTTTAACCAAAATGTATTAGTTAAATTTATATTTAAAACAAATAAATTTCCAAAAAAAGGAATTTTCTACAAGAATTATATTTTGTACTCAAACAGTTAAATTTGCAACCAAATTATTAAATTTTCAGATAAAAAAAATAAAATATTATCCAAAAAAAAATTCATTTTCAACAAAGTAATAGAATTTGCAACCTAGAAAAATGAATTTTCAACAAAAATTGAAATACTTAATATTTCAACTAAAAACTATTTTTAGTTCAAATAAAAAACAGTGGGATTTAATCAGAAAGACGAATTTCCAAAAAGAGTTTAATTTTCAATAATGGAAGATTTTTCATTCAAAAGAGGAAAAGAGTTTCAACCAAATTGTTGAATTTAGAAGTCGACAAGGCAAATTCTTTACAAAATAACAAAGACATGGATTTCCAACCAGATAGTTAAAGTTACAAATAAAAAAGATGAATTGTCTGAAAAAAATGGAATAGTTGAATTTACAGTTGAGAACATTAATTTCCAACAAAAAATTTGAATTTTCTACCATAAATGTAATAATTGATATTTAAGCCAAATGAGATTAAAAATTTTAATTTCGAACAAATTATTTCATTAAAAAAGACGCATTTTGAACATATCATTTTAAATCTCAACTAAAATAGATTAGTGTTCCAACCATACTCTTGCATTTTTAACCAGAAAGATTAAATATCTACCATGTAAGACAGCATACAAAATCAATTCCCCCTCCCCCAACCAAATGTCTTTACGTGATTTATTCATGACCCCCGTAGATGCTAAATGTTTAAATACTTTTTTCTATGAAAACAAAATAAGTTTAATGGACATTCCCTAAAGCAATTTTTTCTTTTTGGTTAGAAATAATCGTAAGGATCTTCTTTTGGGATGAACTCAATAAGCCCACCCTCAATATGATATTTACAATTTTGACATTTACGTTAACCAACTCGTCTTCAGTTACTAACTTTGGAAATATGCCTAATAAATAAATTTCTTCTACGATACCCCTACCCAGAAAAAAATTTCATTTTGATCAGAGAAACTTCATCAAAGTGTACTCAAAAAAGTTGAACCACAATTGATTTATATTGAGCAAAACGAATGTTGAAAGCAATTCAATTGTTTTTCAGTTTTGACATGGATCAAGGGAGCAAACATAACTTAAGTTCAAAATGAATTCGTAAGAAAAGGAGCTGAAGCCAAAATAAAAACCCTAATTTTTTTTTCTGTGCCATAAATTTCATTGAAAGGAATAAAAGTCCACCACAAAGCTCTAAAACATTTAATCTGAAAAAGTGGATCTCCTCCAATCTTCATCCCTTACCCATACCATTTACGCCCACATCTTAGAAAGAGAAGAACAAACGAATGACCCAGTGCTGTAGTTTTAGCCATAAAATGAGGACGAAAGAGGCAGTAAAAAATAATGAAAACAGGATCTGATGGTTCTGGGTGTCATTGCTTGAGCGATTAGACGTTTAGGGCATTTAGGAGTGGGGCTATTGTCGAGGAAGGCTGAAATCAAATTTGCCGTGCAACGACCGACCGGCAGTTTCCAGGGAAGGAAGGAAGGAAGACACCTGTAGTGTGTCGAGAATCTTGGAGATATAGAGTCGGAGGATAGTGCCCAAGGCGTATTGCAGCGTAATACAACGTAGAGGGAGAAAACGCTGTTGAGGGTGGGTTTGGGAAAAGGGGATGAGAAAAGCGGATGAGTGAGTGGGGTTGGAAGGGAATGTCGGGTGGTTGCTAGCTGACGTCAGAGAATAGATTGTCGGATCTATTGTTAAACGCGACTACCGGCTACTTGGCACCGACGTCATAACCTACTTGCAACGGCCATTGGCATGCCTTTAAATTCGGTACTATTGGCTCAAGTCTGCCCGGAGCAGATCACTGCTGGTCCTGGCAACACATCATCACCAGTCGCCTGCCTACAGCGGATATCATGTTTCACTGCATCGAAAAAGCTTTAGAAACTATACATCCGAAATATTATTTTTTTTATTTTAATAATTTTAATTATTAATTCGATAAGACTAATTTCGAAAAAAACACTCGTAGTATTAGTCTGAAGGAAGTATGGTGTTAGTCATCTAAAAGAATTCTTTGATTTTACACTGAATTCTTTTGAATTCCCTTGAATTCAGATTGAATCCCTTTAGACTCACATTGAAACCCTTTGAATTCACATTGAATTCATTTGAATTCTATTGAGTTCTTTTAATCCTATGTATTCTTTTTATTCTTTGAAATTCCTTCAGTGTTTTTGAACTCTTTCAAGTTCTTTTGAATTATTTCAACTTCATTTGAATCTTTTGATTTCGTCCAAATTCCCTGATATATCTTAAATTCTTTGAATTATCTGAAATCCTTTTAATTCTCGCAATATCTTTGAATTCTCTGAATTCCTTTGAATTATACTGCAAGTCTCGCTTTGAATGTTCGCATTGTTGAGGACAAGGTGGTCCAATGGGGCGAGAGAGAAGCGATGCGAGCTCAGCGGAGCAACTCCACAACAACAAGGGAGTGTATGAAAAAGGGGACAGTACCCTCTGGGGTTAATCGAGAAATCGTTTATCTTTTAAAGAGAAATAGTTTCTGGACGAAGTGAAATCAAGTGCCTCAGAACAATCTGTTTTATAGAATTTATTTTTTGATCAGAAATTTTACAATTCTTTAGAAGAAAAATCTCTTCAAGTTCTTTTTTAACAGCTTTTAAAATAAGTAGTTGGATTGTTATCTTTTTCAATTATGATACCATTCACTTTACATTTCGTAATTCGAAAATCTTTTATTTTAAAATTTTCCATTTTGGATGTTTATTTTTAATTTAAAGAATTTTAAATCTCAGACTTGAAGAGATGAACAACTAAAAATTAAATGCATTTGAATTTGAAAATTTTTTATAGAAAAATTTATCATTTAACATTTATTATTTATTAAAATACTTAAAAGTTCTGGATAAATCTCAAACATAATTTTAAAGTTCAAAACATTTTGAACAACTTCTAGATTTCTCAAGATTTTGCAATGAAATTTTAAAGCTTTTCAAGGCTGTTTTAACTATTTGAAATAAAAATAAATTAACTTTTAATTTACGAATGGTTACGTTACAAAATTTTAGTTTTTAAAGTTTCATTGTTTAAAATAATAAAATATTTTAAAATTTTAATTTTATTGATTGATTCTTTAATTTCGATTATTGCAAATGATAACGTGAATTTATATTTTTGGAATTGAATCTAAATTATTGAACTCTATAATTCTTTATAAAAGTTAACATATTTTAATATTGCAGTTTATCTGTATTTCATTTAAACTTCTTCAGTTGAAAGGATTAGTACCATCCATTTTATATATGTAAATTCAGGAGCATTTAAATACAATATTTTTTAATTACAAAAATTCTAAACTCCAATTTCAAAAGTTCAAAATTGAAGAGTTCCACTTTGAGTGCTTTAGTTTGTAGTTTATTTTTCATTACTTCAAATGGATAAGTTGTTAGCTTTAGAGTTTTAATTTTTTAATTTTATTGACCGTGAGAAACGTTTGGAACACGTTTGAAAAAACCAAAATGGCACAACAACAATTTTTGCAGCGGGACTGCAGTATATCAGAATTCATTTGAATTCTCTGGATTTCATTGATCCCTTTCGATTTCTTTGAATTCTCTCAATTCTTTGGAATATTCTGGATTCATTTAAAATCTCTAGATTCCTTTGAATTCTCTGGACTCCTTTAAAATCTCTAAATTCCTTTGAACTCTTTGAATTCCTTTGAATTCTCTGAATTCCTTTTAATCATCAGAATTCCTTTAAATTTTCAAAATTTCTATGAATTTTCTGAATTCCTTAAATTAGCTTAATTCCTAGCATTATTTTAAAGTCCCTGGAAATCCCCGAATTCGTTAAATTATCTAAATTATCCGAATTATACGAATTTCTTGAATTCGTGCATGGACTCCAAAGAATCCAGAAAATTCAGGAAATTAAAAACGTTTTAGGAATTCCAAATATTCAAAAAATTCCGGGGATTATGAGATTTAAAAATTGCACATCTTTAGAAAGTTCAATAATTAAAGAATTCAGGGAATTCCGAAAATTCATGTAATTCAGAGAATACAGAGAATTCATGGTATTTGGAGGATTCATGGAATTCGGAGAATTCATTGAATTCAGAGAAACATAAAATTAAGAAAATTAAGTGTATGATGAATATTTAAAAAATTCATGATATTAAAATATTCCAAGGAATTCTTTGAATTCCAGAGATTACAGTGTATTTACAGTGGATTTAAAAAAATTCAAAAATTCCAAAAAATTCAAATGAATTCAAGATTTTTCTGTATTCAAAGAATTAAGGAAAGTAAATGAATTTCAAATATTCAAGGAATTTAGGATATTTAAGAAATTCAGAATTTTCCAGAAATACAGTGTTTTCTGAGAATTTAGGAAATGCAAGGAATTCGAGGAATTCATAATATTCAAAGAATTTTGAAATTTTAGAATATTCGAGGATTTTAGGAAATCCGAATTTTCAAAGAATTCAGGATACTTAAGGAATTTAAGAAATTAAGAATATTTACGAAATTCAAGAATGAATAGAGCATTTAGTGAATTCAAGAAATTCCAAAAATTTATTGAATTTAGAGAATTCAGATATTTTAAGGAATTCAGAGAGTTCAAGGAATTTAGGGAATTTATTTTATTCCAAATACGAGGATTTCAACGACTTCATCCAATTTCACCGATTTTCGAACATTTGGAGAATTTAGTGAACTCAATCAATTTCAGTTATTCAGAATGTTTAGTAAATTTAGAAAATTTGAGAGAATAAAAAATTCAAGAGAATGCAAGGAATTCAGGTAATTTTAGGAATTTAGAAGATTTGAAGAATTTAGGGTATTCACGGAATTCAAAGATTTTAGGGTATTCAGAATGATTCAAGATTTAAGAAAATTCAGAGACATAAAAAAATTTATTGGTCTTCAGGAGTTCTTAGAATTCAAGGACTTTAAGGAGTTTAAAAATTTCAGGGAATGCAGAGGAATTAAAAATATTTCAACAACTGTAAATTAATTCGAAGAGTATTTATAGAACTCAGAAGAATTTAAGCCATAAAACAATAGTATAAAAAGCATATCACGCAAAAATTGCGATCTTCTAAGGCATTCTATTTTTTGTCGTATTCAATTTAGTTGTCTGGTCATACACGGTACTTACTACATAAAATGCCCTACTGATGCCAAAGCATTTTATTTCAACAAAAATGAATTCTTCAAATTTTTTATTTTTGAATTTGCCAGTACAAGAGTGGTTCCAGTTTTATTTACTAAAAACTTAAAAATTAATAAACACTAAACAAAGAAAGACCGAAATTTTAAACTTTTGATATAATTTGTTCAAATCAATAAAATATCTGGCTCAATTTTTAATTTACTTAGCAAATTAATCAATAATACTTTATTATTTGCAATTACTCCTGTTATCTCTATTCGAACACAGTACTCATACTTTCAAACATTGCAAATATTGCAATATAACTCTCTTTCTGGTTTTACACTGTTTATTTTCCTTGAAACTAGCAAACCTTTTTCATTTCCACTCAGCCATTCACTATCTGCTTTTTTCCTTTATCAATATTTCCAAATGTAGGCTGCGTGTATAGATCGTTTTTATATAATTCTATGCATTTTTTTTGTACCACAAAACGAAAATTGAGAGCATTTGCACCACTCACCGTTTTTCAAGCGCAAAAAAAATATTTAACAGCAACCCTGGTGGAATTTTTTTTTTACTGTAGAAAGAACTAAAACCATTTTCACAGGAATCCGAAAATAAATGCAGTATATTACAAACCAAAATTACAGTAAAGTACAAATTTTTTCTATTACTCGGTCGAATGTCAATAAAAAAAGTACAACTACAAGCATTTACAGGAATTTAGAGGTTTTGCAGCTAAAAAAATTAAGATGTATATGACCATTATTACAAAACAGCTTTCTTGTTTTAATTTTCAAAAGAATGGTAAAATATTAAAAGACAGTAACAAATAATCGTTATCTATACCTTCTCTTTCTCTATTCGCGTCTTCCTTTTGTGCGGCGATTCGCAATTTCTCAAAAGACGCCTCTTCGATATCCCCACTACTGCCACGCTTACCAAACCCTGTATATGCTCTCTCTTTCTCTCTCTCTCTCTCTCTCTATCTCTCTCTCTCTCTCTCTCTCTCTCTCTCTCTCTCTCTTTCGGTTTCTCTATTTTCCCTTTACACTGTCTTACTATGCGATCTCCTCAAAACTCATTATGATTCCTCACGAAAAATTCCAAAGTTAATCCATCAAAGTTTCACTTCTGCAATATGGACCCTCTGCCGCCCTTTCGTTTTGTTTTCAAATGTATAGCAATCGATTGGAGACCATACGTGTGGTTTAAAATTATTTCAATATAATGTTCTTAGTATTTATCATCCTAGGTTAATACAGAGAAACTTTTTGAATGTAAATAAAAATTGAACAATTGAGGAAGAATTGAATACGTTCATTGAAATTAAAAGATTCAAATAGTTAAAAAAAACGTAAATGTAAAATAAAACACTGCAAGTGAAATACTTTTGAATTTGGAACTTTTAAAATTGAAGCGATTTTTTTAATCCAAACGCTCAATAATTACAAGTAAAAATGGAAGCCTTTAACACTTTTCAATTGAAACAACTGGCAACATTGTATAATTTTAATCAATTTTAAGCTAGAGACATACATTCATACATCATAATATGTTTCGAAATATTTGTAAATATGCTATTAAAAGTTTTGTTTTTAAATACATTAAAGAAATTCCCAGGAATCTGATGGAAATATTGTTATTATAATGAAACACGAATTTTTCCTGCAAGATATCGAAAATCTTGCAAGACTAAAAAAAATGTCTTGGAATCTTTCAGATTCTTTTTGGAAAATTTCGGGAAAAAATTACTTTTAGTTTTTCTAGAGATTTTAATAAAAATTGTATTATTTTGAAACCTTTCAAAATGTTTTTAAGCTTCTAAAATTTTTTAAAAGTCTTCAAAATCTATATTTTGTTTTAAATGTTTTGACCAAAATGCATGAATTTTCAACAAAAAAATATGAGTTCTCAAAAAAATATAATAGTTTATATACTTTCAATGAAATAAGACTTTAATTTGAAATCAAAAACAGTTCAAATCAAATAAAAAGACTAATTTTTCAACAAAATAGCTGAATCGTTCACCGAGTCAGATTAACATTCTATCACAATACTTCACTTTTAAACCAAAATAAATTCAATCTTTTTATCAAAAGGCATCAATTTTGAAACGAAGATTTCGAAGTTTGAAACACGAAAGAAAAAAATTCCGCTGAGTGTTTCATTTTTAAGCCAAGCAAGCGAATTTTCTACAAAAAAATGGCATTTTCAAATGGAAAATATGAACTTTCAACAAAAAAGTTACTTTTTAACGAAGTAAAATAGTTGAATTTTTAAGAAAATGCATGAATTGGCAACCAAAATTAAACAAAAATATTAATGAAAAGTTATACGAATTTTTGAATTGTAGAATGTTGTACTTAATTCGTAACTTGTTTACTTCTTTACAAGAAAATAAAATAAAAATTGAGCTATTTGCATTTAATTGTAGTTTTTTCTTAAATTTATGTACACTTTTTTAAAAATATACATGTGTTAACAAAAAATTAAAATTGTAAAAATGGTGTATATTCTTGTAAAAAAATTTCAATCTGGGAAGAATTTTTTAAATTAATTTTTTCTCGATTCCTTCTCTACTCGCCTGTCCTTCACTCAAATGTCGAGGGAAACAATGGAATAAGCGCCCGGGCTTTTGAAACGATGGTTTTCTAGTTGGAATACGTCATTTTCTGAACCATTGTTAGAACGTGTAAAAAGGATCAAATGACTGTCGAACAGCTCTGAACCCTTTTCAGGAATATCGAGTCCTGTCATACGCCATATTCCACCCACCACCTCTAAACATCTGAGGCGTAAGTTTTAGTCAATTTTGTCTAAGTCAAAACCCAAGGGAGGCCTAAAAAAATATATTAACTTTCAAATAAAAAAAAAATAAAAATAACAGAGAAGGGCGAAAGATTCCATATCAAATGAAAATCATATCAGTAATATCACGGAGGCCTTGACATTTTTCTCCCCTTCGAATCACGCAGAGGAAAACCTCAGTGGATTATATTCTGCCACTCCTTTAAGGAACTCCTCAAAATTTATTTCTCTCTTTCACAGAAAAATCTATTACCTTTTATTTCATACCCAGGGTTGCTATGCTAGTCGGATTTCGAAATTTCAGAAAAATTTCAGGTTTACATGTAAATTTTCAAAAAATATCAAAAACAACTTTTTTTTTAATCTAAAGATTCTGTTAAAAATGTAAACACAAATCAAGTTCAGAGCATTCGCGTTTGCAATATAATTTCCAGAAAAATTCTTGTACACTACCAGCAGAAATTATTTACATTCCTATTTTTTAAACTGTTGCTAAGCTTCCTTAATTTTTTATAACATTAACATGACAATTTTTTACTTGTAATAACGAGAAAGGAAAAAACTTTTCGTCTAATGAGACAAAAAATGCAAACTTAATATGTTTGAGAATAATTTAAATAAATCTGGAAATAATAAACATTTTTGAAAGTTCTTTGTTAATTTGAAACGCATGTCTCCGCAGTATTTTACATAACTGTTAAATTCTTTTTAGACTTTTTTTCTAGTTTCTGCCCTAGGGTCAAACGTGAAAAAATAAGTCGCAGCATTTCAAAATGTGTGTAAATACTTTTAAAAATGTATTATAAATCCTTATTTATTATACTGCAATAAATTTTAATAAAATTTATAAAAATATTATTGCTCTAAACTTGTTTAAATTATGTGATGAGTGCAGTCATTGTTTGAAATTTTGCAACATCTTTGCACTAATTTTGACGCAGGGTGGAATCTAGGGATAAAATACTGTAAGTATATTAAAAATTTATAAATATACCATCGAGACTTACATTTAAAATCAGTTCAAGAACTTCAAACATGTTTGATTATTTCCAAAGTTATTTGAATGTTCCAAAAACATTGAAATTTAACGTATTTTTGAATTACTCTTTTTGCATTTTTATCAAAAAGGTTTATTTTAAATAAATAAAAATGTTAACCAGATAGTTCAATCTTCAGTAAAAAACAGTATTTTTCAACCCTAAAGCTGAAATTTCAAACGAAAGAGACGAGTTTTTAAAAAAATATCTTAATTTTTTACTAAAATAAATTTTTAACCAAATCGTCGATTTTCAAAAAACAAATTAAACTTCAATCAAAACAAGCTGCATTTTCCGCCAAATAGTTCAATTTTCAAATCGAAACAACTAGTTTTTTTCAGAAAACAATTGCATTTTTAACCAGAGAAATTTATGTTTCACCAAAAGAGTTTATTTTCTACCAAGAAAGACGAATTTCCAACAAAAAACATGAATTTTTAACCAAATTGTTACATTTTCTACTAAAAAAAGAAAAAGTTTCAAATAAAATGGAATGAGTAAATTTGCAGTTACAAAAAAAATAATTTCCAACCAAAAAAATGGTTCAATTTTCAAGAAAATACATGAATCCTTAAAAAAAAATTCATTTTTGACAAAGTAGTTGAACGTTTAACGACAGAGTTGAATCTTCAAAGAAAGAAGATGAATTTTCGGAAAAAGCAGTTTAATCTTCAACAGAAACATATACATTTTTCAGAAAACCGTTGACTTTGAATCTTAAAAAGATGAATTTTCAACAAAAAAATTAATTTTCAACGTAGAAAGATGTATTTTCAACCAATTAGTTCAACTTTGAAAGAATAGAGAATAGTTATCTTCAAATCAGTTTAATTTTTAACCAAATAGTATAATTTTAAAAAATAAAAGAAGACTTTACAAAATATATTTTAATTTAAAAAAAAGTAATTTTTAATAAAAAAATATGAATTAGTTTGAAGATTCATCTTTTTTGTTGAAAATTCAACTATTTTGTTAAAAATTATTTTTCTTTATTGAAACTTAATTCTTTTGAATAAACATTTAACTACTTTATTTTCGTTTGAAAATTGATATTTTTTGTTGAAAATTCAACTATTTAGTTGAAAATTAACTTTTTTCATGAAAATTTATATTCTCAGGTTATAAATTCAACTCTTTTATACAAAATTGGTATTTTTGTCTTAATAATTCAAAAAAATGTCCGTAATCTCGTATTTTTGTTTTAAAAGTTCTATTATTCTTGTAATAAAGTCAACTATTTGATTTAAAATTAACTTCTTCATTGAAATTTCACATATATGGTTAAAAATTAACTGGTCTGTCGAGAATTGGCCTTCTTGGCTTGAAGATTCAATAATTTTATTGACCTCTTTTTTACTGAAAAATCTTTCTTGGTTAAAAGTTCAACTCTTTTATTGAAAATTAGCCTTGTTTGTTCGAAAATTCATCTTTTTAGGTTAAAATGGAACTGCATGGTGAAAACCTAATCTGTTTTGATTAAGTATTGAACTATTTTGTGGAAAATTCGTCTTTTTTTGTTGAGTTTTCCTGTTTTTTTAAATTAAAATCTTTATTAGTTGAAAAAACAATTATTACCGTTTTGGTTGTAATTTTAGTTTTTTGTGGCTAAAAATGCAACTAGTTGGTTTTAAGCTAAACTACTTTCTTTAATAATTGAAGAATTATAAATTATAAACCGTCACATTTGAATCATTGTCAAAAAAGTTAAAAATATGATTTCTAATTAAAAAGCTGTAAAAATGATTAAATTAAAATGGAAGCATTAAATATTAGACAATAAATTGAAAGTATTACGAAGTTTGGAACTTCAAAGTCCTTCGAAATTAATGCATTTCAAATTTCTCATCATTTTTTTTAAATCCACCCATTTTAATCTAAGGTTATAATTATTAACTAAAAATCAATGATGAGATCTCAAACTGACCTTTAAAAAACGGTCACATTGACATGATAAAAAAAAATCGTGTCACAAAAAGGGCGTGAAATAATAAATGATGAATGAATTAATTAATTAATGAAGCCGTAGATCATTACAGTTAATTGTATATGTTATTTCGAATCGCATTTTATTTGAATTTCTTATTTTATTCAAAGGTTTAATGAAATCAAGTCGAATTGTCGAGTCGTTAAATTCTGCTAAGAAAGTTGAAACCTTTAAGTTCATTAAGAAACTAGATTGTGGAACTTTCGAGCGACTTAGCTTTAGTCCCATAGATATTGAAAAGCCCGAAGCAAGGAAACGACGAAGTATAAGTGACTACTTTCAGGAAATTCGATTGAAATTGCCTCTCGACTTGCAAGAAGAACGGAAAATTTGAGATAACAGTAAACTGTCTCTAGTGAGGAAAACTGCTTTTCTTTCTCTATATCAAAAATCGTCGAATAAAATATTTTCCAGATTCTTTACTTTTTCAACTTTTTTAAATATACATTACACTTAAAATCATCATCCTGTATAATAAAATTAAGGTTTCATACTATTTTGAAATCGGCTATATCTATTAGTAAAAATTAAAAATTTTCTGCACCATCAATTTCGTAATTCAAAATTTGGAAAAAAGCAGCTCTATTTGATCGTAAAAATTATTCCTGAATTTTTCTAAGCATTATTGATAAAAGAAAAAATTTTAATTATAATATTTTTTTTAATATTGTGAAACAATTCCGTTCTCAACAATTTTTTATCAAAAAATACTAATATCGACCAATTTTAAACAGAATGTAGACATTAAAACATTTCAATTGATTTTTTTAAAACTTTAGAAAAAATGTCAATGATTTAAAGCAAAATTTCTCAAATGTGCAAAATTATGAAATTTTTCAAAAAATCCAAAAGCTTAACAGATATTTAGAAGTTCTAAAATGATACAGAGGTAATTTAAGTTAAAACAAAATGGGCATTATAGCACATTTTAAGCATCAAATTTAGGTGCTTTCTAAGACTTTTGAAAGTTCTTGAGAGAATAAAAAAATTGTCTTAAAATTTCTCGGAAAATATCAAACTTAATTTAAATTTACAAAAAAAATTATTTTAAGAGAATATTTAAAAATATTTCAAAACCTTTCAAAAGATTTCCAAAATTATCAAAATAGAACCTGGAAGATTTGAAAATTTTTTCAAACATTAAAAAAGATTTCCAAAATTGTCAAAAATCAATCCGGAAGATTTTAAAACAATTTGAGGAATAACTCGGGTCAGTTTGAAAGATATTTAGAAATTTTTTAAATTTTGAAGAGACTTAAAATATTTTAAATGTTTTTAATTTTTACCAAGAGCAAAAAAGTCTTAAATATCTTTTAAACTGCCCAAATTTGTAAAATCATGTAAAATTTTTAAAAAATCCTTAGAAATTTTCCACATAATTGTTCGACATATTTGAATGAATCTAAAATCTTTTGGAATTTTCTCGAGAAACCTACGCAAATTATATTTGTATAACCGTAAATCAAATCAGTTGTTGAAAAATTATCTTATTGGTTTAAAAAATCATGTCTCTTGGTAGAAATTGTATCTTCTTTCTTAAAATTTTAATGTGTTTCGTTTAAAATAAAAATCTTTAATTAATCATTAATTATAATGAATTTTGGCAAGGAAATAATTGTTAATACAAGATATAAATTTCGATTAAATATTTATTTTGTAGGTTTATTTGTTTATTTCTTTTTACTCTTATATTAATGTATTTTTTCTAAGGTTATTTAAAAAATCAAAAAGATTTTGAAGGCTTCAGATATATGAAATAAAAATATCAATAAAATAGTTTATTTGCAACCAAACAGTTCACTTTTCGACCAAAAGAAGAAATATTTAACAAAAAAATATTTTACTTTCAAATAAAAAAAGTTTAGATCCATAAAAAAGACCAACTTTCAAGAAACTAGTTGGATCCACATCCAGAAAAGAGTAATTTTCAAATAAGAAAGTTTTTCCAACGAGATAATTGAATTATCAACCAATGGAATACATTTTTTAAGAATAGTGTCCATTTAGGACTTTTAGAAGTTTGAAAGTAATAAAAAATATTTGATAAATTTTCGGAAAGGCTTCCAAGTCTTCAAATATTTGTAATCTATTAAAAACCTTTTGAATTCCTAAATATATTTACAGCTGACTTGAATTTTTCTTATAGTTTTGA
>JAWWLR010000034.1:84330139-84341179 GCA_035041075.1 Acraspis erinacei | reverse complement strand
AGGCGGGAATCGAACCCGCAAGCCGACAGAGTGGGTCCAAAGCCTATGCTTTAACCCCCACGACCATCGTCCCACTTTTAAATTCATTTATTTTATTTATATTTCATCGTTTTCTTTAGAAAATAAATTCTTTGTGTGAAATTTTAACTATTTTGATAAAAATGAGTTTTTTCTGTTAAGAATTACTATTCTACCCAGAAAATGTGACTACACCAAACTCTCGCTTTCATTAACCCCGGTTTCGGCCTTCCTAAAACTGCTGACTTGCTTTCTTTCTCATGGGAGCAGGGCGAGATCGGTTGCGACATTATATATATATATTCCAATTGGAAATAAGTCAGGCGGCCCTCACTGTTTACGTTTCGAACCCCGAAAACAGTTCAAGGCTTTTTGAAGCCAACCTCCGACACTGAACTGAAAGCGAGAGATTGGTGCATTTCATTTTTTATTAAAAAATCATGTTTTGTTTAAAAATTAATCTTTTTAGGTTAAAAATTTAAATTGTTAAATTGTTAAATTGTTTTGTTGAAAATTCGTCCTTTAGAAGTAAAAATTACTTTTGTTATGGTCTTGGTTATGGCTTGAAAATTCATCTATTTGGTTTAAAATTCAACTATATTTTTATTCAAGAAATAAACTATTTTGATAGAAAATCAAACTATTTGGTTCAAATTTAAACTATTTGTTTGAAAAGTGAATACTTGCTTTGTTAGAAATTCGTTTTTTATTAATTAGTTTTTTTAAACTATAAATTTAAAAATTCCATGTGCGTTAGAAAATTTATCTTTTTAAGTTAAAAATTTAATTATTTCTTCGAAAACTCATCTTTCTTGATCGAAAATAAACTTTCTTGTTAAAAATTCTTCTTTTTCGGTTTAAAAGTCTGTTTTCTAAAACATTCGATTTTTTAGCCTAAAAACGGAACTCTTTTCTTACAAATTCGTCTATTTGTGTACAAAATTAATATTGTTTGTTTGAAATTCATCTATTCGTCTTTTGAAGATGAATCTTTGTAAATGCAAATTTCACTGTTCCATTTTTGGGTCAAAACATATATTTGTAGTTAAAAATTCTATCATTTGGTTGAAAAATCGTGTTTTGATAGAAAAATAATCTTTTTTCTGGATATGTTAGCCAAAAAGATATGTTATCTTTTTGGCTAAAATTCAGCTATTTGGTAGACAATTCTACTATTTCATTAAGATTTAAATTTTTTTGTTGAAAACTCAACTGTTTTGTTAAAGTCATATTTTTGGGTTGAAAATTTACCTGTCTTGTTAAAAACTCATCCATTTGGATTAAAAATTCATTTTTTATGCTAGAACATAAATCTTCCTTGATTGGAAATGAATCTCTATTGGCTGAAAGTGAAATTTTTTGTCGAAAGTTCAAATTCTCGGGTTAAAAACTTCACTATCTTCTAAACAATAGGTCTTTTTTAATTGAAAATTCAACTATTTTGTTTAAAATTTAACTACTTTGAAGGAATTTTTTTGTTTGTTGTTGTTAAGAAATACTTTTCTTTTCAGAGAAGAATTAGTTTTTTTAAACGTCAAACTTAACTGTTCCATTTTTTACTAGAAAATTATCTTCTTTAGATTAAAATTCAACTATTTCAGATTAAAAATTAATTTTTTATGATAGAAAAGTCAACTTTCTCGATTGAAAATCCATCTCTGTTGGCTGGTATTGAACTTTTTTGTCGAAAATTCCAAATTTCGGGTTGTAAGCTGAACTTTTGATAAAATGAAAAGGTTTGTTCGTGAAATCATTAGAAGTTTACCCTCTGGAGATATAGTTTTACTTTGACCTGAAGTAAAAAATTGGTTACTTGGTTGGTGATGTAACAAGACTCCTGCTCCTTATGGGAGAATATAACTCTGCCCTCGTTAAATTCATTGACATAGGAAAAAGTTGAAGCGAAGCGACCCTCGATGAATTTAATGAGCAGCGAACAAGGATGTTCGAAGCTCGTGTCTCGACCTCTCAGAAGAAATTTCTTCCTTCCTGTTAGGCACCCACCTCTTATCTCAAATCCAACCTGCTCTCTGCTAAAAATAATATAATCCTTTGCAGAAAAATCGAGTCTTTTATACTCAGAGAAACCAGGAGGTAGGTTCTAAAAATAGAACGTCAATTTCAAAAGCGTATTTTTTATAAATTAATAATAATAATTTTCGAATTAATTCATTCACTTTGTCCATATTTTTTAGGAGAGCGAAATAGAACTCTGAAAAATGGAAATAATTATTCAAAGATAAAACAAAAGCTTACTCCCGCGCTGAAGTGTTTTGGAATTAAGGAAAAAACACGTTCGGTTGCGGATCACGATAAAAAGTGAAATTTCCGGTTTAAACAAAAAATAAAAAACTTACTCCCGAGATATTAAATTGCTAAATTCGAAGGAAATTAGTTTCATTGAAAAAGTTCATCAATTCGGAATAAATCATTCAAGAATTTGAAGAATCAAATTTCATGCGCTTTGAAAATCGTATTTAGATAGCGACTAAATATCTATTTTTCACTTTTTAAAAATAATAAAAACTTTTTGCTGAGATAATTCAAAAGTGACAGGAACCTAACATTTAAGTAACAGGCTCGGCTGCGGATCACGATGAAAGGGAAATTTCCAGTTTAAATAAAAAATAAAAACTTACTTTTGAGATATGGATCTGCTAAATTGGAAGGAAATTAGTTTTATTAGAAAAAGTGAACCAATTCCGAATAAATAATTAAAAAATTTAAAGGTTCAAATTTCATGTGCTTTGAAAATCGTCTATGGATAGTGAACAAACACCTATTTTCCAATTTTTAAAAATAATAAAAACATCCTGCTGACAAAATTCTTAAGTGACAGGAACCCAAAATTGCAATAGGCTTGGTTGCGGATCACGATAAAAAGGGCAATTTCCAGTTTAGACACAAAATAAAAACTTACTCCCAAAGATATAGGGATGCTGAATAATAATAAAAAAGTTTTCATCTAAAAAATTTATTCTGTTCCGGGAAAATAAAGATTTAGTGTGACGGTATCATACTGAAACTTACGATTTTTCACTAAAAAGTCTATAAAAAGAAGAAAGATACATGTTTTTTACAAATGAACGATCTTAATTTGAAGAAATATTATTTATGATAGCAACGGAAAAAGTTAAGTAACAGAAACGTTAAAAAAGTGGCGTTTCGTAGAAAATTAAGATTTAATCTAGTTTTTCTATGATTTTAAGAATCGAAATATTATAACTGACAAGTCTAGTTTTTACAATTTCGGAAGTAAAATTTTCTATGTCTGAAATTGTTATAACAATTTTTTTGAAAAAAAAAACATTTTTTAAACAAATAAGTATATTTTAAGATTATTTAGTTAGTTTTAAAATTAGAAATAGTAGAGTTGTAAAGAATGTTCTCCCGGAAAAAATAAGCCGTCATTTATTAAAATGTTATCTTTTTTGTGAATTTTAACATTTTGCATGAAAAGTAATGTTTTTTAAAAATTTTAAATGACTTCATTTATAGTATTTTGATTCTTAAAACCATAGGAAAACTATTTTTTTCAGACATCTGACTTTTGGCACGACAACTACCTTAAAATAAAAAAAAATAATTCAAAATTTAAAATGTTTGCTAAGCAAATTTTAAGAAGAAAAAATAACCTATCTGAAATTGATACCTCAATAAATGAATTATTTCTTTAATTTGTAACGTTTACAATTTAATAGGCTTCTAAATTTTCTTTTATTCCTTTCATGAGTTTTCATTCTGCATATTAAAATTAAAATTGTTTAGTTTTGAAAGGCATAGTTAACAATTAAATTTTTTTTAATATTTGAAAGTTTTAAATTGAGGAAAAATAGTCAAAATTGTCGAGGTTTGAGCATAAAAAAGTTTAAGTATCACAATATTTGTCTGCTAAAACTTTCTTCAGTAGTAAATAAAAATTTAAAAACTCAGAATGTCCGAATCTTTGAAATCGAAATATTCGATTTAATTTTTAATTTTTAGTTCTCAAACTTAAATCGCTTTGAATTGAAAATTATCTAAACTCAAAAGTTTAAAATTATTGAACTTTGACCGCTTCTAAATGGAAATAAGACAATTTTAATTTCTTTGAATTTTAGGTAATACTATTTTGAAAATTCGAATATAAAATTAATTAATTTTTAAAATGTGGAAATTGTCCTTTTTCGAAATTTTAATCTGAAATCATGAGTTTCGAGATTCTTCATTTCAAAATAAAATTGTTCAATTTTGAATTGGAAATTATACAATTTGAACTCTTTTTTAATGAAATTATCCAATTTTTGAAATTCTAGTCTAAAATTTGTTTAATATGGGAGTTTCTTATTTAGAACGCAAAAGAAAAATATTTTTGAATCCAAACGCCAACAATAGCTTAAGTTGCAACTTTCTAGTTAAGAAATAGAAAAAAATCAATTGAAACTCAGATATGATTTAGAGGGGCCCTATTTGAGATTTGTCTTTTTAAATGTTTTTTTGTTGTTTTTATTTTCTCAATACTTTGGCAATACATGAATTAAATCCTCAAGTCCATTTAAATTCCTTAAAATAATTTAAAATCCCTTGAAATCATTGAAATTGTTAGGAATGTACTTGAAATTCAATTTAATTTATGTACAAAAAAATTCTTTCAAATCCTTTAAACCTTTTTTATAACTCTTGAAGTCTTGAAGCAACTTTGAGAATCCCACAAAATCCCTAGAATATGAAAAAATTTCTAAAATCCTTACATGTACATTAAATTAAACTTATTCATTAAAGTTCGTACAAAAATGTTAATACTCCTAGTGTTATTTGAAATCCATTGGAAAATCTTTAAAGATTTAATAAAATTCTCAAATATAAATTCCTTGAAATAATTTAAAATCCCTTGAAATATTTTAAATAGCTAGGAATCCTTTGAGATTTTAGAAAATTCTTAAATCTGGTATGAAATGCCTCGAAATAAATTAAAATCCCTTAAAATCTTTAGAATCGTTAGGAATTGCCTTGAAATTTAATTTCTGAAAGCATAAATTATTCAAAATCTCTCGAATATGAATTAAATTGAACTTATCCATTAAAGTTCTCCCGAAAAATGTTGAAATCCCTAGAAATATTTGAAATACTGAATTTTCTATAATATTTTTTCATGGTTTTTTATGATTATAGAGAGTCATCATAGACGTATACTGAATTTCCTATAATATCGTTTTATGATTTTTCATGTACCGTGAAAAAAATGATAAGAAGCTCATCATAGGAAAATTATTATAGACCTGTACTGAATTTTTAAAATGTTTTCTTGATTTTTCCAGAAGCGCGAAAAAAAGTTATAAAAAAATCATTATAGTATATGCTTTTTGTGATTTTCTATAAGGACTTTTCCAAAATCGTGAAAAAAATATTTAAAAAATCATTATAAACCTATATTGAATTTTCTATTAAGATGTTTTCGTGATTTTCTATATAGATTTTTTCAGAATCGCGCAAAAATTAGGAAACAATTATATAGACTTATACTGAATTTCCTATAATAAATTTTTGTGATTTTCCACAATGATTTTTACAGAATCGCGAAAAACTCATAAGAAATAAATCATTAAAAAATCATTTTATACCTGCGCTATCAATTTCTTATATGTTTTCGTGATTTCCAAGCATGATTTTGCGAGAACAAAAAAAAATTATAAGAAATTCAGTAAAGGAAAATAATTATATAACATATACGAAATTTTCTATAATACGTTTTCGTGATTTTCTATCATGATTTTTCTCAAATTGCGAAAAAATTATAAGAAATTCATTATAGAAAAATAAGTATATACCCTCGACGGAATTTTCTATAATATGTCCTCGGGATTTCCTACAGTATTTTTATCAGATTATTGAAAGATTTTGTTAGGAATTCATTACAGGAAAATAATAATGGACCTATTCTGAATTTCCTATAATATATTTTCGTAATTCTTATAATGATTCTTCCAGAATCGCGAAAAAATGATAAGTAAATCATTATAGGCCTATACTGAATTTCCTATAATGTATTTTCGTAATGAGGAATTACAGAGATATTGTAAAATATTGCATCGGATTGTATAAAATTGCACAATATTACAGAGAGCGTGTATAGGATACAGATTCAAAAAAATATATTTTTTGTATCACCCTAATGTATATATTTATAAATGTTATGGAAATTAAAAAAATATATACTTTAGTTTGGTAATTTGGTTATGACGCATATAGATAATTTTTTTTTCAGTAGAAATATCAAATGAAATATCGAGTAAAATATTTTCGGCTTTACGTCTCTGAAAGCTTGGTGAAATATTTTTTATGGGCCGGAAGTTAATCGTGATATTCGACAGTACACGGTACGTTTGTTGTTCATCGATAATCGAGTATCGCGCTTAAACGGCCATTGCGACTGTACATACTCGCAAATGCCTATATTTCCGCTTCAGAGCCCATTCTAGCATTAATGCGGAAATCGATATTATTTGCACTCCACAAGCATATATAGTCGTCAATTATTGTCCATTAATTAGTGTTATACATGTATTATTCAGAAAATTCAGAAGCAATTTTTGTAAATATCAATTTCAGAAACAGCGGAATAGGGTCACTTTCATTATAATACTTTAAATTTAAATTAAATTTCTAAGATTTCAGGTAGAAATATATTTTCTATAATATTTTTCCAACGGAGAAGTTGAAGTTTGAATAAAAAAAGGTGACCTTTCAACCTAAAAAGAAGAATTTTTAACAAAAACGTTATCTTTTGACCAAAAAGTTAGATAAACAACCAGATATTTAAACTTTCAAGTAAAAGAAAAAAAGAATTTTCAACCGAGAAACACGACTTCTCTACCATAAAAAATTAATTTTTAATTAAAAAATACGAATTTCTAACAAAGCAGTTGAATTTTCAATAAAAAAGAGGATTTTTTAAAGCAAATATTTGAAGAGCAATAATTTTTTTCAACAATGCCATTTTACGGTATAATAAAAAACTAAAAAGGACATAATTTAATAGTTTCAACAATTGTGATACAAAACTTTTTAGTTTAAATTTAGTGTTTTTTAAATAAGTGATACCCTCGATTTTTTTAACTTACTTCATTGTTCTACAACTAACACGTTGTTGTCAATAAAACTGTATTTTTTAAATTATTTGATTTAATGTTTTTTTATCTACATTGTATGAAATAAACTTTTTTTAAATATTAGTTTTATAAGTTGTGAAAAAATATCTCTAGCTCCACTGGGATCCAAACCTGAAAGACCTGGGTTTGGAACCCAAAAGAACTGAGAGATTTTTTTCACAACTTATAAAAAGAATAAAAATATTGATTTTAAACCATATATACAAGAAGCATTGAAATAAAATTATTTAATACAATTAATCTGGTCAAAACCGTAACATCCTAAAATATAGGTCTTTTTTAAGTTTTTCATCACACCATAAAGTCGAACTTTTTAAAGAAAAAATTTGAAAAGAAAACCAATATTCTGTTCCTTTCACTTTCATCCGTACCTTATGCCGGTTTGGAAAGATAAATACCATTATATATTAGAATACTAAATATTATATTTTTTGTAATTTTTAAAATCATTTTTGGGCTAATAGCATTTATATTTTTTAAATAAAAATACTTATAACTTTGTCAAAAAAGTTTTCCTTGTAAAATCGGTATAATATATGTGGTATCTGATTCCCTTCGATTTAAAATTAATTCAATCAATTTTAATCTTTTTTTGCGGAAAGTTTAAAAATCGGGAATTTAATATAATTCGATGTTTGATAATGTTAGGAATAAATCGAGTAAGTTCCCAACGTTTTTTAAAATGATGTAAAATAAAAAAAGCTTTCTCTGAGATATTTTCAAGATACTTTTTCAACATATTTGAAACCGATATTTGAAAATGTTGAAAATTCTTGTTATTCGTTTAAAAATTCATATTTTTAATAGAAACCACATATATTTTCATTAAAAATGCAACTATTTAGTCTAAAATGAATCACTTAATTTAAGGATCGAACTATTTTATTTAAGACTCGTCTTGCTTGGATTAATTAAACTGTTTTTGATTTCAAATAAAAATTTTTATCAGTTGAAATATCAAATAATACGTTTTTGTTTAGAATTGTTCCTTTTTAGTTGAAAATTTAACTACTGGGATAAAATCTTGACTACTTGGTCCAAAATAAACTTTTTTATGCGAAAATTGATCGTTTTAGTACACAATTTAAATCCTTGATTGAAAATGTAACTACATATTTTGTTGGAAATTCGTATTTTTGCCACGAAGTTAATCTTCTTGGTTCAAAATTAACTTTTTTTAATTCGTCCGTTTGGGATGAATTGAACTGTTTTGATGAAAGTGCGCATTTTGGATAATTCCACCGGTTTTTAAATTAAAATTAAAATTTGTTTCAACTGAAATATTAAAGATAACATTTTTCGTTATGAATTCATCTTTTTGCATTGAAAATTCAACTATTTGTTTAAAAATTGAAGAGATTTATTTTTAAAAAATTACTGGTCCAAGATTCATAATTTTATTTGAAAATTAATCTGTTTGCTTTACAATGTAACTATTTCCTTTACAATTTTTATTTTTTTGTATACAATTAATTTTTGTGTTATAAAATTCGTCGATTCGGTTGATAATTCAACTACTATTAGATGGGAGAACTTTTTTGTTTTAAAATTAATCTTTGTTGGCTGCACATTAAACTGTTTGTTAGGTAATTAAGTTTTTTGTTCAAATTTTGATTAAAATTATCTCAAAATTTCGAATAAAAATTCTAATTGTTTATTTGTGTTTTTTTTCAGGTTATATAAATATAAATTTCCTCAAAGTCTTGAAAAAATTGATAAAGATTTTAGATATGGCAAATCACAGTTTAAAGAAAAAATTTCATCTTTAACCAAGTAGTTGAATTTTTGTACAGAAAATATGAAGCTTCGACAAAAAAATTATCTTTCAGCAGGAATGATGAATCCTGCACCAAAAACAAAAATTGAGATTTGGGCAATTTAGTTCAACTTTCAACTAAGTAGTTGAATTTTCAAACAAATAGAGTAATTTTCAACTAAAAATGAAATAGTTTCTATTTGAATCCGAAAAAATATAAATTCCAAATCAACAAAATAGTTCCATTAAAAAAAATCTTAAACCATAAAAGATGTTAATTAAAAAAAATGACAAACAAAATGTTATATTTTTAACGAAAAAGGATAAGTAAGTTAAAAAAAATGTAGGTAAATTACAATTTGAAGGGAAAATTAACGTTTAATACAAAATAAAAATTTCGAATAACTGTTTATTTTTGGTATTTTCTGGTGTATTGCAGAATTTCTATTTTCGGGATATTTCTGTTTCGGAAATAAGTTTTTTGTATTTTTCCACATTCGGGATATTAAAAAATCGAAAAAATTATGTGATCCCATTACGACTGCAGATCCAAATTTATATGCAAATACATGAATTTTTTTTCAAAAGAATTATTCTTATATTTTTTATTTAAACGTTAAATTATGATCTTTTTCCCTAATCTTGCATGACTATGTAACTAAAACATCTTTTTGATTTTGTTCAAATTTTTCCTTGTCACTTGTGACTGATACGAAAGTATGAGAAGGTCCTGATAATTTATTTTATGGAGAATATAAAAAAATTGCAGGGAGAAATTGACTTGTAGGAAGAAAAATATAAAATCTTGAGTTCGAGTGGATTAGCATTTGCAATCTGAACAAAAAGAGGAAAGAAAAGGGTGCTCAGAACGTTTCTATCTGACTTTTCCGAGGTTGAAAGTAAATTAGTTGTGCGTCGAGGAATGAGATTGAGTTGGAAGAACGAACCACTTGGCAAAGTACCCAGCTTCTTGAAATTACAGTGACAAACGACTCTCCTGCCAGAGCAAAACTTAAAGGTCCTAAGAATTCCACCTTTCTTTGTATTAATTTTTCATGCCTGCTTTATACATTTTTTTGTTAAAATTAGTCTCGCCCAAACAAATATTAAACGTATTTTCTTGGGCCAATTAGCAGGGCAGAATTAAATGCAACATCTTATATTAAATGTAATATTTTTCAAAGTTTGCATTTACCTTAAAGATATTTTTCTAATGATTAAACATTATTTGCAACCCTTTCGGAGATTGGAAACATTTTAAATCTTGAGAAAAGTAAATTTTATTGAATACGTTTAAATATAAAATCTCTTTAATAACTTGGAAAGATTTTGAGCTTACATTTTTTAAACGATTTCTGAGAAATTTTTAAATGGTATAGGTTTAATTTTGATAGAATAGTTTTAAGTTTTGAGGATTTCAAAATATCTGGAAAAAGAATATAGAAGACTTGTGGACAATCCTTTCGATTTTTCAGAATCTTAGAAATTTCCAGGTAAACTTACTCTTGCAGGCCGACAAGAGAATGCAAAAAATATTCTAAATCTGAAAGATTTAAATACAATTTTTTGTAAATTTTCTGAAATAAAAGAATTAATTCCAATCGATATTGTTGATATAATTGTCTGAGATAATGATAAGTTATAGCCATCTTTTTGGTGGAAAATGACATACTCTAGACAAAATAAAATTTAATTTTTCTGAAGGATGTAATTTTCCATCAACAAGATTGTTAGAATTAAACTAAAATTACACGAAAAATTTTAATGATTTTGAAATATTAGAAAGTTTAAAAATGTTGAATAGATAAGAAAAAGGATTTTCTTAAGACTTATGGGGAATGTTTTTATGATTTTTTTTGTTGAAAAATGAACTTTAAGAGAAAATCAAAAGATTTCACAATATTTCAAACGATTTCCTTTAATTTCGAAAAAGAGTAGAAGATTTTAAACTGCAGAAGATATTACAAAATGCAGGTTTTTTGTAAAGATGTCAAACCAAAACTACAGAAGCTTGAAAAGAATTTTTAGAGTTTTTAAGTGAATAAACAAAATTTCTTTAAATCCCTAGGAAAATTTGGAAGATTTTAAGGCCATTCTTTTACATTTCCAATGATTTTT
>JAWWLR010000034.1:84300373-84314946 GCA_035041075.1 Acraspis erinacei | reverse complement strand
AATTCATTTTCAATAAGAAAT
This sequence comes from Acraspis erinacei, assembly GCA_035041075.1. NCBI lineage: Eukaryota > Metazoa > Arthropoda > Insecta > Hymenoptera > Cynipidae > Acraspis > Acraspis erinacei. The sequence continues at coordinate 84,314,925 of JAWWLR010000034.1, read as the reverse complement.
TATTCAGTAACTTTTATTAATTCAACTAAAAAACTTTTTTTGTCACTTATTTGTGTATAACCAATTCTATAAATTTTTCAACATTTACAAGGTTATTGGAAATCTGTTTTGGATATTTGCTTTCAGTTTTCTAGGTATTTTTGATTGAATCAAAGCATTTTTCAACAACCGGTATACTTCAAAAGTCAATTTAAACAAAATTTATTAAATGAACAAAAATTTAAAAATCGGCCATGGCAATTCCATGCCAAACTTTATTAGCTTTCATTTAAAAAAAATCAAACTCGAATAATAATTGTCTTCTGAAAATCAATTTGTCCACGGACGTTTTTTTTGCCCTAGCGTGGTGCGCCCCGCGCTCGTCCTACGCGCGTCCCACGTACACACTGCGCGCCCCTACGCTTGCCTGGACAATGTGGCGCCAAAGGCGGGAATATTTTTAAGAAATTATTTTTTAAACTCTTTTTCTTTCTGTTTCAGCAAAACTGGATTCGAAAGAGACCTGCAGCGGTTCGAGTTCTCAGATGAGGCGTGAAACGAGTGGGACACATCTTCTTTTAATTTTGAATCTCGCTCTTGTTTTCCTATTCGGTACGATGATTCCAATCACACCGATCCTGAAAACAAGAGGTTTCGTCTAGCTCACATCAGAAGTCCAATCGCTGTCTCCTTCGGTAGCTAGGCAAAGGAAGCCCCTCACTCGGTCCGGAACCAATTGATCGTCCCATCGAACTGCAGCAGACATATCAATCGCCTCAATTCTCAATAAAAAGACTTGGAAACTTCACCGCCCGACGACGAAACTACAGTTTTCCCAACAATTGTATACCAAGAAAAACCATCCAGGGTGCCTAACACTTTCACTCACTCTTCCCATCTTCCAAAGATACCTTCCAAAAAACAATTTAAAAAAAAATTGGAACAACCAATTTTTAATCAATAGGTAAAATTACAATCAGCACAAAGGATGTTACTCAGAGCAAGAAATTTTATTCAGAATGAAAAGTTAAAAATTAAAATTCAAAAATGAAAGTTAGAATGAGAAATAAAATGAGATCCAAAGGGCAAAAGAGGGAAGAAGTTATAAAGACTAGGTTCAGCAGATATGGCGAGAAACCACTAAATTGGCTCAAGTGGAATTGAATTTTGCGAGACTCAATTTGAAAGTGCTTCCTGGAGTTTTATTTCATTTGATTTTACTTTTTATCCTTTTTTCGGAATTCAACTCTCGTCTGAAGCACGTAGCATCCTAGAGCCTTAAATCCAATAGCGAGGAAATGCGTTCTCTGAAGTTTTGAAGAAAAGAACTTTATGTAAAGTGAAATTGGATTCTGACTATAAACGAACCGTGGAATTAATTAAATTCGCCCAGGACAAACATATTGCTTCGGTGGGTCCATCTGAGAAACTCTCTCAAGATTTCAAAAATTAATTTCCCCAATCCTCACAAAGACCACTAACAAATCCAAAAGGCTATAACAATTTTCATTCTAGAAAATTGAAAAGTTTCACAAAATTCTAAAAAAAGACGTCGTCTGCGGGGTGCCGTTCCGAAAAAATGGGCTTCTTGAATTCTAGATAGGGGTAAAACCGACGTATCGACGATCGGGTGAGATTCGAACGCTCCTAAATTAATCGAGCACTACAGATATACAAGATCGATCGATGACACCTGATCTTGGCGAAAGCTCTCGACAGGCAGTTGACTTAAAATAGACTTTCTCGCACGACCATATAATGACGGGGAGAAAAAAAAGTACACATAAGTGAACGTTAAAGTAACTGCTAATAATAATTGTAATACTGTAAGTAAGTAGCCCAAGGCGTACGTGTAAGGCAAAGGATTCGATTTCGAACAAATTCCAATATTCCATTGAAAGTCTCAGAAAAATTCGTTGACAAAATCTTAACAGAAATAAAAATTAGGATGAGATCATTTTGTCGAAAAATAAAATTCCTGAATGTTAAACATTTTCAAAAAATGAAATTTTCCGAAATTTCAAATGACAAAAAATTTTTATAAAGGAAATTGAAATATTTCGACAGTGAAAGTTAAAGAAACTAGACAAATTAAGAAAATTTAAAATTACTGAAAATATTACATTAACTTGGTACAAATTATTAAACATGAATTTTTTTTAAAGTTTGAAATATCATTAATTTACTAATTTTTCGAATTTGAATTTTGTTTAATTTACTAATTTCTCGAATTGGAAATTTACGTAATTTCATGGTTAATAATTGAAGAAAATTGAAAATTGAAAGTTCAACAGTTTAATTTTCTTCAATTATTCACAGTTAAATTTACGTCTGCTGAAAATTGAACTGTTGATAATTCAATTGAAAATTCAAATTTAGAAAGTTTGAATTTCTAACAGTTGCATTTGGTTGCATTTTCATTTTCTTCCATTGTCAATGGTTAAAAATTCAAGAAAGAAAAAAACAGAATTTTGCATTCAAAATCAATGTTAAAAATGCTAAATTTACGGTATTCTTCAACAATTGGGATTCTGCTTTCCCTTCAATTATCCGCAGTTGAATTTTCAACTGCTGAAAATTCAATGATAAAATTTCTATGATTTTCTCTTTTCATTAATTTTCAACACGTGAAAATAAAGAAAATTGAATTTTCAAAAGTGAACTTTTCAACTGATGAAAATTAATTGAAATTGCAAATTGAACAAATTTCAATTACCAGTTTTCTTCCATTTTCAACAGTAAAACATTTTTAATTTCTCAAATTTTCAATAGATGAATTTTAAACTGTTCATAATGCGATGTTCAAATTTCTTTAATTTTCCTACATTTTTAAAAGTTGAAAATTAAATTTTCAACATGTGAATCATTAACGATCAAAAATTTAATTTTTAATTTCTTAAATTTAAAACAACACAATTTTCAACACTTAAAGATTAAATTTTCGTTTTCATTCAATTTTCATATGTTAAAAATTGAATTGATAATACAAAATAATGAAAATTAAATTCGTAACTTTTGAACTTTGTTCAATTATCAACAGCTGTTAAAAGTTTAATTATTTAATAGATTCAATTTTCAACCGTTTTTTTTCTTTAATTCTCCGCATTTGAATTTTTAACTGTACAAAATTCAATTTTCTTCCATTTTCAATTTTCTTCCAGTTTTAAGAGATTAAAATTCAATTGTCAATAAAATGTTAAACATGCATTTATAAATTTTCTTTAATTTTTAACATTTACAAATTTATTTTTAAAATACTTCAGTATTCAACTTAATAAAATAAATTGATAATTGAAAATAAAGAAAATTAAAAAAGTTTGAAATTCATTTGAAAATTCAAATTGGATAAAATTGTAAATTTAATTTTCAGTATTGGAATTTTCAATTCAAATTGAAGAAAACAGTATTTGCCGCTTTTCCTTTTTTGTTAAATTTACGAAAGTTGAATTTTCAACAGTCGAGCATTCATTTCTCAATTTTCTTCAATATTTCTTCATTTTTCAACAGTTTAATTTTCAATAGTTAAATTTTGTTTACTTGATTTTTCAACTATTAAAGAATACATTATTAGGTTTGCTTAATTTTCAAAACTTATCAATTTTTTTTTTAATTTTCCACTTTTGAATATTAAAGAAAACTCAAAATTTCTGAAGAGTTAAAATTTAAAAAAAATGAAAATGAAATTCTTAACAGTTAAAATTTCAAAAGATGAAAGTTTAATTTTCAAATTTCCTCAAATTCCAACTGTTAAAAACTCAGTTGATAATTTAAAATAAAAGATAATTGAAAACTTGAATGAAAGAAACTTGAAAACTGAATTTTGAACAGTAGAATTTTCAACTGATAAAAATTCAATTATCAATTTTCTCTAATTTTCAACAGTTGAGAATCAAATTCTAAATTTTGTTCAGTATTTGTTCAATTTTCAACAGTTCAGGTTTCAATAGTTAAATTTACAGCAGTTGATTTTTCAACTGTTAAAAATTCAGTTATTGAATTTACTTAATATTAAAAACTTCAAAAAATGCTTTTTTTTTAATTTTCTACTGTTGAAAATTGAAGAAAATTAAAAATTCATTTTTAACAGTTAAAAATTATTTTAAAATTTGAATACAATTTTTAACAGTTGAATTTTCAGAAGTTGGAACTTTAATTTTCAATTTCCAACTACTGAGAAATCAATCATCAGTTTCTTTAATTATCAACAGTTGAAAATTCAATTACTAAATTCATTCAATTTTTAATTTCCTTCAATTTTCCACAGCTCAATTTTCTTTAATTCGGATCCGGATTTTTCTTCTTCGGTAAAATGATGTCTTCTAAAAGAAATATTCTTGCAATGAATTTTATTTTATTTTTCTGACTATTCAGAAGTTTTAAAAGACGCTTTCCTCAGTTTTCCGGCCATGAAATTTAAATTTAAAAAAAAGGCAGATAAAAAAAGAATTGGCTGATTTGAAAATCTTGAGTATAAGGGACGACAGATTACGTTCGATGGACTTTAGTTAATCAAGGCAGAAGCCGTTGCCCGTTTATCGAAATCGAATTACGCAGGAGGTCGCGCAGACTCCGACGACAAAGTCGCCAAGTCTTGGAATCGAAGGGTTGATTTTCTTCCGTATTTGTGGAAGCGTGTAATAAGATATATGTATGTATATATCGAAGAATGATTATCGCGTTGTACCAAGCTATATGAAATAGATTACGATACAAAAAAAAAGAAAGAGCAGATGATTAATTAAACTATAACAAGAGCCTATAGTAAGCTTTATACTATTTATATATAAAATCGATTATTACTAGGTACAGGTAGATTAAAAAAAAAGAAGATAAGTGTAAGTACATTTTATCTACAAGGAGACACAACAGGACTATGAAATGTTTCAAAATGGTAGAATAAGTAGCTGCCTTGCATTTTTTTAATTGTCTCATTCCTCAGCACTAACAGACTCTCTAGAAAATTAATTTTTTTTAACTTTCATATTTTTTTCAAAAAATATACAGTATGATAAAAAAAATAGAAAACGAAATGGAATAATGTGAAAAAGTAGTGATTTAGAACCCTAAAAAAGCCTAATTATAGCGGTATATGTAGAAAAATGTGCTTTAAATATTATAGTTTTCTTCATTTTTCCAATTTTTAAATTTTAAATTTTCTATAGTTGGATTTCCAACTGTTAGAAACTCAATTATTCAATTTATTCCATTTTCAATAGTTCAATTTTTAGCATTATAATTTTTAACAATTCAATTTTAAACAGTTGAAAACTCAATTTTCTTCCATCTATAATTTTCTTCAATTACCAATTTTCTTCAATTGTTGAACATTTAAATCAAGAAAAATTTCATTTTCAACAGTTGAATTATCTTCTATCATCAACAGTTAAATTCTTAAAATTATCAAAATCCAATTATCAATTTTCGTCCCTTCTTAAGAGTTGAAAACTGAAGAACTGAAGAAAAATTATTTTTAACATCTGAATTTTTTGCAATTATCTACACTTGAATTTTAAACTGTTGAAAACTCAATTAACAATTATCTTTAATTTTCGCTAATCATCACTTTCAACAGTTGTAAATTAACTTGTCAAATTTCTTAAATTTCCAAAATTTGAATAATCAACTGTTCAAAATTTTGTACAAAAAATGTAAAAAAAATTCAATTTAAAATTTTTTAATTGAAGAAAATTGAGTTTTCAACAGTAGAGTTTTCTTCAATAATCAACAGTAGAAATTACAGCTGAGAAAAATTCAATGATCGATTTTTTCAATTTTCTTCTATTTTCAACAGTTAAAAATTCATATTTTCACTTTCTTTAATCTACAACAGTTGAATCTTCAACTGATGAAAATTAAAATCGAAGAAAATTCAAGAAAATTTGAAATTAAATTTTTAATAGTTGAACAATCTTCAACTTTCAAGGATTGGAAATTCAATTTTCTTTAATATTTAGCACTGGAACTTGAAACTGTTGAAAATTCAACTTTGTAAACTCTTTTTTCAATTTTCTCCAATTTGAATTTTCATTTCATTTTCACCAGTTAAATATTCAATTCTAAAGTTTCTTCCATTTGAATTCTGAATTCAATTTTCAACAGTTGAAAATTCAATTTTTTAATTTTCTTTAATTTGAAGTATCAATTGAGTTTTTAACTGTTGATAATTTAAGTTTTGAAAATTAAAGAAAACTAAATTTTCATCTATTGAAAAAGGAAGGAAATTGAAAATTAAAGAGAAATGATTCTTAAATTTTCAACAATTAAACTTATTTAACTGCGGATAATTAAAGAAAATTCAACTATTAAAAACTCAATTTTCGATTTTCCTCAATTTTAATTTCCAGCGGCTGAAGATTGAAGAGGATTGATCATTGTATTTTTAACACTTGAAGATTCAACCCTTTGTAATTGAAGATAATTCAACTGTTAAAAATTCAATTTTCCACAATTCGAGTTTTCAAACAGTTCAAGATTTAACTGTTGAAAATTACATATACAAAATTAAATTTGGTATTTTCAACTGTTAAAGATTGAAGAAAATGGATAATTGAAGAAAATTTATAATTAAATTTGTAACAGTTGATATAAGTTCAATTGTCTTCTATTTGTATTTTCAATTTGAATTTTTTCAGGTTGCATTTTGAATTGAATTTTCTACTGTTGATGATTTAAATTTTTTCCATAATTTTGTTTTTTTCGTAAAAAGCAAATGTAGGGAGAAATTTAGTCCTAGAGATAATGGTATCACGTTTTATATATAATGTTGAAAGTAATCCGCTAAAAATCACTACTGACCAATCGTTAAACCTCATCTAACAGACGCAGAATTCCGAATCTCGGCGGGGAATCCCTGCGATAAAACCGAATGTTTTTTATAGCCAGTGGTCACGAAAGTCGCGTGGAATTTTACCCTTTGTGCGAAGTGAACACAGAAGGTAAATAAATTTTCACTACGAAGGCCGGCACATCGATGAAAAACGACAAAAACAGTCGGTCCTGGGTCTTTTCAATTGAAAAAAATTAAAAATAAATGAAAAAAATGTTAAAAACCCATCTGCAAGGAGGTTATCAGGTTTGAGATTTTTTTAATCTCATAAATTCCCTACTGAGAGTTTATTGGATGACTATAAATTTGCCAAAACATTATTTGCCCATGGCAATTCGTTTACTAGAAAAACAATTTTTTTCAAAAATTTTATTTTATGGATTGAAATAGTTATTTATTAATCTTCGGCTGCTGAAAGTTGAAATTAAAAGAAATTAAAAATTGAATTTTCAGCAGTCAAGTTCCTTTAATTTATATCAACAGTTAAATATTCAACCACAAAAATCCAATGATAAATTTTTTCAAGTCTCAACTTCTCAATCTCCAACTGATGAAAATTGAATTATTATCATTTTTTCAATTTTTAACTGTTCAAAAATAACTTTTCAATTTTCTTCGATTTTCAAAAGTTTCATTTTCAACTTTTGAAAATCCAATACAAAGATAGTTTAAAATTGAAATTTCAACAGTTAAATTTTCTTCAATTACTACCAGTTTAATTTCCCACTGTTGCAAATTCAATCATTAATTTTTTTCAACTTTCAACAATATATATTATATATTGGAATATTCCAACTGAAGAAATTAAAATTAGAGAAAATTGTTCTTTCAACAGTAGAATGTTCAACTTTTAACAATTTAATGCTCAATTTTCTTCAATTGTCAACATTTGAAAATTCAAATTTTAATTATTTTCAATTGTTAAAATCAAATGTTAAAATTCAATTATCAATTGTCTTCAGTTTTGATTTTCCTAACTTTTTTAACAGTTGCAAATTCAATTGTTAATTTCATACAATTTTCAACCCTTGAATCAATTACTGTTGAAAATTTATAAATCTTAATTAGGAAAATTGATACTTGACTTTTAAACTAATGAAAATTTAATTGCAAATTCAAATTGAAGAAACTAGGAAATTGAATTTTCAACAGTGGAATTTTCAACTGATGAAAAATGATTGAAAACTCAAATTGAAAAAAAAATGAAAATTGAATTTTCAACTGATGAAAATGATTGAAAATTCAAATTGAAGGAAAAATGAAAATTGAATTTTCTGCAATCATCAGGAGTTAAATGTTCAACTGTTAAAAATTGAATGATAAATTCTATTCAAGTTTCAATTTTCGAAAGTTGAAAATGCAATTGTCAATTTTCTTTATTTTTTTTTAATTTTCAGAAGTTAAATTTTCAACTGCTGAAAATTCAGTTATTCAATTTATTCATTTTCAAATTGTTGAAATTTCAATTATTAATTTTCTATCTTCATCAGTTAGCAACAGATTAAAATTCCATTTATTTTTTATTTTCTTTCATTTTCAACAGTTCAATTTTCCTTTTTTTCATTTTCAACCAATGAAATTGCAACAACACTGATCATCTCCTTGCAAAGCAAAATTCTCATCTTCAACACTATTCATGACTAAAAAGGAAGAGAAAAAAAATGAAGTACCATAAAAAAGAGTGTCAGTGCTGAGGAAGTAAAAGCTCTTCACACGCCTAGGAATAAACTTAAGAAAGCAACTGCGCGAGAGAAAGCTCTAGGCCTAAATTCACTTCCGGTAGTGCATACATACGAAAGAGAACCGACCGAGGAAGCATGGATGTGACGAGTGAATTTCGACGGAAAATAAAATAAATTTTAGTGTTTTAAAAACTAAGATTGACATTGGGAGCAAAGATCAGGCCGCGCGTTTGGAGTAGAAACTATACGCTAAATTATATCATGTATAATAAATTACAATAAAGAAAACGAGATAGAACAAGATACAAAACTACTTATACAAGACATCTAGGTTTTAAAAAAATATGGCAAGTGAAATGGAACCAAAAATGAAAAAAAGTTCACTCCGAGGCGACGCGACGGAAAAAAAAGAAAAGAAAAGAAAAAATCAACGCCTCCATTCCATACCGCTCCACGCTTCGTTTTGGCGGAGTACCGCTCCATGCCTCGTTTTGGCGGTTTACCGCTCCACGCCTCGTTTTGACGGTGTACCGCTCCACGCCTCGCTGAGGCAGTGTGCAGCAACCAAACGCGTCGGGGACCTGTACACTACCTGAAAGCGAGATAGAGCGGTATGGAATGGAGTCGTCACAATAAAAAAGAAAGAAAGTAGTAAAGTGAAAAGAAACAAAAAGAACAAGAACAAAAGAATTGCGTGTATCGACGGTTAGTGTTGTAAGTAAGAAAAAAAACGTTTTATCGACTAACGAACGAATAAGTATAAACTCGTCATAAATTGTTCTTGCTGCCTTAAATAAACACAACTATCATATAAATATTATAAAAAAGAAGTCTATCGGTAGTGCGCAATCTGCCCATCGTCCATTTTTCTTTTTCCCCCGACCTTACCGCTACAGCTTACCTAATTAATAAATAACTAGAGAGAAAAGAAAGGACGCTCTTTTCTTTCAATAATCGTAAAAGAATCCCTCTGCAACAGATCGTCTTCCTCTCATTTTTGCTTCCTAATGGCCAATTTTTATTCGATTCTTGAATATAAAAAAAGATGGCCGCATTTTATGTTGCTCGCAAATCACGATTGTCGATCGTCCAGAAAATCTCGCCCTGAGAATAAAACAATATATTTCAACAATAAAATTTGAAAGAACTTTACAAAAAAAAAGTAGTCTGAATTATAGAAAAATAGATTGATTCATTTGACGTAATATAATTAATTACCTAAAGGTTTTAAAACTGAGGCTTCCGACATTGTATGGAATTCTAATTTTAATGCTTCTCAAATTAAAATAATACAAATTATATCATTTTTAAATTTACAGACACTATCGATAAACTTAAAAGTCTTTAGATTGTAGGATATTACAAAAATAAAAATAAATGGAAATTTGAAAGTGCGCTGTAAATCGCGCAACTTGAACATTAAAATAATCCCACTTTGAACATTTCAAAAATACCAACAGAAAAATAAAATAATGCTAAACAGTTGCAAATGCAATGATCAGTTCACAGTGTCTAACAGTAAAAAATTTAGTTTTCAATTTTCTTCCATTTCCATAAAGCTGAATCTTCAACTGTTGAAATTTCAATGATCAATTTTCAATTTTTTTTATTTTTAAATTTTCTTCATTTTCAATAATGGCACGAATTATAAAACCAAAAATTGATTGGATCCATTCTTAAATATTGAGGAAAATTAGAAACTGAAGAGAATTGTCAATTAAAAAAATTGTAATTTTTACTTGTTGAAAATTGAAGAAACTCAAAAATGGAATTTTCAAATGTTGAAAATTGATGAAAATCGAATTATAAACTGTTAAAAAATGAAGCAAATTGAGCATTAATAATTGAATTTTCAACAATCGAAAATTAAGTTTTCAGCAATTGACTGTTTAACTTTTGAAAATTGGAGAAAATTAAATTTTTAACTTTTGAAAATTTTATTTTCTTTAATTTGCAATTACCTTCAAATTTAATTTTCGTCAATTTTCAATAATGGCACAAATTATAGAAGAAAAATAAATTGATTACATTTTTTTAGATTGCAGAGAATTAAAAATAGAACATAATTGATGATTAAAAAAAAATTGAATTTTTAACTGCTTACAATTGAAGAAAATCAAAAAATAAATATTTAATTGTTGAAAATTTAATGATCAATGCTCAGTTTTCCTCCATTTTTAACAGTTCCATCTGTTGAGAATTCAGTGATCAATTTTCCTCAATTGTCAACAATGAAATTAATTATAAAACCAAAGTGGATTTAATCTATTGTTGATAATTAAAGGGAATTAAAAATGGAAGATAATTGGAAATTAAAGAAAATTTTATTTTCACCAGCTGAAAACTGAAGAAAATCCAAAATTAAATTTTCAAATGTTGAAAATGGATGAAAATCGAATTATGAACTATTGAAAATTGAAGCAAATTGAGAATTAATAATTGAATTTTCAACAGTCGAAAATTAAGTTTTCAACAATTGAATGTTTAACTATTTAAAACTGGAGAAAATAAAAAATGAATGCATTGCAAAATTTAATATTCAACAGTTGATAATTCAATTTCCTTCAATTTTAAAGATTTATTAATAGAGTTTCAATTTTCTTTAATTTTAAACAGTTGAAAATTTATTTTTCAAGATTCTTGAATTTTCAAAAGTTTTAAATAAAATTTTCTTTGTTTTCAATAGTAGCTCGAATAATAAAACAAAAATATATTGATTTATTTGATATACAAAAATTAATTATCTAAAGATTTCGAAATTTAGGCTTTCGTATTGAAAAAATTGAAAGTCTTGAATTTGAAGGATATGGAAAAAATACGAAGAAATTTTTGCAATATTGAAAAAGCATTGCCAATTGCGTAATTTGAAAATTAAAATAAATCAACTTTAAAAATTTTAAAAAATACCGACAGAAACATTATACACTATTCTGAAAATTGAACTGAAAATATTCGAATTTCAAATCCATCAAAATTGACATTCAATTCTGAAGTCTTGAAACTAAAAAAGATACAAAGCATGAATACTTCCAAACCCAAAAAGAAAAATTAAAAATTTGATTTACTTGTGAAATATAATAAAGAACATTTTTAAAATTGAATACCATCTAATTTGTACGCTTCGTAATTGGAAAAGGTTAAAATTGCCAGAATCAAATAAATAAATTTTGAGTGCTTTGAAAATGGAAGACATTATATAAAAAAAAATTAAATTTCAAGAAAGCAATAAGCATTCAAATTTGAAATCGAAGAAACTGGGATAATTTAAAAAAAAGATTGAATAAATTGTTGTTCTCGGGGTGAAGAATTTAAACGATCGACCAGACTATATTTCATTGATATAATAAAACTGCGTAAAACGACTAAGAAAGAAAAACCTAACTGAATCATCGCAACGATGTAAATCGACGACGTTAATAATTTTCTGTATGACTTTTAAGGCGCTGAATGGCGACGATTTGAATATAACGATATAATGCATTCATTGTAAATCTCTAAAGTTTATAAAGACGTACGACGCCACGAAGGTTTGTACGCCATTATTATGAAAAATATACATATTATATATAAATATATACATATATATAAAAATGTTACGTAAGCATACTTTCTCAGACATATCTTTAACATGGTGTAAATTGATACCTAGCGTTAAACGATATACTGTAATATTATGATTAAATTAAATATTATGATTATTATTATCATAGTTCTATCGATATTATTATTATCGTCATGACAAAAGCCGTCATTGAAATTAATTCAGGTTGCGGATTAGAGTCACTGTGAAGCTAGCTGACGAGCGCAGCTCGGATCTCATATGTGGAGATGCCCCGTTAGACCTTCGGTCCGACAGAGAGGGGTTCGCGAATCAACGTGCGTGGCCAGCATGCGCGCGCACGATTGCCGCTGGTTTAAATGGAGATCTCCGATTGTGAGATCCGAGCTGCGTTCGTTAGCGAACTTCACAGGGGAGCTAATCGGCTCCTTGAAAATGATTATCATTATTAAGTGGTAAGAAACTGTTTGTTCATTGTTCATTAATATTAAAATTTGTCATTGAAAAGAAAAAAAACGTTACCACACTCATTGCGCATCGATTATGATGATTTAAACGCGGTTATGTATAAAGCATATAAAATACACGTATAAATATGTAGAGTGTATAGAAAGTGTTTGTACATACTTTGTCACGCTGTTATAGTTCGTAAGTTAAAAGCGAGGAGATCAAGAAGGGTGCATCACTTTAATTAGGTCGATTCAGAAAGAAAAAGGTTTCGGCGAGGTGCAAAAAAAATTCCAATGGATCGAAATTAGGGTGGTCCAAAGAAATTTGTTTTTAATCTCACCCTGAAGCGCTAAAAATGGAATGAATTGTTTAATTTCGCAAATAATCGTAAGTGATTGATGGACGTAATGTAAAAAAATTGCATTTAGTAAATAAATACACTATCAAATTTGCCGTCAAATTTTTTAGATGTAGAAAATTGCAATTAAAATTTTCCGCAGTTAAATTTTCAACTATTGAAAATTCAATGATCAATTTTCTTTCATTTTTAATTTTCTTGCACTTTCAATCGTAGAAAATTCGAGCTTCTTCAATTTCCAATATTTAAAATAATTCTTTTTAAATTAGAGTTAAACATGGCACGAATTGTAAAACAAAGATAGATTGATTCCATTATTAAAAATGAAAAAAAATGAATAATTTAAGATCACTAAAATGAATAAAAAGTAAATATTCAACAATTGAATATTATTTAATTTTCCCCAGTAGAATTTAAAACTGTTAAATTCAATTTAAAGTTCAAATTGAAGAAAATTAAATTTTCAACAGTTACATTTTTAACTGATGAAAATGCAATGGTCAATTTTCAATGATTCAATTTGCAGCAGTTGAAAATTCAACCCTTGAGAATTGAAGAAAAATGATTTTTCAACTGTTAAAAATAGAATTAAATTAAAGATTGAATTTTAAATAGTTGAGTTTACAACAGTTAAAAATTGAACAATATTGACAAATCAACCGTTGAAAGGTCACTTTTTTAATTTTTAACAGTTGAATCTTTAACTTTTGTGGAATTATTTATCAACTTTTTTAATTTTCTGCCATTCTCAACAGTTGAAAAATGAAGATTTTTCAATATTCAACAGTTAATCTTTCTAAAATTTTTAACAGAAGAATTTTTAACTGTTTGGAAATTTAATGATCAATTCTCTTCAATTTTCAACATTTGAAAATTCAATTGTTTAACTTTCAGCAATGGCACGAATTATAAATTAAAAATGAATTGATTCCATTATATAAAATTGAAGATAATTTTGAATTAAAGAAAATTGACTTTTTAACCGTTAAAAATGATAGAAATTGCATATTGAATTTTTCTTTATTTTCAAACTGTTGAAAATTAAATGATAATTTTCTTCTATTTACGATTTTTGATAATTACATTTTCTTGAATTTTCAACAATGGTACAAATTATGAAAAAAATTAATTTATTACATTGTTGAAAATTGAAGATAATTGAAAATTGAAGAAAATTGAATTTTTAACAGTTGAAAATAGAAGGCAATTGCAAAATGAAATTTTCTTCATTTTCAAACCGTTGCAAATTTAACGATCAATTTTCAGTTTTCTTTAAATTTCAACAGCATAATTTAAAACTATTGAAAATTCAATTGACATTTTCAACTGAAAAAAATTCCACAAGGGGTCATTTACAAAATACGATAAACTTTGTAAAGAGGGGATCGGGATTCGAAGTTCCTGAAAAATGTATGAAGTAATTTGTACATGGCCTCCTATCAATTTTAGAGCGCTAAAAACTTAATTTTCTTCAAATTTAATCAATATTATTTGTAAAATCAATTTTTTGGATAATTTGCCCTTAAAAATTCCATCTAACTTTCATAAACTTCAGAAAAAAATACTTAAAAATTGTCTTATATTTCAAGGGGTGTCTTTTATGGAATTTGAGAATGCATTTTTTTGCAAAATAACATTTTAAGCTTTAGTTTTGTTTACAGAATATTTTGCATTACCTCTATAAAGCATTTCTGATTC
>JAWWLR010000034.1:84281903-84300048 GCA_035041075.1 Acraspis erinacei | reverse complement strand
AGTTTTGAGGTACAGGTCTGAATACTGCCCTAACTTTTGGAAATTAAACGTTTCACTGCATTTTTAACACTTTGTGGTTGCGAGCAACCTCTAATTTTTTTTTAAATCTCAAAAAATCAGAAAACTTTTTTCAATCAATAGCCTAAAATGAGGGGATGAAATCTTAAAAAATCAAAACTTATTTTATTTGGACAACCCTAATCAACATCTCACACGAGAGTTGCACAAGAGGAAACAGATCTTTTCGACCTTACTTTAATTCTTACTACTGTTAAAAATCCGAAAAATAAAATCACATTTTAAAAACAAACCGAAATCATCCCATCATATGTAGAAACGGACATACATGCAAAATATAGAAAATCTACCAGAAGAAAAACTTCTAGACGAATGATAATTTTGCATTTACAAGTTATTCTAATTTTTTCCTTTTTAATAAAATTTTCAAAAATACAAAATTATCATTTCTCAAATATAAATCGGCTTCCGAAATTTTGTTTTTTAAATATTTTCATCGTGAATCATGTGAATTTGCAAATTCCATTCTCTTCACAACAAAGAGGGCCTAAAATCTTTTAACTGTATCGATAATAGATTTCACTGCCCTGAATTTTCTAAAAACTGGAGAAATAAGGATATTTTTTACGAAAATATGGAAATAAATTCTTAAAAATAAATACATTTTTTTAAATTAGCTTATAAATGAACAATAAAAAATATAAATAAACTTCAATTGAAAAGTAACAAAATTACCCAAGAAGATTAATTTTCTGTCAAAAAAGACGAATTTTTAAACAAAGACTTGATAATTTACAACCACATAGTTGGATTTGACGAAAAAGATAAATGTTTAACCAAAACTGGAATAGTTGAATTTTCAGTTACAAAATTCAATTTTCAACCAAAAAAAAAAGTTAAAAGTTAAATCTGTAACATAAAAACATTTTTCAGTCACATTTTTCATCTAAGAATGGAATATTTAAATTTTCAGTAAAAAATTAATTTTGAACTATGAAAACAAAAAATTTATATTAAAAATATTTTTTCAAACTAATCTGATAAATCTTTATGCAAAAAATGCATTTTGAACATAATAATTCAGCTTCCAATCACGTATTTGAGTTTTCAATAAAAAAAAAGATGAATTCTTAATGAAAAATGTACTAGTTGATATTTTAATCGATAAATCTTTTTATTGTAAATTAAATAGAGCATAGTTCAAACAAAAAAAGATTTTTCAGTAAATTTGAGGGGAAAAAATAATTTAATTTTCAAAAAAATAATTGAATGTTCAATTTAAAAGGGTAAATTTTTAATTAAAATATATTATTTTTTAAACCAAAAATAAGAATTTTCAACAAAAAATTTGAAAAAATAATTTAGTTTTCAAACAAATAATTGAATGTTCAATTTAAAAGGGTAAAATTTAACCAAAATATATTATTTTTTAAACTAAAAATAAGAATTTTCAGCAAAAAGTTGAAAAAATAATTTAATTTTCAAACAAATAATTCAATGCTCAATTTTAAAGGGTAAATTTTTAACCAAAATATATTATTTTTTCAACCAAAAATAAGAATTTTCAACAAAAAATTTGAATTTTGAATAAAAAAGTATGCATTTTTAAAAAAATTGTTCAATTTTCAAACAAAAAATGACATTTTCAGGAAATAATAAAAATTTTAAGGAATGAACATGTAAAAGGGGGGAAATACGGTAAGTAGACAATAAAAAAGCTTGCGATAAATAAATAAGAATCTCGATCATTCATAGAATAATAATTTTAATAAACATTGAAGTTCATTTTTAATTCCTTCACAATGAGATTAAAAACTGAAAAATTTGCTTAGAAAATAAAGTTAATTTTTCATTGCTTAAAACCTACGAAAAATAATTATTTTAACAATATTTTTGTAATTTAAATTCTTCTTATGATCGCTTCTTATGAATTTATTAAAAATTCTCGTTTTTTAATCGATCGTGAATTTTTTGCGGGAAGGACATTCCTAACAACTGTACTGTTGCCAATTTTGAAAATAAGTCAATAATCTTCAAATATAGTTAATTGTTTAGAAAATTGTTGAATTATTTTAACTATTTCAGCTATAGATAAATTTACGTACAAAATTGGAAACAGTGGAGCTGCGTAGACAATTTCCTCGAAAAAATCCAAAAATTAATTAAAATCAAGCATTTTTCAAAAATTGGTAAAAATCGTGAATAAGGAAAAATCCAAATGCAAAAAGCATTTGCAAAAATAATTTTTATTGTAAACCTTAAAATTTTTCATTAAAAATAATGATTTTTTTAATTGAAATGACTTCATCAGTAATGTTATTTTCATTCTAAACCATTAAGTATGTATGTGATTACATTTTTGCACTAACATGGACGTGAGATTTCTCAAATAGCTGTATATATTTATATATAATTAAGTAAGTAAATAATGTTGTATTATCTAACTTATTATTTATTATATAACTTATTATCTATTTTATTATCTACCTTAAGTATGAGAAGAGACTTCGGAATACGTAAGAAATAATTACATATTATCAAATTTTATAATTAATAATCTTTTGAACTAGTAGAGAGGGGACTCACATGATGGAAGCATGGTGCGGTCTGCTAGACCGCACTTCCATGCGTACATCCTAATTTCTCACTTTTTGCTCAAATGAGGGATAAATTAGGACGTAACATTTTTCTGGGACAGCCGCGTTTCGTACTCTAGGTTACCCGCACCAAGTTCAATATTTTTTTCTGTAACATCTTTCGTTTTAAATACTTTGAAAAAAAAATGTAAACAGAAATAAAAAATGGTGTTGATACTGTGGCCGTGCGGTCTCACGGACCGCGTCTAAGCTTTCAACTGATATTACTCGAAAGAATAACTAAAACTAAATCTACCAGTAACGGTATGTGAGACCGCACGTCCATACTTAACCTAAAAGCTAAATTGACAGATAAACTTTTTTCAGGGAACTGATATTTAACACGACAACGATCTTAAAAAAACGTGTGATTGAATTCTAAAATTTATATATTAAATTAATAATATCTTATATAATAATTAATTTAAGAAATCCATATTATCATTGGTGATGTTAATCACCAATCAGACGACGATACTAATCACATTACGTGAAAATAGAAACTCACAGTATCGATCTAAAATACCCCTCCAATTCAGAATTTTTCGTTTTTCTAAAATTTTACTATTGAATTTTATCTGTGAAAAAATACCCCTCTCCTTCGCTCTGCTGGGAATCGAACCACAGGTCTACGGATTACCGGTCGGGTGCTCTTACCACTAAGCTACTGGAGAGATCGAAATAAGAAACTTTTTTTCACAGATATGCGAAACGGCAAGGTTTTCTGCGATCAGTCACAAGATTGAAGAAATCTGTATTATCTTTGGGGATAGTAATGACCTATCACATGAAAATACTCATCAGATTACATAATAATTCATAGATCAAATTCAAAATCGAAATTTTATAAAAACGAAAATTTCTGAATTTGAAGGGGTGTGGATTTTTATTTTCACGAAATAACGTAATTAATGAAAATAAACTATCTCAACCGGCAATCGATAGATATGTGGTTCGATTCCCAGCGGAACGAAGAAGAGGGATATTCTGGATATTTTGTTCTGAATTTAAGTTCGTCCCTGAATTTATGCTCAGAAAAATTGAAGGTGTTTTAAGATCTGCGTTGGAAGAGGAAAAAAATAATCCCTGGTAACGGGCTCATGGTCGGATTAATGGTCCATGAATATGCACGCACGCGTTCCGATCAGAAGGACGCAGTTGCGAACCACGCAAACTACTAAAAAATATATAGGCAGGATATGCGTTGGAATTCATTTATAAAATCAAGCACGATCCTCGGAACTTTCTACGTGACATTTTCAAAAGTTTCAAAATTTCTGAAAATAGTTGCAAGACTTTTTATTATTTAAAAAATTAATACTTTTCAAATATTTTAATTTATTTTAATAATAAAAATAGTTGCAAAGTAGAAAATTATGTTTTAATTTATTTTAGTTTAATAAGACTTTCTTAAGAGTGAAATGAAAATCCGCTATTTATTATTTTTGTTACAAAAATATATTTAATTTTTAGAGGTCGATCAAAACTACGTCACACTATTTTGGACTTCAGAGGAATAATAAGGGGATTCAATTTTTGTAATAGAATTAATGTAATTACCATTTTTAACCAAAAGGTCAAATTTTTAAACAACAAATATTTTCAAATAAATACATGGATTGTTAATCTAAAAAGACAAATTTTAAACCAAACAGTTGAATTTTGAACCCGCAAAAATTTTTCAGTAAAGAGATACAAATTTAATAATATTGCTTAATTTTCAAAGCAAAAATATGAATTTTCAGCCAAATAGGCTCATTTTCAACCAATCAATTAAATTTTCTAACAAATTGTTGAATTACCAAGTCAAAAGACCAGTTTTTTACAAAACACTTGCATTTTTAACAAAAAATTAGAATCTTCAACCAATAATGGAGTAGTGACAATTTTAGTTAAACAATTAATTTAAGAAAATGAATCTTCAACCAGACGGGTCATCTTTTACCTAATTAAAGATACATTTTTCATTAATAATTGAATAGATAATTTTTCACTTAATAAAAAAAAGTTTCAACTAATAAAGAACAAATTTTCAACAAAATAGTCAAATCTTCGACCAATAAAATGAATTTTTATCAAAGTAATTCGTCTTTTAATCAACAAAATGAGATGAATTCTGAACCAGAATTATAATCGTAAGCTTTTCAAATAATTAAAATTAAATAAGACGATTGTTTCAAGAAATAGTTGACTCATCAACCGAAACAAATTAATTTTTAACAAAACAGTTGAATTTTCAACTAAGAAGACTAATTTTCTACTAAAAATATGAACTTTCCAAATAATAAGTGAATTGACAAATTTAAAAAATCAATTTTCAATTAAAAATATGAACTTTCAACCAAAAATGAAAGTTAAATATTTAGTTTAAAAAATTCATTTTTAACACAGAAAACGAATTTTGATTTAAAAACGAATTCTAAAACAAAACGATGGATTTTCAACAAGAGAGATTAATTTTCAAACAAACTTTTCTAACATATTTAACCTTATCAGATGAAAATTCTAGCAAGAGATGAATTTTCAAACGAAAAAGGCCATTTTCCAACAGAAGAGATAAATTTTCAACCACGAAAGATGTTTCAGTCGGAAAAGAAAAGAAAATTAATCAAATTGTTTAATTTTTAAGCCAAAAACTTATTTTGTACAAAACAGCTACATTTCCTTTAAAAAAGATCATTTTCAACCAAATAACTTAATTTTCAATTTAAAAATGTACACTTTCAACAAAAGTATTATAATTTTTAGGCCAAAGACGGATTTTCTACAAACCATTTCAATTTTCAACCGATATGAATACATTTTTAAACAAAGTGTTGAATTTTTTACAAAAAGCGATCAATTTTCGACCAATAATGGAATAGTTAAATTCTGAGTTAAAAAAATAAATGAAAACTCTTATTTTGAAGCAAGTAGTTGAGTTATCAAAAGGAAGATTAATTTTCTATCAAAAAATATGAATTTACAAACATATATTTCAATTTTCATCCAATAATTATACTTTTTTATTAACAAGAGTATAGTTAAATATTCAGTTAAAAAGCTAATTTTTAGCCAATGAATCAAAAAAATATTTATTTAATAAAATGAATTTTTATCAAAACGGTTCCGTTTACAATCAAACAGTTGATTTTAAGTTAGAAAATGAACTTAAAAAAATGAATTTTTAACGGGAAAAGTTTCTTCAAAACAGTGGGAAAAAAGGAATGATAAAAAGGGGTATCCTGAAATTAAAATAATTGCAAAATAAAATAAACATAAAGTTTATAACAATATAAATATAAATATAAAAATCATAAAAATATAAAATATATAAATATACAAAAATAAATATAAATACAAATGAAATAAATTGTAAAATAAAGACACTAACCTTCGTTTTTTTCAAGCAGGACGACTGAGAAATTGCGACAAATAAATTTCCCGAAATTTATAATATTACTGAATTTGAAAATTCCCAAATAATAAAATCACCGACAAAAAATTGCCGTATAATAAAAAAGCCAAACTATAAAAATCTCCAATTATAAAATTCCCGAATTTATAGAATTAAAAAAATTGTTTAAAAATATATGATTAATTTATTAAAAACATAAAATTTCAAATATTTTTATAAACATTTTTGTATCTCTAAATATATTTCCAATTTTTTTTTATTAAAAATTCGATTTTTTAAAATACTGTAAACATTTTTGGGACGACTGAAAAATCTCGAAAAATAACATTTCCGACAGAAAATTGCCGAATTATACAATAACAGTCCCGAATTTAAATAGTTAAACCTTTCTTGTAAATTTTATTTTTTTTTAATACAATAATCAGATATTTTTATAACAAATGTGTAATTGGTTCAATTCAGAAATTTTCTAGTTTAGTTATTTTATAATTCGGCAATTTTCTGCCGGGAATTTTCCAATTCGGAAATTTTAAAGCGCCAGGAATTTTATTTTTCAAAAATTTTCAGTCATCCCACACTGATTAATTTATTTTCGGTGAATAACAAATATTTATTTTAACGAACATTCTAATATCTTAAATTCGGAAATTTTCTACCGGTAATTTTAATATTCAAGAATTTTCCAATTCCGTAATTTAGTATTTGGAAATCTTTCAATTTCGAAATTTAAAAGTGGCATTTCAAAAAATTGTTTTTCGCATTAATATTTTCCTTTTGTAATCTCATATTCTGCGTCAACCCCTCGAGCCCTACTTAAAAAATCGTCAAGAAAACTGTTATCGCCCCCCCCCCAGCCCCATAAGCGTGCCGTAGATTTTTCACGGCCCCTTATCAGATATTGGAAGCCTTGTAGAAAAAAGGGAATGACGTCGTCTGGAAAATTTCCAGCGGGCAATTCTTTCTATTGATTTTTATTCCATATCCTGGAGCTATCCGAGTGACCGAGTGGATATTAGTAACGGCAGCCCCTTCCAACTTCATCGGACCTTCCCAGATTCGATCTCATCTCTCTATCTTTTTTCCCTCTCACAGCCTTCCCTCACTTTCTTTCTTCCTCGAAAGAAAGTAATATACTTCGAGACTTCCACGCCAAGAATGCCAACGTCTCTTTCGCTTTTTGCAATTATCCTTCTACTATTCTGATCACGATTATTATCTTTCCCGTAAAGTGCACGTTTTCGGCTGTCATTTCCAGATTCGTCTACTTTAATTCCCTTTCTCTCTTTCCTTCTCTCCTCACTCTTCAATCTTGAATCTGATACAAAAATTCTATTTCCACTTGCAACATACTTATTTTATTATAAATTATTATTACTTATAGCTTTCCCCTTATCAGAAACAAAATTTCTTTCGGTTTACTGACTCAGAAACTAGTTCGAAACTAACTTCGAACCCAAAATTATATCAAACTATGGGAAATAGGGAGATAGAAATATTCGTAACCTTAGACGCAATAAAAAACGATGAACTTCAAAAAAAAATTATAAGACAAACCAGATTTAGTTTCAATTAAAAAGAAAACGAATTTCAAAAAAAAAGAATTAAATTTTCAAACAAAGAGATGAATCTTCCATCCATATAGAACGATTTCTCAACAAAAAATATATTAGATAACACTTCAACCCAAAAAGAATTTAATTTTAATTTAAAAACTCTTATTTCCGCAAAAAAAATAAATTTTTAACAAAAGAGTTTAATTATTGACAAAATAATTGCACTTTTAACCAAAACAAATATCAAATTTCTACCAAAAGGTTTTTTTAACCAAAAAGAAAAATTTTCAACCAGCGAAGATTTTCTCAGTAAAGAGAACAAAAAATCCACAAAATTGTTTAATTTTTAAAGCAAAAATATGAATTTTCAACTTAAAGGTTGATTTGTAACCAAATTTTTTAATTTCCAAGTCAAAAGACCAATTTTCTACAAAACGATTGATTTTTCAAGCGGAAAATATGAATTTTCTACCAAAAACTAGAATCCTTAGCCAAATTTAGTAAAATTTTTATTAAAAAAATTAATTACAAATAAATAAAATTTTAATCTTTAAATCTACTAAAATGAGTTTTTACCCTGGCAGTTAAACATTCATTATTAATGGAATAGATACATTTTCAGTTTAAAAAATTAGTTTTCAACCAATAAAGAAAAAATTTTCTACAAAATAGTTAAATCTTCAGCCAATAAAATTAATTTTTAAAAAATTAGTTCCACTTTTTATCGAACAGTTGAAATTTTTAACCAAAACTAAAGAAGTTGAATTCTTAGTTAAAAAATTATTTTTCAACAAAAAAAGGAATCGAATTTTCGTCCAAATGAGCTTAATTCTGAACCAGAATTATACTAGTAGACTTTTCAATTAACCAAACCAGATTAATTTTTAACCAATATAAATTTTCAATCAGAAATATCCATTTTCACCCAAAAATGAAATTTAAATTCTTAGTACAAAAAATTCATTTTCAACACAAAAAAAATTGCAATGAAACAGTTCCATCCTCAAACATAAGGGATTAATTTTCAATAACAATTGTCAACATTTTCAACCAAAACAGATGAAAATTCTAGGAAGATTTGAATTTTCAAACCAAAAATATGAATTTTCAATAAAGGAGATAAATTTTCACCAAAGAAAAATTTTACATCCAAGAAAAAAAGTTTAAATGAATTGTTTAATATGCAAGCCGAAGACTTATTTTGCACCAAAGTATTTTTAACCAGAGATGAATTTTCAAACAAAAAAAAACGAATTTTCAAAAAAATAGTTGAATCCTCAAAAAACAGATTAATTTTCACCTTTAAAAAAAATTTCAACCAGGCAAAATTTTTCTCCAAAAGAAATAATTTTGAACAAAAAAGTTGAATTTTCAAGTAAAAAACTTGATTTTTTTAGAGAATCGTTGACTTTAAAGCCCGAAAGATAAGTTTCTAAACAAAAAGAACGAATTTACAATGAAAAATATAATATTTTATGTCTCAAACAAAAAAATGTCCTACCAAAAGGAGATGAACTTTCAACAGAAACATAAATTTAGATGTCAGTTAAATTTTTAAACAAAACACTTAAAATTTCAACAACAAAATTCCTTTTCAACCAATAAAGAAGACTTTTCTACCGAAAAATTAATTTTTAATAAAAAAACATAAATTCCCTTCAAGAAATATAATATTTGTTATTTAAAAAAAAATATTTTAATTTCTAATCGTAAACAGTTGAATTCAACCAAAAATTACAGATTTTCAAAAAGAGTTGAATTCTCAACCAAAAATGATTAGGTTTTAGGAAAAGAGTTGTATTTTTAACCAAAAAGGATGAAATTTCTACCAAAGGAGACCAATTTTCAAGCACAAAATGAAAGTTTAATCTTTAGTACAAAAAATTAATTTTCAACACACAAAAAAAAAGAATTTTCAACCAAAACGATGAATTTTCAAAAAAATATATTTAAAAAAATTTAATTTTCATCGAAACAGTTCCATCCTCAAACGTTAGAGATTAATTTTCAATAAAAATTTTCAACATTTTTAACCGAAACAGATGAAAATTCTAGGCAGATTTGAATTTTCAAGACAAAAATATAAATTTTCAATAAAGGAGATAAATGTTCAACCAAGAAAGATTTTACACCCAAGAAAAAAATTTTAACTGAATTGTTTAATATCCAAGCCAAAGATTTATTTTGCACCAAAGTATTTTCAACCAAAGAGATGAATTTTCAACCAAAAAAAAAACGAATTTTCAAAAAAATAGTTGAATCCTCAAAAAACAGATTAATTTTCAACTAAAACAAAAATTTTCAACCAAAAGAAATAATTTTAAACAAAAAAGTTGAATTTTCGAGTAAAAAACTTGATTGTTTTAGAGAATCGTTGACTTTAAAGCCCGGAAAGACAAGTTTTCAAACAAATAGGACGAATTTTCAACAAACAAAAACAACAAACTTAAAATTTCAACAACAAAATTCCTTTTCAATCAAGAAAGATGACATTTCTACCAAAAAGATTAATTTTCAATAAAAAAAACATGAATTCTCATCAAGAAATATAATATTTGTTATTTAAAAAAATATATTTTTTAATTTCTAATCGTAAACAGTTGAATTCAACCAAAAATGACGAATTTTCAAAGAGAGTTGAATCATCAACCAAAAATGATTAGGTTTTAGGAAAATAGTTGTATTTTTAACCAAAAAGAATGACATTTCTACCAAAAGAGACCAACTTTCAACAAAAATAACAAATTTTTAACAAAATAATTTAATTATCAAACATTGAAATGAGTTTCTCAACAGAAAAGGTAATTTTGAACTAAGAAGGATGAATTTTTCAACAAATAGTTTAAAATTTCAAACAAACAAGGATGAATTTTGAAAAAATTGATCAATCTTGAATCTGATAAAAGAATTTCATTTTCACGTTGTTGCCAAAGCCTGTCCAAAGAAAATTTGTAATTCTTAAAGAAAAATATAATAGTCGATATTTTCAACGAGAAAAATTTTTATTTTAATTTAAAAAAGAGTTGAATTCATCCAAAAAGACCAATCTTCAACAAGAAAACTTGAATCCTCTACCAAAACAGATTAATTTTCAAACACTTTTAGACAGATTTTTCAATTTTCTTTCAACAACATTTATTTTTGAATAACTTTCAAACTTTTAAATATTCTAAATATCTTTTAAAAATAAAAAAAAAACAGTTTTCAAGCCAAAAAACATTTTCTACCAAAAGAAATTAATAAATTTTCAACATAAATGTTGAGTTTTTAAACTAAAAGAAGAATTTTCAATAAATAGTTGAATTTTTCACCAAAAAGTTGGATTCACGAGCAAAATGACGAAATTTTTAGAAGAAAAATGAATATTCAACAAAACAGTTCAATTTCCAACTAACAAAACATGACTTTTATAACAAAATATTTTAATAGCATTTTTAACAAACTAATTAAATTTACTAACAAAAAACACGAATTTACAACAAAATACATCAATTTTAAACAACATTTTTTAATTTTTAATTAAAAACGATCCATTTTAAATTAGTAATGGAATGGTCAAATTTTCAACTAAAGAAGATACATTTTTTACCAGTAATGGAATAGTTAAATTTTTAGTTTCAAAAAATTAATTTTCAACCAAAAGAGGTGAATTTTAAATCAGAAATATCATTACAAGACTTTTCAATTTAAAAAAATGCGAATTATTTAAATAGGGGAATTTTTTCATTTTACACTATTTTACAAAATATTAGAAAAAATTTAAGTATTTTTAACAGATGTTTAGGACTTTTAGAACTGCGGAATAAATCTAGAAATATTTAATACGTTTTCGGAAATGTTTCTAAAGTTTTAAATATTTTTTAATTATTTAAAGGGCCTTAAATCCCTAAGAATATTTGTCACTGACTCGAATTTTTCTTAAAACATTGACAAATTATTCAAAATGTAAAAAAATTGCCTCATAATCTTCTAACTTTTCTTAGAAATGTTACGAAAATTTTTTGAATCTCTGATATTATTTTTTATTTTTTAATCTTACAAATTAAAACATTTTGTCTTAAAATCTTCTTCACTCTTTTTCGAAATTTTCGAAAATCGTTTGATATGTTTAAGTCCTTTTTTAATTTTCTCTTAAAGTTCATTTTTCAAAATAAAAAACCTGTAAAATTAAAAAAAAATGCCTTAAAATTTTTCAGATTCTTCTTAAACATCTTTTCAATTCTTTTAAAATATTTTGAAATATTTTTGAATAGTCTCTTAAAATTAATTTTTCGAAATAAAACATTATTTTAATGTTTCCCAGGAACCTAAACAAATTTTTTCCCTTTTCGTGAGAACTGAAACCTTACAAAATTAAAAAAAAATGTATACTAGTTTCAATTATTTTGCAATCGTTTTCCAAAATTTTAGATTCAATTTTCTTTTAGAATTAATTACAAACCAATCATTTTAAAATTTCCTGTGCGTCTTATAAGAACTTTTTTTCATTCTCTAAAGTAGACAATCTATCAAATTTGGTTCATCTAGAAAAAATTTTAAATTAGAAAATTTGTCTCAAAATCCTCCATATTGTTTTTCCACACATTTTTAAATCTTCAAAACTTAACATTATTCTTTTAAAATAGAGCCCGAAACATTTTAAATTTCCCCTGAAATATTATACAAAATTAAATCCCATTAAATCTTTCATATTCATTAAAAACCTTCTGATTTTTTTTCAATTATTTCAAAATAAGTGGTTGCCCATAATTTAATTTTTTTAATCTCTTCAAAAAGTAAGAAAGTTGACAAATTATAGTGTTATGAACAGAATTATTTCCCATTCATAAACAAGAATTTACAATTAAAATTTTCTCTTCTATCAATAATGTTTAGAAACAATGAGAAATAAATTTTATGATAAAGTAAAATTATTCATTTAGAAATTTTGATATACAAAGTTGATGGTGCAGAAAATTCATAAATTAAAAATGTTACGTAATTGACCCTTTTTTAATGTTAAATAATATGGGAACGCTCTCTAATCACGATAAATTTACATGCAACGAATGTATTGTGACGGTTTCGACCAATCAGAAATCGACCACAAATTGGCAGAAATGGAAACAAGATCGTCAAATAACAATTAACGTTCGCGGTACACCGCGAGGCGAAATGTAAACACAGAATGAGCCATAATTATGAAACATTAATCGCAGTTATATATTGAAAATCCAGTTTCAAAATTATTGGGCAATTCTAAAATTTAAAAAAAAAATCCATTTCCAGCCATCGGACTCACATTAGGAATTAAAAATATAAATAGTCTCAAAAATTTAAATAAACAGTTTTAAACATTTTAAAAAATAGTGTGAAAGTATTATAAAATTGTTTAATTAATTAAATTTTTTAAATAAAAATTGTATTTTGTTGTTGAAATTATAAATCAATTTTGTTCAATAATTAAGATATTTAAACTACGGAAAATTATATAAGACATTGATTGATAAATTATTTATAAGAATATAGATAAATTATTGTAATGCAAGTTTTAGCAATAAAATTTAATTTTTAAATTTCATTATTTTCGGTTGAAAAATCTAAAATTAAATTTTTCGTAAAAGAATTCATATTTTTTATTCAAAAACATTATTACTTGGTTCATAATTAAATTATTTTTGGGAAAATTAAACAATTTTGATAAAAATTCGCCTCTCTGGCTTGGAAATTCAACAATCTGATTGAAATTTTGTTTCTTTAAAGAATAACAATTTTTGTTTTGATAAAAAATTTAAGTATTTTATTGTGCATTCATCTTTTTGGTTTAAAACTGTATCTCTTTCTGTTAATTCTGTTAATTAATTTCAAATAAAAATGAAATTTGTTGTTGAAGATTAAACTGTTTTTGTAGAAAATTAGTTTTTTTTTAGTTGGAAATTAATTAAAATTGATTAAAGTTTTGTTAATCATTCATCTTTTTTGTTTGAAAACTAAATTGTTTTGAAGTAAATTCGTTTTTTAATTGAAAATTAATCCTCCTAGATCGAAATTTAACTATTCAATATTTTGTTAAAAAATTCTCTTTTTTACTTTTAAAATTCGACTATTTAGTTACAAATTTTTAGAAAAAAAAAACTATAAATTTATAATTATTCAAATAAAATATAGATTAACGTGATATCCATAGTTCAAACTAATCTATTTTCAAATTTATGTAATTTGCTGATAATTCGTTTTTTTAAATAGAAAATTCCGCTATTTGATTAAAAATGCATTTGGTTGAAAATTAATCTTTTCCGGTAGAAAATTAATTTTCTTGGTCGAAAATTCAACTATTTGGTAGAAAATATATTTATTTTGTGGACAATTTATCTTTTTTGGTATAAAATAAATATTTTCGTTGAAAAATCTTAAACTTTAAAATTCAACTTCTTGGTTGAGAGTTACGTTCTTTTTTTATTTAATTTTTCGAACTCAAAATTCAACTATTTTGTCAAAAATTTAACTGATTGGTTGAATATTAACTTTTGTCTTCAAAATTAATAGCCTAGATATAAAAATTCTATGGTTTTGTAAAAAAAATTCGTCTTTTTGACATAAAAATACAAAAATTTGGTAGAAAATTCAACTATTTGATTAAATAATTAAAATATGGTGTAGAAAATTAATTTTTTATTTATTGAACATTAATTCTCCTAATTTAAAATTCAACTACTCAATTTATGGTAAAAAAAATATATGTCTTGTTGGAGTCTCTCAAATATTTTCCATTTTTTAAAACAAATATTGTACTGTAATATATTCTTAACTATGTTAGCATTTTCAACTAAACTGATGTATATATAACTGGGAGAATATTTAACTGGAATACTTGAATTTTCAAAGAAAAAATTGCATTTTAACCCAAAAATATTATGCTCAACCAAGACGATTAATTTCGGCGAAAAAAGACGAATTTTGTAATGAAATAAATGAATTTTTAACTACAATGATGAATAATAAACTGGAATACTTGAATTTTCAAACAAAAAGATAAATTTTCAAACAAGAAGATTAATTTTCCAAGAAAAAGATTAATTTTCTACCAAAAAATACGATTTTTAAATCAAATACACGAATTTTCAACTAAAAAAAAAACAATTTTGTAACCGAATAGTTAAGTTTTAAAACCAAAAAGATCAATTTTTAACTTGCATGATAAATATTTAAGTGAAATAATTCAATATTTAACTAAAAATCTTATTTTAAAATTATAATCTTAATTTTCTACAAAAAAGCCTATTCTTCAACAAAATACATGAATTTTCAAGTAAAAAAGAACAAATTTTAAAAATAAATGATTATTTTTCAACTAAAATGATGAATCTTCAAGTGGAATATTTGAATTTTAAAGCAAAGACTAAATTTATACTAAAAATACGATTTCTCAACAAAATAATACATGATTTTTCAACTAAAAGACCAATTTTTAACCAATAGTTTCATTTTCAACCAAAAATGGAATAGTTAAATTTTCAGATAAAAAATTGATTAAATTAGCAACAGAAAGGAAGAATTTTCAATTAAAATTATGAATCTTCAAGCCAAAAGATTAGTTTTTAATACAAAAGTTTTACTTTCAACCAAGCAAATTAATTATCAACCAAAAAGGATAAATTCTTAACGAACAATGTAATAATTGATAATTCAATTAAAACAGATTTTAATTTTTAATAAAAAAAAAACAGTTAAATTAAAAAAAACGATTTTTCGACATAAGAATTTAATCCTCAACAAAAACATATGGATAAAATTCATTCATTTTAACCAAAAAATATCAGTTTTCAACCCAAAATTGAATAGTTCAGTTTCCAGTTAAAACAACTATTTTTCAATTAAAAGACAAACGAAATTCCAAAGGAATAGTTACACTTTCAACTAAAAGAAAGAATTTTCAATTTAAATTTTGAATCTTCAAGCAAAAAAAAACATTTTTAATAAAAGAGTTTTAATTTTAAACAAGTAACTTTTTAACAAGTTACAGTTTTAAACAAGTAACCAGAACAGATCAATTATGAACAAAATCTAATAACTGATAATTCAATCAAAAAAGATTTTAATTCGACATAAAAAACCGTTGAATTCAACCGAAAAAAATAATTTTTAACATAATAGTCTAATCCTCAATCATATCTCATGAATTTTCAACTAAAAATTTAAATTGCTGTTATTATTTAAATTTTTAATTTAAATTTAAATTTAATTTAAATTAATTTAAATTTAAATTTTAAATTTAAATTAATTTAAAATTTAAATTAATTTAAATTTAAATTGCTGTATTATTAAATTGCTGTTATGAAATAAATTTTCAACTAAAAATTACGAAATTTGGAAAAAATACATGAATGTTTAACTGGATTAATTAAGTTCTCAGATAAGAAAATTAATTTTTAACAAACAAGTTTTATTTTCGTCAACCAAAGATATACATTTTTAACTAACATGATTCCTCAACCAAAAAAAAATAATTTTTCGCGAAAGGCTTTAACTTTCAACCAATTAATTAAATTTTCATTTAAAAAAATGAAGTTTGAATAAAAATGTAGTCGTTGATATTTCAACCAAAAAAGATTAAAATTTTTAATAAAAAGACAGTTGAATTCAACAAAAAATATGAATTCTCAACAAAAAATGTAACAATAGATATTGCAATCAAAAAAGATTTTAATTCTAAATTTAAAAAAAAAAACAGATAAATTGAAAAAAACGATTCTTCAACATAAGAATTAACTCCTCAAAAAATACATGAATTATTAACAAAAAAATGACTAGTTAAAAAAATAAATTTTCAACTATAAGGTCAACGAAATTCGATTTTTTACCAAAAGAGATAAATTTGGAAACGAAAAAGCTAAATTTGTAACCAAGAAGGAAAAGAAATTTCCTACAATTTTTTTGAATTTTCAACCCAAAAAGAAGAATTTTCTTCAAAACAGTTGAATTTTCAGGCCAGGAGGTTAAAATTTTCGAAAAAAGATACTTTTTAATCAAAATTGTTCAATTTTTAACAAAATATATGAATTTTCAACCACATGGTTGATTTTTCATACCGAAAATATTGATTTTCAAGCAAATATTTGAAATTTCTACCAAAATAGTTGAATTTTCAAATATAAAGTTTCCACTAAGAGTGGAAGAGTTAAATTTTACGATAAAAGAAATTAATTTTCAGTTAAAATAATGAATGGTTAACAAACAAACAAATTTTTATCAAAAGAGTTTAACTTTCAATCAAGTAATTAAATTTTAATTTAAAAAAGACCAATTCTAAATGAAAAATGTAGTTATTTTTATCCAAAATTATTATTTTTTTACTAAAATTATGAATCTTCAACTGGAATAAATGAGTTTTCCATCAAAAAGATGAATATAGAACAACAACAAAACAAATATTCAACTAAAATTATGGAATACTCAACTGGTATATTTAATTTTTCATTTAAAAAATTAATTTTCATCCAAGGAAAAAATTTTTTAATTTTTTATTAAAAGTAATGAGATTTTTATTTGAAAAAAATATCAATTTAAAAAAAAGTTAAGCACGCTCTCCCAAAAAATCTTCTGACTTGAAAAAAAAAGTCCACGTTTTTCAGATATAAAAAAAATAAAGCTCTCATACCAAATTTAATTGTAGCGCGACTACTCAGCCAAGTTTTTTCTCTCCACGAGAAGAAAATTTCTTTCCTTCAACAAAAAATTGGTGGATTTGCTGGCAAAAAATTTTCCATCTGAAAAAAATGAATAAATTAGCCAATCATATGATACATGAGGATATATCGCAATCGCTTTTTTTTTAAACATATCGCTACTCTCGCTATCAAATTTCTAAAATCGCAAATTACGAAAATTTTGCTTTATTTTCAAAAAATACAGAATCAAAGAAAAAAATCCATGAGTCAATTTTTGTAATCCTAGAAAAGTTTATACTGCATAAATGAACTCATGAAGAAATGCGAGTAAGATTAAGTATTCCGTGAAAAAATAATCTATTTGCTAACATTAATTCTCGATCCTAAAAGATATAAATAATTCTAACTACATGAAAAGTAAAAGTCAATTATAGTTTCAGACTCAAATCTCTGTGAAAAGTTTGAAATATAAAAATGATTTAATCCTAATATAAATCCGAAAATTCAATTCGTTAATTGGCAACCCGTCATCGGAAGTTGCTCAAAAAAAATAACAATAATTAACAAAAATTATTAATAAGTGATATTAAATTATCGACATCGAAGTGGCCCTTTTGGCGAAAGAGATCCAGCAACTTAAAGTGACTGACTAGTCGATTTATCACAAAACGAGTTCATGTTTTAAACGCTCCAGCCTGAGCTGCCTTAATAATAAAAGTTTTAACTGTCGCCTCGTCCAGCTTCGAAAAATGTGGTGTTTGTATCACCTCCGTCATGTGATTCAAAGCGAATTTGAAGCAGAAATCTTCTAGTTCCTGAAAAGAATCGAACTCTTCTTTAAATTAATTTTTAACTTACATTGTCAGAGTGTCTAGTCAAATTCTGGAAAAAGAA
>JAWWLR010000034.1:84265466-84278025 GCA_035041075.1 Acraspis erinacei | reverse complement strand
TGGTCGAGGGGAACGCCATTCTGGAATCCATGTCTTTTTTAGTTTCAATTCATGTATTTTTCAGTAGAAAATTAATCTTTGTTGTTAAGTATTCACGAGGTTGCTTGAAAATTCCAATTTTTTGTGAAAAATTAATCTAATTTGTAGGAAATTTAACAATTTGGTGAAAAAGCCATTTTTTGCTTGAAAATCCAATTGCTCTGTTGAAAAGTCGTCTTTTGGGATTGGAAATTGAGATATCTGGTCGAATAATTTATTTATTTGTTTTAAAATTTAACTATATTGTTGAAAATCGTATTTTTTATTGAAAATTAATTTTTTCCAGTGAAAATTTAAGTATTCCAGTTGAAGATTCTTCATTTTAGTTGAACATTCAATTCTTGATGATAAATTTGGCTATTTTGTTGAAAATTCTATTTTATTTTTTTGGTTTTAGTTGAAAATTCTTATTTTGGTTGAAAAATTATTTTTTAAATGTAGATTTAAGAATTGAATTTTTTGCGAAAAATTAATCTACTTTGTAGGAAATTTAACAATTTGGTAAAAAAGCCATTTTTTGTTTGATCCAATCGATCTGTTGAAAATTCGTCTTTTGGGTTTGAAAATTTAACTATATTGTTGAAAATCGTTTTTTCTTTATTGAAAATTAATTTTTTCCAGTGAAAATTTAAGTATTCCAGTTGAAGATTCTTCATTTTAGTTGAAAATTCATTTCTTGATCATAAATTTGGCTATTTTGGTGAAAATTCTATTTTATTTTTTGTTTTTAGTTGAAAATTATTATTTTTTGTTGAAAAATTATTTTTTAAATGTAGATTTAAGAATTGAAATTTTTTGTGAAAAATTAATCTACTTTGTAGGAAATTTAACAATTTGGTAAAAAGCCATTTTTTGTTTGAAAATCCAATCGATCTGTTGAAAATTCGTCTTTTGGGATTGAAAATTTAACTATCTGGTCGAATAATTTATTTATTTTTTTGAAAATTTAACTATATCGTTGAAAATCGTTTTTTTTTTATTGAAAATTAATTTTTTTTAGTGAAAATTTAAGTATTCCAGTCGAAATTCTTCATTTTAGTTGAAAATTCATTTTTTGATCATAAATTTGGCTATTTTGGTGAAAATTCTATTTTATTTTTTGTTTTTAGTTGAAAATTCTTATTTTTGGTTGAAAAATAATTCTTTAAATGTAGATTTAACTATTCGAATCCAAAGTTTCTTATTTTAGTTCAAAATTCTTCTCCTTTATTAAAAGCCGAACTACTTTGCTAAATATTCGATATTTTTGTAAAAAAATTGCTTACAATAAAAATGTAAGAGCTTCATTTTGGTCAAAAATTTATATTTTTTGTTTAAAATTTCAACTTTTTAAAATACATTCTTTCTAAATTCGTCTTTTTGGTAAAAAATTAATCCTTCGGTCAAATATTTATATTTATGGTTAAAAATTGCATTATTTGTTTAAAAAATCATCTACTTTGTAGAAAACTAATCTTCCAGGTTACAATTGTATATTATTTTTTGAAAATTCAATTATTTGGTTAAAATATAAATTACTTTGTAGAAAATGGTTTTATTCAAATTTCGCCATTTCGGGTTAAAAATTAAAATAGTTTCTTAGAAAAACCAATTATTTAGTTGACAATTAAGATTTTTTTCGAATAAAAACAAAACAATTTTGTTGATAAGTGTCCTTTTTGTTTGAAAAGTTGAAAGCTTTTGTTTTGTTCATCACTTTCTCTGAAAATTTAACTATTTTATTTAAAAAATCACTTTTTTTGGTTGAATATTAACTTTTAAACTAAAAATTTAACTATTTCATTTCCAGTATTTTTCCAGATATATAAAAATTTCTTCGGGTAAAATATTTTCATAGTAGGGGTCATTCAAGTATTTGAGATTTTTTTAAACAATTTACTATTAATTACATTTCTTCCACAGCTTTAAAATATCTAAATTATGTTTGCAGTTTGAAAAAACAAATCTTCAGCCAAAAAAATGCCAAGAAAAAAAGTTAAATTGTCCACCAAACGAGATTAATTTTTAACTAAAATTAGAAAACTTCAAAAATAACAAAATAAGAAAGGAACAAATTTTTCAATAAAATAGTTCAACTTTCACTTAAACAAAAAATTTGATAAAAATTTTGTTTCTTCCTTGACTAACCATTTTTTTTAAATCGAAAAATTAACTCTTTTCTTGATTATTCATCTTTTTTCTTCAAAAATTAAACTCTTTTGTAGTAAAATCTTTTTTTTTATTGAAAATTAATTTACTTAAGTTCAAACTATTTAGTTGAAAATTTATATAATTTGTTGAAAATTCATTTTTTTAGTAGGAAGTTCAAATATTACATTTTTCGTTGAAAAATCAACTTTTTAAGTTAAAAAATTACTTCTTTGTTAAAACTTAATTTGTTTTGATACAGATTCATTATTTTAGCTGAAAATATGTTCTTTTTTTTAAATTAATCTTTCTAACTGAAAATTGAAATATTTGGTACAAAATTAAACGGTTTTGTAGAAAATTCATTTTTTTATTGCAAATTAATTCTCTTGAATGAAAATCTTACTACTCGATTTGTTGTTAAATATTGATACTTTTAGGTTTAAA
Organism: Acraspis erinacei; assembly: GCA_035041075.1. Taxonomy (NCBI): domain Eukaryota; kingdom Metazoa; phylum Arthropoda; class Insecta; order Hymenoptera; family Cynipidae; genus Acraspis; species Acraspis erinacei. The sequence goes on along the minus strand of JAWWLR010000034.1, from coordinate 84,275,412 downwards.
AATTCAAATATTAAAAAAAAGATTATTAAATTTGTTGAATCTTTTTTCCTGTTTGATAGAAAATTAATCTTCTTGGTTAAAGATTGAACTGTTTGTTTAAAAATGTATGTATTTTGTTAAAAATTCAACTGCTGAGTTGAAAATTTTCCAATAAAAATATTGCATTTTTAACCAGATATACAAACGTTTAAAAAAATAGATGAATTTTCAACTGAAAAATATTAATTTTCAACCAAATAGATGAATTTTGAATGAAAGAACATCAGTTTTTAACCAAGAATAAAATAGTTAACTTTAAAGTTTAAAAAAATCAATTTTCCACATAAAAAAGTATCAAATTTTCAACCTAATTAATGAATTATCAACTAAAACTATGAATCTTCAACTGAAGTAGATAAATTTTAACACATGAATAAAATACATGAATTTTTAATAAAAAAAAAAGATCAGCTTTCAACCCAAAATTGAATAATTAAATTTCTAATTAAAACAATTATTTTCCAATCAAAGGGCTAACGAAATTCCGACAGAATAGTTAAACTTTCAACTAAAAGAAAAAGTTTTGAATCAAATTTTTGAATCTTCAAGCAAAAAAAATAATTTTTAATAAAAGAGTTTTGATTTTTAACAAGCAAGAGAACTATCAAGCAAAAAGGATGAATTATGAATAAAAATTTATTAATTGATAATGCTATCAAAAAAGTTTTTAATTTGACATAAAAAATAATTGAATCCAACAAAAAAAAATAATTTTTAATATAATAATCCAATCCTCAACCAAAACTCATGAATTTTTAATTAAAAAAGATAAATTTTCATTGAAAAGTTGAATAGTCATTGATATTTCAACAAAAAAAAGATTTAAATTTGTAATAAAAACAATTGAATTCAACCAACAAATATGAATTCTCAATAAAGAATGTAGCAATTGATATTGCAATCAAAAAAGATTTTAATTAAAATTTTTTTACACAGTTCGATTGTTCGATTGTTCAACATAAGAATTTATTTCTCATTACACTCATATATATATACTCTCATTATACTTCTCATACACATGAATAACAGACATGAATTTTTAACCAAAAAATTTCCAGTAAAATAATTAATTTTCAACTAAAAGGCAAACGAAATTTCGAGAAAATAGTTAAATTTTCAACTAAAAGAAAGAATTTTCAAATAAAATGATGAATCTTCAAGGAAAAACATTAATTTTTAATAAAAGAGTTTTACTTTTAACCAATTAAGTGAATTATCAACAAACAATATAATATTTGATAATTCTATCAAAAAAGATTTTAATTTTAAATAAAAAAACAGTTAAATTCAACAAAAAAAAAAGAAATTTTCAACATAATCATATAATTCTCAAACAAAACTTATAAATTTTCAAATAAAAAAGATAAATTATCAATCGAAAGTTCAAAATATAATGCAATTTTCAGATGAATGAATGAAATTTTCAGATGAAAAAAAAGTTAAAATTTAAGTTAAAAAATGAATTTCCAACAAACGAACAAAACAAATCTTCAACAAACAGTTAAAATTCCAAATGCAATAATTAAATTTATGTTCAAAAATTAATTTTCAACTGAAATATACGAAATTTCGAAAAAAAACATGAAATTTTAACTAAAAAAGATAAATTTTTTAAGATTTAAATGGAGTAATTAAGTTGTCAGATAAGCAAATTAATTTTTAACAAAACAGTTTAATTTTCGTCAACCAAAGAGATCAATTTTTAACTAACATGATTCCTGAACCAAAAAAATTAATGTTTAACGAAAGGCTTTAATTTTCAACCAATTAATTGAATTTTCATTCCAAAAAAAGATTTAAATTTTAAATAAAAAAACACTTGATGTCAACCAAAAAATATGAATTTTTAATAAACAAGGTAATAAATTTTATTGCAATAAAACAAAATTTAATTTTAAACTTAAAAAAATGATGAATTAAAAAAAACGGTTCTTTAACATAAGAATTTAATCCTAAACCGAAACACATAAATAAAATACACGAATTTTTAAACAAAAAATATCATTTTTAAACTAAAAATTGAATGGTTAAATTTCCAGTTAAAAAAATTAATTTGCAGTTAAAAAGCAAACAAAATTCAGAAAAAATAGTTAAATTTTCAACTAAAAGAAAAAAATTTCAATTAGACATGGATATTTCAACAACAAAATATTAAAATTTTAAATCAAAATCAGTTCAAACAAAAAACCGAATTTTCAACCAAGAAAGATTTTTCAATGGAGAAAAAAATTCCAGACTAAATGTTGAATTTTCAAGCAAAAAGATACATTTTCAACCAAGAAGATTAATTATCTATAAAAAAGAAATTTCAAAAGAATACATAGATTTTCAACGAAATAGTTGAATTTTCAAACTAAAAATGCTCATTTTTCAACCAAAAACAAACGAATTTTCTACTAAATAGTTGAATCCGCTAATATGAAGTTACTTTTACAAATAAAAGAAACACTGTTATTTAATTCATTTACACAATAAAAAAAAAACTTAAGCACTCCCTCGAATAAATTCATATAAAAAATTCCCTGACAATTCTAGAGAGTAGACACCCTGATTATTTTTAAATATATTTTCAGCATTAAAATAGGATACCTTCGCATTATATTCGATCGCTGTTCTGTACAGAAATGCCACATTTAGGCAAGTAATTCCCTGCTTAATCATCTGTACGCAGCGGCGTTTTAATTGTGTCTCGAAATAGGCATTTGCCAAATCAAGGAGCTCTAAAAAAAATATAACCTGTTAAAATATACGATTTACATAAAATAGTAATAGAAAAATATGTCAAATCTTTTGAAAAGAAAAATTCACCTAAAGCGTTTTCAGCAGGTAGTTCCACTTCGTCGGTGTATAAATATTTTAAGAACGATCGGTAGACGTCATAGGAAAATTGATCATGTTCCAGAACACTGAAAAGAAAACAGGTTTTTCCAGGGTTTTCAGGTCAAGAAATCAAGTTTTTCCAGGTTTCCTTTTTTTACATCAAATAATCAAAAAATCGTTTGTTATACATGTAAAATTGGAAGTATTAAATTTTATTATTGGACAATAATTTATAAAGATAGTAGAATCCTAAATAAACTAATACCTACTTTTTTGCGAACATATTTCGTCTTTGTGAAATCGTTGGGAATATATTTAAGTCTTTGTAAAGTCTTTGAAATCCTTGAAATTTTGGAAATCTTGGTTAAATTTTTGTAATCTTTTGAAATTTTGGTAAATTTAATGAATTATTTAAAATCATTGTAAAATCTTGTTTGTGAAAACTTATGTGTTCGTTTAAAATAATTGAAATCCTGTCAAGTTTATTGAAATCTTTTGAAATCACTGTCAATTTGTTAAAATCTTATAAATTATTTAAAATCTTTGTGAAATCTTGAAATTTCTGCAAAATCTTTTGACATTTTTATAAAACCTTGGAAGTTCTGGAATCCTTTTAAATCTTTGAAAACTTCGTGAAGTATTTTGAAATATTTTGATATTTTTCTTTAATCTTAGTTTCTGAAACTTTTGCGTTCATTTAAAATCAATGATATCTTTACAAATTTGTTAAAATCTTTGTGAATTTGTTGAAAACTTCTGAAGCATTATAAATCTTTATAAACTCTTGAAATTTCTGTGTAATCTTTAGAAATCTTTTTAAATTTTGGTAAAATCTTTCAAATCCTGAAATTCCTTCAAATTTTTGAAATATTCGTGAAATTATTTGAAATATTTCTCAAATTTGTTAAAATCTTTGTGAATTTGTTGAAATCTTCTAAAGAATTTAAAATCTTTGTAAACTCTTTAAATTTCTGTGTAACCTTTGAAATTTTTAAAAAATTTTGTACAATCTTTCAAATCCTGAAATTCTTTTATATCTTTGAAATATTCGTGAAATTATTTGAAATATTTCTGTAATTTTTGTTGTTGAAACTTTGTTGTTAGTTTAAAATCTTTGAAACTTTTTAAATATTCTCAAATTTATTGAAATCTTTTAAAGTACTAAAAATCTTTAAATTTCTGTGTAATCTTTAGAAATCTTTGAAATATTCGTTAAACTTTTTGAAGTATTTGAAATATTTCTGTAATTTTTGTTTGTGCAACTTTGGTGTTCCCTTAAAATCTTTGACATTCTTTAAATATACTCAAATTTATTGAAATATTTTTAAATCTTTGTGAATTTGTTGAAATCTTCTGAAATATATAAAACCTTGGATCTTGAAATTTCTGTGTAATCTATAGAAATCTTTTTAAATTTTGGTAAAATCTTTGAAATCCTAGAATTCTTTTAAATCTTTTAAATATTCGAGAAATTATTTGAAATATTTCTGTAATTTTTTTTGTGAAACTTTGCTGTTAATTTAAAATCTTTCCCATTTTTTAAATATTCTCAAATTTATTGAAATCTTTTAACATCTTTTAGAATTTGTTGAAATATTTTGAAATATTTAAAACCTTTGACCTTGAAATTTCTGTGTAATCTTTTGAAATCTTCAAAAAATGTTGTAAAATCTTTAAAATCCTGGAATTCTTTTAAATATTCATGAAAATTATTGAAATCTTCTCAAATTTCTTAAAAGCTTTTAAATTTTTTTCCTTATAAATTTATTGAAATACTTATGAAATCGTTGCTAAATCTTTTGCATGTATTTGAAAGCACTGGAATATTTGAAATATTTAAAAGTTTTCTAAAAAAAATGTGTTTTCGTTTAAAAGCTTTCAAATGTTTTGCATTTTGGCATACTGCACCCTTTTCCAAATCTTTGAAATTCTTAAAATATTTTAAAAAATTTGAAATTCATTAAATATTTTGAAATCCTTGTGATTTTTTTTAATATTTGTGAATTCTTTTGTCTTCGTTTGAAATCGTTGAAATATTTAAAATCTTGGTTAAATTTGTATAATCTTTTGAAATCTTTGTGAATTTGTTGAAATCCTTTGAAGTATTTAAAATCATTGTGAATTCTTCAAATTTAAGTGAAATCTTTTGAAATTTTCAAAATTGTTGTAAAATCTTTCAAATCTTTGTGGGATTTTTTGAATTTTTTTATATTTATCTTTAATCTTGGTTTGAGAAACTTTTGTGTTCGTTTAAAATCATTAAAACCTTCTCAAATTTGTTCAAATCTTTGTGAACTTGTTGAAATCTTCTAAAGTATTAAAAATCTGTTGAAATCTTTTTAAATTTTGGTAAAATCTTCGAAATTCTGGAATTCCTTTAAATCTTGGTGAAATTTTTTGAAATTTGAAATATTTCTGTAATTTTTATTTGTGAAACTTTGGAGATCGTTTAAAATCATTGACATTTTTTTTAATATTCTCAAATTTATTGAAATCTTTTTAAATCTTTTTGAATTTGTTGAAATCTTTAGAAATATATTTAAATCTTCGGAGAGTCTTAGAAATCCTTGCAATTTTTGTAATCTTTTTAAATCTTTTGAAGTATTTGAAATAATTGTAAAATCTTTAAATTTAAGTGAAATCTATTGAAATCTTTTTAAATTTTCGTAAAATCTGTAAAATCCTGGAATTTTTTTAAATCTTCGTGAAACTTCTTGGAATATTTATGAAATCGTTTAAATATTTCTGCAATTTTTGTTTTATGAAACTTTTGTGTTCATTTAAAATCATTGACATTTTTTTATATATTCTCAAATTTATTGAAATCTTTTTGAATTTGTTGAAATCTTCGGGATTATATTTAAATCTTCGAAAAGTCTTTGAAATCCTTGAAATTTTTGTAATCTTTGTGAAATTTTAAAGAAAATATTTATGAAATCTTTTAATTTTTTTTTAATATTCTCAAATTTATTGAAATCTTTTGAAGTAATTCAAATCTTTGTGCAAAATTGAAATTTCTGTGTAATCTTTCGAAATCTTTTACATTTTTTGTGAAATCTTTGAAATCTTTGTTAAATTTTTTCAAATATTTTGAAATATTTCTTTAATCTTTGTTTGTGAAACTTTTGCGTTCGTTTAAAATCATTGACATTTTTTAAAATATTCTCAAATTTATTGAAATCTTTTTAAATCTTTTTGAATTTGTTGAAATCTTTGTAAAGTCTTTGAAATCCTTGAAACTGTTGAAATCTTGGTTACACTTTTGTAATCTTTTGAAATCTTTGTAAATTGGTTGAAATATTTTGAAGTATTTAAAATTATTGTGAAATCTTGAAATTTAAGAGAAATATTTTGAAATCTTTAAAAATTGTTGTAAAACCTGTGAAAGCCTGAAATTATCTTAAATCTTTGTCATCTTTGTGAAATTTTTGATATTTTTCTTTAGTATTGGTTTGTGAAACTTTGGTGTTCGTTGAAAATCATTGATATTTTTTTTAATATTATCAAATTTATTGGAATTTTTTTAAATCTTTGTGAATTTGTTTAAATTTTGGGTAATAAATTTAAATGTTTCTAAAGTCTTTTAAATCTTGGGTAAATTTTTGTGATCTTCATGAAACTTTATTGAATATTTATGAATTCATTTAAATATTTTTGTAATTTTTATTTCATGGATCTTTTCTGCTCGTTTAAAATCATTCACATTTTTTTAACTTTCTCAAATTGATTGAAATCTTTCCAAATTTTTTTGAATTTGTTGAAATCTTTGTAAAGTCTTTGAAATCCTTGAAACTGTTGAAATCTTGGTTACATTTTTGTAATCTTTTGAAATCTTTGTAAATTGGTTGAAATCTTTTGAAGTATTTAAAATTATTGTGAAATCTTGAAATTTAAGAGAAGTATTTTTAAATCTTTAAAAATTGTTGTAAAATCTGTGAAATCCTGCAATTATCTTAAATCTTTTAAAACTTTGTGAAATTTTTGATATTTTCCTTTAGTATTGGTTTGTGTAACTTTGGTGTTCGTTGAAAATCATTGATATTTTTTTTTAAATATTATCAAATTTATTGGAATTTTTTTAGATCTTTGTGAATTTGTTTAAATTTTGGGGAATATATTTAAATGTTTGTAAAGTCTTTGAAATCTTGTGTTAAGTTAAATCTTTTACAATTTTTGTAAAATCTTTGAAATCTTTGAAACTTCATGAAATGTTTTGAAATCTTTAAAATATTGGTGAAATCTTTCTTGAATCTTTGCTTGTGAAAACTTTTGTGTTCGTTTGAAACCACTGAAATTTATTAAAATCTTCTTCAATTTATTGAAAGCTTTTTAACATTTTTGTAATATTTGAAATGTCCTGAAATATTTGGAAATTTGTTTAATCTTTTCAAATCCTTATAAATTCATTGAAATCATTATGAAATCTTTCCTACATCTTTTGTATTTATTTTAAATAACTGGAATATTTTTAATATTTTCAAATTTTCTAAAAAAAATTTGAACTCGTTTAAAATCTTTGAAATGTTTTGCACTTTGGCGTACTGTACCCTTTTCGAAATCTTTGAAATTCTTGAAATATTTTGGAATCCTTATGGATTCTTTGAAATATTTCTGAAAGCTTTTGTATTCGTTTGATATCATTGAAATATTTGAAATCATTGAAATATTTAAAATCTTTTGAAATATTCTAAAACTTTTAAAATTATATAAAATGTTAAAATTTTTTTTAATTTTTGGAATCTTGTGTACCGTACCCTTTTTAAAAACTTTGAAATTCTTGTATATTTTGCAATCTATCAAATTTTGATGAAATCGTTTAAATATTTGTGAAATCTTTTGCAATCTTCGAAACAAATTTGAAATCGTTTAAAATCTTTCAAATGTTCTAAAATCTTTGAAATTATGTTAAAATCTTTATAAAATTTGTATGAACTCTTTGAAATCGTTATGAAATAATTATTATAATCTTGGAAATCTCTGTAAAATTGTTTTTATTCATTAAAATATTTGTGGAATCATTTAAAATCTATTAAAATTTGTTTTTAAATCTTTAAAATCCTGAAAATCTTTTAAACATTTGTAAAATATTTCGAAGTCTTCATGAAATCTCTTAAATACTTGTGAAATCTTTCTTTAATCTTTGCTTATGAAATCTTTTGTGTTCGCTTGAAATATTTTTAAATCCTTATGAATTCGTTGTAATATTTTTGTAATCTTCCTAAAATCGGTTGTATTTATTTAAAATCGTTAAAATATTTTAAATCTTTTAAAAGCTTTCTAAAGTCTTTAAAATCTTCTAAAAGATTTTGAAACCGTTTGTAATGTTTACAATTTTTTTAAATCTTTAATATTTGGTATACTGTTTCCTTTTTAAAATATTACAAATCCTTGAAATATTTTGAAAGTTTTAAAATCTTTGTCAAATTTTCGAAACCTTTCTTAAATCTTGTCTACACACCTTTTTCAAATCATTTGAATCCTTTTTAATTCATTGAAATCGACGATTTCTTTTTTAAATTAAAAAAATCCTTTTAAATATTATAAAAGTTTTGAAATATTGTTAAAACTTTTGACATCTTTAGAATTATTTTGCAAACTCTTGTAGATTTTTTCTAAACGAGATGTTTTTTTCCAAAGCTAAGTAAAAGATTTAAATTACTTTTTACATTTCAACAAAATAACTGTTTTAAAAGCAAAAAAAAATCAAATTCAAGGATTTAGTGAAAAATTCAAGAAGATTTTCAAGTTCGCTCGACACCCTGATTAAGAAAAATAAATAAACAAAGAATAATACAAACTTTTGATTGTTCTCGGCCCAATGTTCCTGAAACATTGATCTGAAATACTGACAGCGAATTTTCAGGACAGATTTATGAACGTGAATTGATTTTCCCTGCACCTGGATCGTCAAGTCACTAGTTACCTACAAAAATTTTAAACCGAGTAATTAAATCAAAGTGAAAAATTAAAGAATTTCGATAAAATTTCAAAATAAAAGAGTTACGCCAAAGTTAATTTTTTTTTGACCTCCCTAGCAAACTGGGAAAAAATATACCAGAAAAAAATTAAAAAATAGAAAATACCATTAATTATAAAATAATTTTTCACATCAACCCCTTATCGATAAAAAAAGACGTAATTTTACGCCTATAAGGTTTATTTCATAGACAAAATAAAATATGATTTTATAATTAGTGCTATTTTATATTTTTAATGGTTTTGGGGATCTTCTCAACCCCTAAGTAGGGGTAACTTTTTTAATTAAAAAAAAAGTGATGCCATATTTTTATATTTTTTCCCCAGGTCGCTAGCGAGGTCCAAAAAAAGGCTTAAAAAACAGCCTATTTTGGCGTCACTCTCTGCAAAGCTGAAGGATATTTTACCGGATCATCGAAAGCTTGTTTTAGACAGTCGAGGATTCCATTATCTTCATCTGCATTTAAAATTAGAGGCTCGTGCATCACACTGGGAGTCGCGTAACATGCCAAGGCATCGTGAATATGCGGCAAAAATGTTGCAACTGGAGAAGTGACACTTTGTCCTCGACACTGGCCCCACATAAAAATTTTACCACCCTGGCCGACGGCGACGCTTATGTGGTTGTAATGGAGAGCTGCGATGTCAGAAACTCTCCCCAATTCAGGCACTGCCAACTTTTAAGTTTACGAAAAAATTTTTATTATTTCAGTGTCTACTCAAATCATGGAAAAAAATTCCCTGACAATTCCAGGTTTTTGGACTTTTTTCTAGATATTTGGGAACGGTGGTCGAACATTTAGCCACCTGGTGCCGAAAACTGGAACTAGAGAAAGTGGGTGCAATTTTAAATATTTATTTTAATTTTACATAAGTGTTTTGTGTTTAAAAAAAAAGAACAATTATTTCACTATTTCGTGCAAGTTTAAATGCATTTTAAGCTTAAACAAACTTTAATTAATGTATAAAGCGGCAAATGTTATCCAGATTATCCAAACAAATTTGAATAATAGACGATTGTAATTGAAATACGAAGTCTAACCTAACTTTTAGATCAGATTTTTAAATAGTAAGTAATTCATGTATAAATTAATAAAAATTTACTTTGAGT
>JAWWLR010000034.1:84235853-84252813 GCA_035041075.1 Acraspis erinacei | reverse complement strand
GTTGAAAGTTTAACTTTTTTGTTGAAAATTCAACTACTTGGGTAAAAGTTAAACTACATTGTTGAAAATTCATTTTTTCGATTAAAGGCTTATGTCGTTGGTTGAAAATTTAACTGTTCCGTGGAGAAAACCTTGTTTTTTAGTTAAACTTATGGTTTTAACTGAAAATGTGACTTCCATTTTTTCAAGATCGATCTTTTTTAGCTGAGAATTCTACTTTTTGGAGGAAAATATAATCTTCATAGTTTGAAATTACATTTTTGTTGAATAAAAATGCATCAGTATCGTACAATATTAACTTGTTGCTGAAAAGTCAAATTTTTGCTTAAAAATTAAATTTTCCTAGAAAAATTTCGTATTTTGTCTTAAACGTTCATCTTTTTAGGTTGACGATTCAACTATTATTTTCAAAATTTAGTTATTTGGTTGAAAATTCAAGTATTTTGTTTAAAAAACCATCTTTTATAATAGAAAAGACATTTTTTTGTTTAAAATGAATTAATCGATTTGAAAATATTAAATTTGTATCCGAAAAACTGTTTTAGTTAGTTTATAAAACATTTCATGCTGAAAGTAATTTTTTTATAAAGGGCCTATAATCCTTTACGTATTTAAATATGGTAATTCTTACACAAATGAATCTAAAATTTGTAAAGAAAAGGAGGAAATTGTGTTAAAATGCTCGATTTTAGGGATTTAAGGGGATTTTTCAAATTTAAGGGGAGAAAAAGGGGATTAGGGAAAAAAGGGGCCGGACTGGCATCCCTGTGCTTCACTCAAAAATTCTAATAATGTGGGAACGCTCTTTGGGACATAAAGAAAGCAACTGAAAATAATTAAAAATCGGAGAATATCTTCCACTTCCTATTGAGACAGACACTTTTTACATTTAAAAATAGAAAAAAAATTATTCGTGTACAAATTTTTTATTATTTGCGTGTCTCAATCCAATTTCTTTTTCACTTTTTTTTATGAAATTTAAACAAGTATTTCTACAAAGCTTACATAGTACTGGAAAATCGAAAAAATGGCAAAATCGAGAAAATAATTAAATTAAATTTAAACCGCATCAAATTCCCAACATTTCAAATAAAAGTATTCCATTTTCAACCTGATCTATGAACTTTTAACAAAATCGATCAATTTTTAGCAAAATAATTTAATTTTGAACTAAAAAAGATCACTTTTTAAACAAAAATAAAATATTTACTTTTCAGGTTAAGGAATAATTTTCCACGAAACAAAAAAATAAGATTTTTAACCTGATTAATGAATTTTCAAATAAAATGATTGATGAATCTCCAACTGGAATAGATCAGTTTTTAACAGAAAAGTGTACTTTTCTACCAATTAGTTTTATTTTCATATAAAAACGAATTGATTTTCAACAAATAATCTAATAGTTAATATTTCAATAAAAGAGATTCGTATTTTAAACAAAAAACAGTTGAATTTAACAACATTGAAATGAATATTTCAATGAATATTCAATGAATATTCAACCAAAAATTGAATAGTTAAATTTTCAGCTAAAAAATTAATTTTTAATTAAAGTGCTAAATCTTCAAGCAAAAAAATAATTTGTAATAAAAGAGTTTTACTTTTAACCAAGTAAGTAAATTATTAACCAAAAATGATGCATTTTTAAGGAACGATGTTAGAATTGATAATACAATCAAAAAATATTTTTATTTTAATAAAAAAAAAACCAGTTGTATTCGAAAAAAACGAATTTTCAACATAAAAATTAAATCCTCAACAAAAAATATAAATTTTCAACTAAAAAAGAACATTTTCAACCGAAAACTGAATTGTTAAATTTTAAGTGGAAAATTATATTTTCAGTCCAAGAGATTAATTTTCAACTTAAATTACGGAATTTTCAGCTGGATTAGTTAAATATTAAGTTAAAAAATTAATGAAAAAAAAAGAATTTTCAACGAAATAGTTAATTTTCCAAATGGAATTGTTAAATTTTATGTAGAAAAAAATAATCTTTAACTAAAAAAGACGAATCCTAAAAAAAAATGCATGAATTTTAACTGAAAAAAGAGACGTTTTCAACAATTTATCTGGATTAAATGACGAACAATGTAATAATTGATATTTTAATTTTTTAAATTAATTTTAAATAATCAACAGTTAAGTTTTTAGCCAAAAAATATTTTTCAATCGAAAAAAAATGTCAAACAAACTGTTGAATTTTCCAGCAAAAAAATTCATTTTCGACCAAGTAGATTAATTTTCTAACAAAAAGAAATTTCAATAGAATACAAGAATTGTCAACCAAATAGTTGAATTTTCAAACTAAAAAAGCTCATTTTTCAACCAAAAATAGAAGTTACATTTTCAGGTAAAAAAATTAATGTGCAGCGAAAAACAAACGAATTAAACTATTATTTGAATTTTAACGTCTATTTTTAAAGAAATTCACCAATTTAGATATTTAAATTTCATTTTCGGATTCCGGTGAATTTTTTTTAAGTATAATAAAAATTTGATTTTAAACAAAAACCTTCACTTATATCTTTTGCAATTTTTTTAGCCTTCTTTAAGGAAGACATCCTGTAAGTTTTATGCGGGCTAGTTCATTTTTATAGCCCGGAGAATTTATTTTTCATAAAATCAAATGATCGCTATTTTCTCGAAAATAACCTGCAACCCCCTATTTTTTATATTTTTAGCAATGTTTAAAAAAATGTCTGCTATATCTAAATTAGGTCAAAAACTATAAAATTCTAAAGAAAATATTTCTGATCTTCAAATATTCTTTTCTTAAATCTTCAAACATTTCCATTTTGTTTTACATTTTTTAAATCGTTTCAAATTCTTTTTTCAATGGACATCTTTTGAAATGTTTTAGAATCATATTAAATATACACTTAAATTTATTTTTCAATCAAAGTTAATTAAAAATGTTCTCAAGAATCTTAAGAAAAATTTTTTATTATCTTGAAACCATTTATTTCGAAATCTTCAAACATCTACATTTTATTTAAAGATTTTTCCAATCTTTTCAACATTTTTTTCGAAACTTCTAAGCATCTTTTAAAAGAATTTGAATTTGTCCTAAAATTTTTTTTAAACATTTAAAAAATTGCCTTAAAATCGTCCAGGATTTTATTGATATTTTTAGAAATCTTTTTAATTTTCTTTAAAAATTAAATCCTATAAATAAAATATCATTCGAAATTTTTCGGAGTATCTTGGGAAATTTTCTCATTCACTTGAAACTTTTCTAAACTCTTAAAATCCTTCAATTTTTTTTAAGTCTTTAAACATTTCCCTTTCGTTTTACATTTTTCTAAATATATTTTAAAATGTTTCGAATTTATCCTACATTTTTTATTCTGAAGAATTGAAAATTATTTTAAATATTCTGTATTACATCAAAAACTGTTAAATTTTGAGGAAAATAATTGTGATTTAAAAAAAAATGGACGTCAAGATTGAAGTATTCGTAATTTAACGGATTTTTTTCAAATCAAATATATACTTAAAGCAAAATTTAAAAAATAACCTTAAAGTTTTTTTTTAATTCTTCATAAATGACCTTAGTAAATCTTAATAAATTTGTTATATTATTTTGAAACCATTGAAAATCCTTAAAAAGTTTCAAAATTGGACTTCGGAATCTTCGAAAATCTCCATTTTGTTGTAAGATTTTAAAAACATTTCCTAAATTTTAAAATTAATATTGAAATTTTTTCAAAACTTCTAAAAATCTTCAAAAATAATTTGAGTTTTTCCAAATTTAAAAAAAATATCAAACAATTGGTTAAAATGCCTTAAATGTTCCAGAATTTGAAAAATATTTTTCGAAATCTCTTTCAATTTTCTTTCAAACTGAATTCTTAGAAATAAAATATTTAAAAATTGTCCATGAACATTAGGAAAACTTTGTTATTCTTTTGAAACCTTTCATTTCAAACATTTCCATTTCGTTTTACATTTTTTGAAATCTTTTCAAATATATTATTTTTAAATAATTAAAAAACTTTTTAACCTTGTAAATATCTTTTAAAATTATACGAACGTATCCTAATTTTTTTCCAAATAGTGAAAAACTGTTTAAAAATGCCTTAAATCTTTCAAATTTTTTTGGATAATTTCTCAAATCTTTTGAATGTTTTAAGATCATTTTAAATATTCTAAATTGGGTCAAAAGCTATAGAATTTATTTTAAAAAATGTGTTATTTTTTTATTGTTATTATTAATTACTGTTTGCTGGTTATAAGTATAAAACTTTTTATTAAATTACATAAATTGAAATATAATTTTGAAGTTTGTAAATACTTTCGAATATAAAAAAAAATTCCCTAATGCTTTCGGTAATTTAAAACTACGTATTACAAATTTGATTAAAAATAATTAACGCCAATATAACGCGTTCCTTTTTTTGGTAACGTGTCAAACACTGCTTTTAGAACTATTGAAAAGAGGAAAATGTTAGTTTAAATAATTTGAAAAGTTCATAATAGAGAACTGTCAAAACAAACTTACCGTAAACAACAGCCATATTAATTTCGGTTATGAATTTGGACTCCAGAAGACTAAAAATGGGCCAATTCTTCAAATCTGTACGGGACATCTTTATTCCTAAAATATAATTCGGTTTCTAATTTTAAAATACAAATAATTGACATTTAACGACGAAGCACGAAAGCATAAATTGCTTTTTCTTTTAACCTTCCTCGTTCATAATCGCAACACTCGTAAATATTTATGCTGTAGATAAAAAGCTATTTCAGATAACAAAGCAAATGCAGTTCTAAGATCACAGCATAATCACAAACAATTTATAATGCGTAAATAATTTTAGATTGTAATTTTGAGGTTATGCGCGGAAGATTTGACACTTGGTTCTTAGTGGATGAGATTTGAGTAGGGAAATGTGGTTTTAGTTTGCCGAAAGTATTCTTTTCTTGAAGCTTCACTGAAACTTGCGGAATTCCTTTGTCTGTCGACTACATTTTCAAATAAAAACAAACATCTGTTTCTGTTTACAGAAGCCACACGACGCTAAAATTGACTAAAGGTTGTGAAGCTGGCTTCAGATGCCGGTATTATCGAACAAGCGAATTGAATCGAAAGTCGAGTTTGAATTTTTAAATTCGAATTTCAGCGCCTTCAACATTAGTGAAAAAATATTTCAAAATTATCGAATTAACAGCAAATATCGAAGCTAATTACTTTGGTTTTCTTTTTGTATTAAAAATCCTTGGATATACTATAATGTGTCATATAATTATCATTTTCCTACAATTCTTGAGAAAACCCAAAAACATTTTTGAAGATTTCCGTTATGCCAACTCAATATGTCAAGAAAAAAGTTCACTTTCAAGTTATTATTTGAATTTTTAACCAAAAAATATAAATTCCCAGCGAAAAATGTAATGCATAATTGAAATTTCAACCCGAGAAGACAAATCTTCGATGAAACAGTTGAATTTTCGATCGAATAGTTACATTTTCAACGCAAAAATATAAATTTTCAACCAAGACGTTAAATTTTCTGCCAAAAAAGAAAATTTTTTCCAACTAGTTGCATCCTCAACCGATCTAAATTAATTTTCAACTAAGCAGTTGCACTATTTACTAAGCGAGATGAATTTTTAAACAAAAAAAAAAACGAATTTTCAATAAAAAAAATAAGATTTCTTACTCAACCAAGGAAAAAAATTCAACCACATTGTTGAATTTACTCCCAAAAAGAGTATTTTTAATATTAAATTAAAGAAACGAATTTTTAATATAGTATTTTTAAACAAAACGGTACCATTAAATGCATTTTTAATCAAGCGAATCATCTTTTAACCAATTTGTTCAATTTTGAATCAAAAAGTATGAATTCTCAACAAAAAAGTAACTTTTGTTAATATAATTTAAAATCTTTTTATTTGAAATCAAAAAGAGTTTAATTTATCCGAAAAAGACGAATTTTCAATAAATCGTTGAATCCTCAACCAAAACTGAGTAATTTTTAAATATTTTGATTTATTCTTAAAAAATTTATTTTTCAAACAGAAAATTATGAACAATTTTCGCAGGAATCTAAATCAAAGTTTTTTATTTTCTTGAAAGCTTTTAAAATTCTTTAACAGCTTCACAATTTTTTTTTATCATACTTAAAAAATTCCCAGTTTTTTTTAAACTGTATGAAATCTTTTAAACTATAAAACTGCTTTTGATTAAAAATTTTAAACCATCTAAATGTCTTCAAAAAATATTGCAATATTTTCTATTTTGTTTTATTCTGCAAAATTAAAAAACTTGTCTTTAAATCGTTAAGATTATTTTTGGCAATTTAGGAAATCTTTTCAAATGTATTAAAATCTTTTTAAATATTCTCTTTAAATTAACTTAAAAAATAACTTATTCATTTAAAATTGGCTGTTTATAGTCGTCCTGAAAATTTGGGATGACTAGCCAAGCTTATGAAAAATATTGGACTAGTCATCCCAAATTTCGGAATGAAGAGAAACTTTGTTTAAACATTTTCCTAGGAATTTTTAAGACCATTTGTACCAAAAATAATTATGCGAATTTAAAAATTATTTTTTACGAGAAAAAAAATTCGTAAGAAAATTTGTAAACCGTTTAAAAGTCTTGAACAGTTTAAAAATTTTAATTTGATATATTCACAAATATAAATTTTAAGATTTTTGAAATCTTTTGAAATTTTATATTAATTTTAAAACTTAAACCTTCTAAATAACTTTAAAAACCTTTCTAATTTTTACTAATATTCTTTTTACGTTTGCAGAAATAAAGAAATTTCCTCAAAATCTTTCAAATTCTTTCTTCACAAATTCCTCTTGAAATTAATTTTTCAAATAAAAAATAATTCCTAAATGGTTTCACAATTTTATTTAAAAATCTTAAAGAATCTAAGATTTTTTATATATTTTTTAAAACTACAAAATTCTAAGGTAATATTTAAAATTCTTCAAAACTTCTAAACAGCTTTAAAAATGATCCAAATTTTTCCTACATTTATTTCTAATTTTCAAAAATAAAAAAGTGGCATTAAAATAGTGCAGCTTATGTTTTTACATTTTTTATAAATCTTTTTAAATTTTCTTAAAAAATTAAATCTTAGTAATAGAAGACCATTTAATATTTTCCCATGATTTTTAAGAATATTTTTCTATTATTTTGAAACCATAAAAAATCCTTCGAAAGTTACAAAATTTCACTTCGAAATCTTTAAAAATCTGCATTTGGTTTTAAGATTTTCGAAATATTTTCAAATTATATATATATTACATTTTTTTAAATGAAAAATAATTCTTAATTTTCTCATGAATATTGAGAACATTTAGTTATTATCTTGAAACCATTCAAAATTCTTTAAAAATTTTGCAAATTTAAAAAATGATTTAAATTTTCCTGATTTTTGTTCAAATTTTCCAAATTAAAGAAATTTCCTAAAAACTTTCCCGTTTTTTTTTAATTTTTAAAGATTTTTTTTCAAATTAACTCTTATAAATAAATGATCATTTGAAATTATCCCAAGAATGTTACGAAATGTTTGTTATTCGCTTGAAATCTTTCTAAATCCTTAAAAAGCTTCAATATTTTTGTTTTTAATTTTCAAATATTTTCAGTTTCATTTACATTTTTTGAAATCTTTTCAAATATAAAATTATTTTTTTTAAATCTTTCATTTTATTTTTTGCACATGTTTGAAATCTTTTCAAATGCTTTAAAATCATTTAAAACATTCCTTTAAAATTAATGGAGCCATACAAAATCCTTAAATAGTTTCAAAATTTGACGTCAAAATCTGCAAAAATCTACATTTTGTTTCAAGATTTTTAAAACCTTTTCTATCGTTCAAAGTATTATTGAAATTTTTTTTTTAAATTCTAAGCATTTTTAAAAATCATTCGAATTTTTCTCAAAATTTTTTAGAAAACTTTTACAATTTTCTTTTAAAATTAATGTTTATAAATAAAAGATCATTTAAATATTTCCAGGTATCTTTCGAAAAATTATGTTTTCTTTTGAAACCTTTCTAATTTCTTAAAAAACCTTCCAAAATTTTTTTAAAACATCAAACATTTCCATTCAAAATTGCCTTAAAATCTTCCAAATTATTTTTTCACAATTTTGGGAATCTATTGCAATGTTTTCAAATTATTTTATTTGTAAAAAATAATTAAAAGTATTTTAAGTTTTTTTATTTATCTCTTGAAATTCATTTTTTTAAATAAAAAAATAATTTGCTATTTTCCCGAATGTCTTTTTAACATGTTTTATTCTTTACAAACCTTTAAAAATGATTAAAAGGCTTCAAAATTTTTTGTTCGAAATTTTTATTCTTAATAATAATTCTTAATAGAATAAGCAAATACTAAACTTAAAATCTTAAAATTTGTATACAAAAATTAACTTACCATAGAAGAATTTCTTATTTAATAAAATGAACTAGAAATCACAACATTTTTTTATAGTGAAAATGAAAATTCTCTTTAAATTTCGCATTCGTAAAAAACTTTTTTTTTGAAATTGTAAAGTATAATAAATAAAACTCGTTATGTGTTTTAACTTTCATCCAGAAAATATTTCAGTTCTCTTTTCCACACAAAATAATTCAATTTAAACATAAAGTAAATTGTCTGCAAAATAATTAAATTAAATTTAACTTAAATTTAGAAACAAAGACAAATTAATTAATTTTTCTTTTGAAACATTTCTAAATTCTTAAAAAACTTCCAACATTTTTTTAAACCAACAAAAATTTCAATAAAAAATTGACTTAAAATCTTCAAAATTATTTTTTTCACAATTTTGGGAATCTTTTGCAATGTTTTCCAATCATTTTAATTTTATAAACTCATTAAAAATATTTTTAATTTTCTCGACTGTTCGCTCTCGCGCTGCGCGCTCGATAATATACTTTTTTTCTTTTTTTTGTGCATACTTTTAACATTAAAACAAAATTCTGAATAGAATAAGGAAAGTACTAATTTTAAAAATAAATAGAAAATTCTCTTTAAATTCCGCATTTGTAAAAAATCCTTTTATTACTTATTTTAAAGTATAATAAATAAAACTCGTGATGTGTGTTCATTATAAATATTTATTTATTCGTAACAGTTCACACCGTAATATTTACAAATGAGAAATGAGTGCGTAGACACGAACGTTATAAAATATGAAGAGACTTGAACACGTGTTTGAAAAACGGCGAAATACTTTGGTGAATAATTTTAGATATAAACTTGAATTTTTTATACGATATTCAATAGTCGATAGAATCTTAAGTAGGTAAATCTCATCGAAACACTTGATTCTCGCACGCACAAAACACGTTCCTCCAACAAGGTTCTTCCGAAAATTATCAATTTTAGTTTCGGATTCATAGCCGGAGAGTCGCGTCTGCGGCTCTCGCTACCTGCTATTTTTTTATCCATTAAAATGTTTTTAAATATGATTTCCGAAATATAAAAATTATTAATGTCATAATTTTTAAAGATTATCGAAGAAAATTATATTTATAAACATTTTAATGAATAAAAAAAGTGTCGGCAGCGAGAATCGAACCCGCAATACACCGAAACTAAAATGGACAATTTCCGCTCTCGCTTCGTAAAACCTTTCGATTATCTTAAATTTAAACATTTTTTTTAAATATTATCATGAATCATGAATAACTTTGGACTGCTAGGAACGAAACATTATAAATCGTAATGTTTGGAGTAAGAAAAATATAAATATTCTAAAGAACTTCAAAGATGCTCCACAACAACTTTAGTAAATCTTCGTAAATCGCAATGTATATTTCTGTTACAAATAATTGTTTTAAAAAGATTTGTATCGTTAGAAATTATTTTATTATCAGTCGTGTTCTATTCAGTACTTTCTGCGCAAATAAACCTTAGAATTAATTGTCAATCATTCTTCCTAATAAATAATACTTAAAACTAAAGTATGGCATGTTGGAAATAAAAAAATAAGATTCTTTGACTAAAAAGAAAACTTTAGTTTACTAGCCTCTAGAAAATCGCACCTAACACACTAATCTACGAACTTTGATCGATTAATTTTTTTTAACTGATGGAGAGCAAACGTATTTTTCTCTTATAATCGAAATTTAAGTACATTTAGAACCCATTCAGTGGCTGAAGAAGAAATAGAAAAAAATATAAACTCAGATTAGGGACTCAAATTCCAGATTTTTCGGGTCATTTAAAAAAAAAATTATAAAAGATGCAAAATGAAACAGTATGAACATACAATTTTTAACAAACAAAAAAATGTTTCCAAATGGCTTGGAACTTAATTTCGAATTCGATTGACCCTTTTTCCGGTCAAAGAAATGAATAATATAAACTAAAGAACTGAAAAGTACATAAATAAGTAATAATTAGAGAGAAAAAATAAGTTAGAGAAATTACATCTCAAATCAAATCACAGAAGTTCTTTGCCGCTGGTCTACAGCTTAACGACACTGCTTAATGGTAACATTTACTGAATACACTTTACAGACAAGTTTCGGTTCTCTGTTCAAAATTTGGATTGACACCCAGGGAAAGGAACCGTACTTAAATTACGTAATACTCCCTCACCCCCTTTTAATATACGTAATTTTTAGTTTCCAGACATTTTTTGATAGTTATTTCTAGTAGAATTAGACAGGCTGTCCTGAAATTACAACTTTCCAAATTTACTAATCTGTTTTCAAGAAAAAATTATTTTCTACTGTAAAATATGGCCTTTTAAAAAAATTCATAAATTTTCAAAAAAATAATTAATTTTTTAACATAATAGTGGAAGTTTAGAGCCAAAAAGTTAAATTCTCAAACAAAAAAGTTTCATACTTTATATTTCAATAAGAAAAAAAAGGTATTTAAGCAAAAAAAAATTTTTTTAACCAAAAAGACGCAAGTTCAAAAAATATTTTTCACTCAAGAAAGAAATAAAACTTTATTTAAATTGTTAAACCTTCAAGCCAAAAGACGAATTTTCTCCACAAAAATGATGATTTTACAGCGAAAAATTAAACTTCCGCGAAACTGATGTATTTTTCTCCAACAAAAATGAAATTTCAAACCAAGGAAATGATTTTTTTAGAATAAAAAGAATTTTGAACTAAAAAAGATCAACATTAAACAAATGGAAGAGTTATTTAGAAAAAATGATTTCATAATAAATTGATTCAACCAAATCTTTTAAACAAAATAGTTGAATACTCACAAAAAAAAAATTTTAACAAACAGTTGAACTTTCATTTAAAAAAAATTAAATTTGCATTAAAACAGATAAGTTTTTAAATTCACGATGGGGATTTATATTGACACCAACTTAATAAATTTTTTAATCAAAAAGATAAACTTAAAAAAAAGAGTTATAGTTTCGGTTAATATAAGTTTTTACGAAAAAAAATTGAAATTTCATTCAAAAAAGACGACTTTTTAACCAAAAAGGATGACTTTTTACAATACTGTTAAATTCTCTAACAAATATTTGCATTTCTATCCAAAAGAATTTTGAACTAAAAAAGATCAATATTAAACAAATGGAAGAGTTACTTTCAAAAAATGTTTTCCTAATAAATTGATTCAACCGAAACTTTTAAACAAAATAGTTGAATACTCACAAAAAAAATCGTTTTTTAACAAACAGTTGAATTTTCATTAAAAAAAAATTAAATTTGCATTAAAACAGATAAATTTTTAAATCAAAAAGATACATTTTCAAAAAAGAGTTATAGCTTCTGTTAATATAAGTTTTTACGAAAAAAAATTGAAATTTCAATACAAAAAGACGAATTTTTAACAAATATTTGCATTTTTATCCAAAAAGATGGAACTTCTCTTAAAACAGATGAATTTTTATTTTTAAAAAACACAAAGTATTAAAAAAATGATTGAATTTCCCTCCAAAAAAGAAGTCGCCCTTTCAAGATAAAAATATGAATTTTCTAACAAAAAGGAGTTTCGACGAAAAAATTTAATTTTCTATCCAAAATACAATCCGAAAAGGATAAATTTTTAACAAAATAGTTGAATTCTCTAACAAATAGGTGCATTTTCATCCAAGACAGATCAAATTTGTACCAAAAAAGATGAATTTTTAATAAAAATAGACCCATTTTTTTCAAGTTGAACTTTTATCCGGAGCAGATTCAGTTTTCTTTTCCAAACAAAAATACTCAATTTAAACAAAACTTAAATTTTCTGCGAAATAGTTCAATTCACTTGAAGTTAAATTTAAAAATAGTTAAATAGTGAATTTTAAAATCAAAAAGACAAATTAAAACAAAATAGTTGAATTTTCAACCGAACAATTGCATTTTTATTTAAAAAATAAGAAATTTATTTTAAAACAAATGAATTTCAAAAAAAATTTCAATTTCAGCTAAACAGTCCAATTTTTTTACCAAAAAGTATGAATTTTCATTGAGATTTAAATTGAATTTTCAACAACAAAATACACATTGTAAACAAAAGGTAAATTTTCTAGGAAATATTTTAATTTTTAACAAAACAGTTGTATTTCTATCCAAGACAGATGAAATATTTCTATTTAAAAAGATCAACTTTTAAATAAAAAAGACAAATTTTCAGAAAAAAATATTTGTAATCCAAAAAAGATTTTAGTTTACTTATTAGCAGCGAAAAAATGAATTTTAAACAAAAAGTTAATTGCTCCACGAAAAGAGTTGCATTTTTAAACCAAAAAGGCGAATTTCTAATAAAACAGTTAAATTTGCAGTTTAAAAAAAACTACATACCTGCTTCTGTATAACTTAAGCTATTACGTAATTTAATTACGGGCCCAAAAAAGACTTCGATTCAATGGAAATAATCTGAATCGTAGATATTTTAAATTCCGATAGTAGTATAGCTACAATAGTACGGCGTCACTTACCGACAGTCGGTAATGCAGATCCCTACAAGCGATCTATCGGTTTGAAATTTTTTTTATCAATCTCGTAAATTTAATCATTTCAATCGGTCACTATAAAGTCAACACCAGTTTTTCTTCTTTTTCGGAACGACATTGTATAAATCGGCATTCTTAAATTCTTCGATTCAAATAATTTCCATTTAATCGATTCTTTTTTTTTTTGGGTGCAATCGAGGGAAAACAGCAGTGACTAGATTTCGAACCAATCAGGACAGAAGTACCTTTTGAAAATTTCAACGTCATAAGCTACGACGGCAATTGGAATATTATATGTTTAAGAAGAATTTATAAATATACCTCGATGTAGTATACCATGATGTAGTATACCAGGATGCAGTATACCACGTGGTGTCCTACGCCGCCCGAGTGAGTTTCGACGTCGAAATTTTTAATAGGGGAGAGTTCCGGTAACTTTATCATGCATTTCGTCACTATCCGTTTCCGAAATTCTCTGACCAGGAATCATGAACATTCTAGATGATGTTCACGTCTCCTCTTTAACGTTCCCATTCAAAAGTTCGGTATTGGCATTACTCGCAGCCAACTGTTGCGCCTTCTTAAGCTTACGGTGCCGCCTCTTATTCCTCCTGTGGAAACAATAAAGAACCAGGGCAAGGCAGACCAAGGCTGCGGAAAGGCAGCTAACAACCAAAATCCAAGTCGACCTTGCCTTTTCAGTTTCAATCCTAATTCTTATCATTTCTTCGCAATCTTTGAACAGAGTAATCGTCTTGTTGCTGAACTTGACCGGAAAGCAATTAACGTAAGGACTAGTCTCGCAGTTAAAAGTGGGTTTCACAGTCATATTGTGCTCTTTGGCCCAGGCTTTGAAGATCTGGCAATCGCAGTTTGACGAGTCGAAGCTGATTGGATTTTTGGAAAGATCCAGGGTGAGTAAATTGCAAAAAGGAGCGAAATCGTCGACGCTGATTTTCTCGATGGAATTTTCGGATAAGTTCATGTAGGCCAAAGTTGGGGAAGGTCCGAACTGAGGGATTTTCGTGAGCATGTTCTTGGGGGCTCGCAAAAGTGTTAGTGGGGCTGTAACTTTGGTCTTGAATACGGAGTCTGTGAGTTTGTTATTTTCGAGAAAGAGTCTCTGCAGATTCGGCAAAGTAAACAAACTCCTGGGCAGAGTATGCGACCTGGTTTTCGTCAAATCCAAAGCGATGAGTTGTTGCAAAGGTTCGAAGGCTCCTTCTTCGATCGTCTGTAGAAAATTGTCGCCTAGATCTAGAAATTGGAGACTGGTGTATCTGCTGAAGCTGTTGTTTCTTATGTCGGAGAGTCGGTTCCATGTTAAATCGAGAATCTGAAAGTCAAGTTTTAATCAGACTTTTTGGATCTCAAGTGAAGAAAGTTCAGATTAGCAGACTTCTAAATGCTCTCATAGTGCGATTTTTCACGAAAAATATTAATTTTCTACCCAAAAGAATTAATTTTAAACTCAGTAAGATAAATTTTCAACATAATTTGAATTTTCAAGACAAAAAATTTATCGAACAAAACAAGCAAACTTTTAACAATATAGTTTAATACTCAACCATAAAAGATAATATGAAAATATGAACTTTGAAAAAAAACAGTTAATTTTGAACCAAATAGTTGAATTTTCCACGAAGCTAATAAATTGTCTACTAAAATAGCAGGAACTTTTAATGCAACCAAATGGTTACATGTTCACCAAAAAAGACGAATTTTCTAAAAAAAAAATCAACTGAATTTTCAACTAAAACATATAGGACTTTTCGAGAAAAAATTCATTTTCCATAAAACAGTTAAACTTTCAACTAAAGAAATGAACCTTTAACCAAAAAATCAATTTTCTACAAAGTAGAATTTTTACGAACAATACAGAAAATGTTTTACTATGCACTTTTGCAAGAGAGACGTATTTTACACATAATATTTGAATTTTTAACCAAAAATATGTAATTTCTACTTAAAGAACTTAATTTTCAACTAAAAAAAGACGAATTTTTAAGAAATGAGTTGAATTTAAAAAAATTCAAATTTTTTAGAAAACATTAACATTAAAAAAGATGAATTTTCAACACGGAAGTTAATTTTTGAGCAAGAAAGATGAATTTATTTGATTGAAAATCCATTCTTCGTGGTTGAAAATGTACTTTTTTGTTGAAAATTCATATTTTAGAAGTTGAAAAAAATTATTTTAAAACAAATTTTACTTTTCAGAACAAAAATATTCTTTGTCAATAAAATAGTTAAATTTTTAACTAAGGAGATGAACCTTTAACCAAAAATATGCATTTTTTACAAAATAGAATTTTTACAAAGAATAACAAGAATTTTTTACAAAGTACTTTGAATCAAGGAAATAATTCTTTGATGTTAACTCTTTTTTCTACTGGTCTAACATTTTATTTAAGCAAAACATTTATATTAGACCAGTAGACAAAAAAGAATTAACATCGGAAAATGATTGACTTAAAATAATATATCTGGTCAAAAAAGCATAACTTCAAAAATATATTTGAACCAAGGAGTTGAATTTTCAACCAAAAAAATTAATTTTTCAACAAAATAGTTAAATTGTCAACAAAATAATTAATTTTTTAACCAAAAGAGATGAATTCTGAAAAAAATATAAGAGAGAACTTACCAATTAAAAATAATTAACTTTCAGGCAAAAAAGATTAAAGTTCTACAAAAAGAGATGAATTTTTTAATATAAAAAGACAAATTCTCAACAGAAGAGTTGAATTTTCAACCAAAAAGTATTTTTCAGTCCAGAAAATAATTTTTACCATATTCATTAATTTGCAAACGAAAAAGAAGAAGTTTGCACAAAATAATTGAATTTTCAACAAAAAATTTATTTTTTGACATAAAAAGATGACTTTTTAACAAAATAGTTCAATTTAAAAAAAAGAGATGAATTTTGCAACCAATATATTAGAGTAAACTTTCGAATTGAAAAGAATTCACTTTCAACCAAAAAAGATTAGAGATGAATTTTCAAACCAAAATGACAAATTTACAACAAAAGTGTTAAATTTTCAACCAAGAAATTTGTTGTTTCGCCCAGTTAAAAACTGCAACCAAAGTTCTTAATTTTCAAGCCAAAAAGACGATTTTTGCAGAAAAGACGTGAATGTTCAACAAAAAAGTTAATTTTTGACCGAATAGTTGATTTTTCCACCAAAAAATTAATTTTTTAATTCAAACAAATGAATTTTCAACAAAACAGTTGAATTTTTGAAATAAAAAGATGACTTTTTAACAAAATAGTTCAGTTTTCAAAAAAGAGACGAATTTTTAATCAAAAATATTAAAGTACACTTTTCAATTGAAAAGAATTAACTGTCAGCCAAAAAAGATTAGAGAGATGAATTTTCAATCCGAAAAGACAAACTTACAACAAAAAGTTGAATTTTCAAACAAAAAATATATTTTTTTTGGTTTAGAAAAAAACTGTAACCAACTTTATTAATTTTCAAGCAAAAAATACGAGTTTTTTACAAACAACTTTAATTTTCAAGAAAAAATTGGATTCTAACCAAAAATTTCAATTTGCAACAAAAAGGGACGAAATCTAAAGCAAAAATAGTAAACTTTTTAATTAAAACGAAATGACTTCAAACCAAAAAAGACAACTTTTCAGTTAATAAGGATGAATTTTATAGAATAGAAGGCGAATTTTATACAAGATATTGAATTTTTTACCGAAAAGATGTGTTTTTAACCTAATACTTCAATCATATACAAAAACAGATTAATTTTCAACCAGGCAGTTGCAGTTGTAACCAAAAAAGATTACATTTTTACAAACAGATGTATTTTTAATACAAAAATCGAATTTTCATCAAAAGAGTTGAATTTTTAACCTAGAAAGATTATTCACTCCAGAAAGAAGAAAAAACATTAACCGCATTGTTGAATTTCCAAGGAAAAAGGCGATTTTTGTGCAAAGCACTTGAATTTTAAACAAAAAAGTTTATTTCTAAACAAAAAGTTGAATTTTCATCCCCCCCGCCAAAGAATGTTTACAAGAACAATTAAATTTTTTTTGTTGAA